>WAAE01021238.1:0-59067 GCA_013400495.1 Nicator chloris
TCCGTTTTCTAAATGTTTTTAAAAACATTATTATTTGTTGTTCTTCGTTTAACTAATGAATCAATTTGAAACTAAAGATGAATGTTAAGCACTAGCTCAAAAAGTTACTCTATTTTTGGATAGAAGCTTTGTCAGTAATTAATTGTGCTCTTGGGATTTCAGTCTGATCAAAGGTGTTTATCTAGTTCCAAGAACTGCACAACAGGGGTTTACAGACTTTCCCCTACAGCAATTTCTATATCCATACCAGCACTGAAATGCCCTTTCCTTTGAGTTTCAAATGTGACCCCTTCCCTATCAGGTAGAATAACCAGGGGTTTACTTCTATCAGGAATGATGGATAAACCAAGCAGCCCAGGATAAGCTGATTATTAAGAGTTTTTCCCCTGTTGATTCCTGAGAATCTGCTCATCCAAATGAAAAAAACTCCCCTTGCTTTCAGTGAGGTGCCTAAGAAGCTCTAAAACACTAAAGGAGCAAAATGAGCATCCATTACTGAAAATCAATAAGCTTTCTGTTCACTTCCCGGGGTTGCTTCTTGAAGTCCATTACTGGTTGTGGAGGGTTGAGTCACCTTATCGACTGTGGCATGTTATCCATCATGGAAATCTTAGAATTGAACCATCTGTGTTCAGTCCTGGCTGGAGCTGAACTAATGCAAACCATTAATTTAGACATCAACAAAACACTCTATCCCAATTTCAACTAGGAAAGAAGTGTCATCAGTTTAAATACTGGCTCTGCTAATTGGCTTTGAGTGATCTGTTCCCCCATCAATATTGGAACCAGCAGCATTTCCTCCAGCCTCTGCCAGCCTCAGGAAGACAGTTCAAACCCTTAATTTCAGCTTTACTGCCCATGATTCTAGCCCAACAAATGCCCAAATTCAGATCCTTAATTTCTTTTTCCTGGAAGTTCATCTTGATTTTGAAGGACAGTGAGAGGTGAAATGGATTTTCTTTCTGTGACTCCCATGAGATCATTTTTATTTGGCTGTCTTTTAGCGTGCACTGAGACCC
The DNA here is from genome assembly GCA_013400495.1 of Nicator chloris. Lineage (NCBI taxonomy): Eukaryota > Metazoa > Chordata > Aves > Passeriformes > Pycnonotidae > Nicator > Nicator chloris. The sequence continues at coordinate 1,020 of WAAE01021238.1, forward strand.
TGCCAGCAGATGTACACAATTTGAGAACAGACAATGCTAAGAAGCAGCTGAATCCTGGGATGAGGGGGATTTCTTCTTCTGCAGACAAATCTGGTGCAGTCTAGGACCCAGGCTGTGTGTTTCCATCTCAGATTGATAACTGTGGCTGCTGCTGATCCTTTTTGGAAGTCCAGCCAAATCCCAAGCTGGGAACACATTGCAAAGGTGGAGATACACACACAGCACCGACGTCATCGGCCACACAGACAACAGAGATTGGTGTCTTCACTGCTTGTCACCCACATATGCACAAGCAGCATTCCTATAAATATGAACAGAGATAACCTAATCTTCCTCTTCCTTTCCAACAGATCGACTGAAGTTCGCGATGAAAACGTGCGTGTGCACAATTCCTGTGACTTGCAGTGCTCTCTTTCTCCTGTTCTGCCCTACACCTCTCCCCAGGATCAAGCAGAACAAAAGGTTTAATGAAAAGACTGGATGTCCTGCAGCTATGGGACACAAGGCTCATTCAGATAAATTCTGACCAGCAGCTTGCCTGCATACAGCTGGTCCCTTTTATTCTACCTTCTCTTGATTTTTTCCCATGCTGCTTCCTTTTCCATCTACCGTGACCCCTCCCTCTCTCTGTCCTTCATATCCCAAAGAAACAACTTGTCCCTAGTTGCCTTTTCCCTATTAGTCCCAGGTTTGCTACATCTGTACTAACATACCTATTTCTCCTACCATTTCCTAAGTCACCTTGACTTTACATGCTGTTACTGATATAGTTACTGAGGAGCTGCTGGCCTTGCAAGTTTCCACTCCCAAAAGGCTCCCAACTATTCCCCTCCAATTATTTGTGAAGTTACTGTGTAACTCCCCGTTACCCACCTGGGAAGTCCAGGCATTGCTCACAGTGCTGTCTGTAACAACTTTCAGCTTCTCACTGTTATTTGCAGTGTTCAGAGTTGCTTGTGTCATGTCCAGGGTTTCTCGTGGTCTGTTTGGTTACCTAAACCTCAGGCCAGGGCTTACTCACCTGTTGGCACACCTGAACAAACAGCAGTTACTGGTGGATTCATGCTCACTGAAGACAGGTATGAATAACGTGCTGCAAGGCTCTACTCCTGGACAGATTCTGCTGTCCAGCTGGCCATCAAACTGCTGAGGGAATCGTCAGGTTCCCACGTTCCTTGATGTTAACTGTGTTGCTGGGTTGCTGTCTTCTGACTCTCCACCAGGGTTTCATACCTGGTAGTATTTTTCTTCAGCTCTTCAGAAAGTTAAAACTGGCTTAACAGTAGTGAAGCTTCCTTTTCCTCTTTTCTCTTTTTTTCCATTTTCCACTTCAGTTCTCTGTTGGGTGAAATTTATCTCTGCCTGGTCAGATACCCAATACTGACAGATCTTTGGATATGCACAATACAAAGTCCATTTGCATGGATATAACAGAGTGCTCGTAACCCTTCGGAACTGGACATCCATGAATTACTGTTTGCCAGTCAAAACAGGTTCCAGCCTGCCCAGATGTGAATGGAGCAACAGTGGAAAAAAATCATTGCACAGCATAACTTTCCTGAGAGAAGTGTACAGCACCTCCTCACGTACCAGATTTAAGGAGTAATCTGCAGCTGTTAGAATGGGAATGCTCCACACACAAGGAATATGTGAGGAACAGACCACACTGAAGCAAGTTTGCCTCTGAAAGAACTGCAGTCAGCGGTCACACCCCATGCTGGAGCAGGGACAAATGAGGAACAGGACAACTGGAAGCACTGGGGTTGAATGGCTGAAACCATATTACTTGGAGTGACAGAAAGCTTTGCACACAGCCCCACAACTTCCTGTACTGCTTGTTGGCTCCCTGGACAAATTCTGACAGAGTTGACCCCCATAGTGAAAAAAAGGAAGCTGAAACTCAGGAGCAGAGGAGAGAAAAAATGTACATGAATACATTTGTCTAATGGTTTACGCTCTTTTTATTTCCCCAGAACCTCAATCATCCATAAAAGATTTGTGTACTTCGGTAGTAAATTAACTCAAGTAAAATTTCCCAACTTGGGACCATTTTTGTTTGCAACATCCGTGTATTGGCAGAATTTTCTACCATGTGAGATCATTTTGGAATAAATCCACTTTATCATCTGCACAAGTGGAAGCTTGTTTTAGAAAGCAGAAACATGCTCATAAAACTCATCAGTGGCAACTTCCTGAATTCATCCACAGCTGTTGAAATAATGGCTCTTTTTGATTATTGAAATTACAGGAATTGCAATAGCACTCACATACACTTCTGAAAAAAGGAATGAGTTGGGCACTTTTGCCTGTTCACACACAAAACAACTAAAGTTCTTGTAATATGAAGCTAGTAAAAGGCACCTGGTTATTGTCTGATGAAAATAGGCTTCACAAGGGGAAAAAAAAAACAGTAGCTTAAGTTTACAGGGCAGGTATCAAAGTTCATTTCCATTACTAATCTGAAATATTGTAAGCAGTGACACTGAATCCTTCCAAATGTACTAGAAGTTGAAGGACATTGGATTAGTCAGATAAGCATTGCTTATTTCCTTTCAAACACTGAAGAGGGAAGTGTTTCAAACAAGTCCAGCTATACTGGACAGCTGTGTTTAGCTTCTGCAGTTGTCAGTGCCTTTTCTGCCACATGCTTCTCCTGAGCACAAGAATCATTACAAGAAAAAGCCAGAGTCAGAGGAGCTTTCTCACTGGAAATGTCTGGTTTTCATGGGTTGGACAGGAAGGGAGTGGGGAATCCTGTGGAACCGAGACATTTGAGTAACACGTTACGTGGCTCGGAATCTCACTCAAGCACTCCCATTACTTGAGCTGCTGTTTGTGTGTGTGGGTAATGAACAGTGAAGCCCCCACTGTGTCCTGTGTGGCTGATGACATTAGTGTGTTGTGTGTGCATCTGCATCTTTGCAGTATGTACCCAGCTCAGGTTTTGGCTGGACTTGCAGAAGGGAAGAGCAGCAGCCACAGCTACCATCCCTCTATGACATACTGTGTTGTACCTGGCATTCTGTCTTGTGCCATCTTTGCCTCACGTTGTGAGATCTGTGTTCTTTTGCTCAGGGTGTACATAATATGCTTTTATAGGTCTTGTGTCACTGCATCCAGCTTAATTTTTTTTTCTGTCTTCTTAATGACCTCGTTGCAAAGTAAGTATTGCCAGCTTTGGAACATCAGTCTGCCTATTTGCAGGATTCAGTGCTGCTGCAGCACTACACTTAAATCTTACCTTTTCAGAGCAAATCAAGTCTATGAATCGAGAATGTGAATATTGCTGTGACTGTATAGCTGCTGTTAAAGCTCAGGTGCTGCTGTTTTCAGGGGGTAGAGTACTGGGTAGGTTTGCAGCTCTCCATTCCTACCAGTCATTACTCCTCCATTTTAAGTTAGAACCCCATAAGTTGTTAGAACTCTGCAACAAGCCATTTAAGGTCTTGGCAGAATCTCAAGGGAAAAAAAATAATAGAGAAGAAGAAAAAGGCAGAGTTCTCTGCTGCATTAGTGAGCTGAACTAGCCCAGCAAAATCTGACAAATAACCACAGTTAGTGGGAGGATATGGGTGGAAAACACAGCTAAGATCACAGTTTTGAGAAAAGAAGTCTAGAGTGGTGGGCAGCCCATTTTCAGTACCAAGAAGGTGTTTAATTGTCTTACCTCTTTGTAACCTCTTTGCAACCTGTAAATCTTTAAGTACTAATAAATAGAACTGGATGTGAACCATGTTTCTCAGGCAGCCTCAGGAGCTCAGTACTGCTGCAGCCAAGCACCAGTTTGGATACCTCTGCTGGGGGCTGAAAAGTCTCAGGACTAGCAGTGCACAGCTCAGAGGTAAGGAAGGCTCTCAGCTGCAAAGCTCAGATGCCTCCCTTGAGAGCTTGAGTGAACCCTTCTGTTTCTGCATGGCCTTCTCCCAGTTCTTACAGGTGCAAATGACTGAACTGCATTGAACTGCACTACTTGACAGTTTTGAACAAGGTCTTTTGAATCTAGGCTATTAAGGCTCATCAGTTGTCATAGCAACCTTGTATTGTATGGATTTATATTATGAAGCTGTAATAAGGCTGTTGCTCATCCCTCTGAAATGAGGCATAAATCACTAATGCAGCTTCTCAGTGACAGGACTTTTTAAAGTATTATTCTGGCAGAGAATCTGATTTGCATTAAATGACATTTCTGTCAGAAAGACAAAAGACTGATAGGAGTGAAACTTTCTACAGGTATGCTATAGGCATTTTTATTTGTAACCCTCTATAGAGTCACCTTCTACACTGAAATAATTTGTGTCATTAGAAGCCTCAGGGGAGGTTGTGCAAGGAATTACTAAACTCAGGTGAGATGTGTGAAGCCCTTGTTCTTGGCTTGTCCCATGCAGGCAGTTCTGCGCAGCAATCGAGTGCTGCTCAAATGATTAAACAGAGGAATTTTTGTTCAATATTTGTTCCTTGCTGACATGATTCTTGTGTAGAACAGAAGCTAATTGTACCTTTCTGTCATTGCTGTGCAGACAATGCAGCTGTGCAAACATGGTATACTTAGATTTCTGTAGGGTGCCATTGGTCAAGAAAGTGAAGTCATGCACAATTACAGACATCTATCAAATGATTAAAAATTAACTCCTGGCAGGTTCAAAATGTAATGCTAAATAAGCCAGGCATGGTTTATTGTGAAGGGGGTTTGTATCCAATTTGCTGATAACTTATAAAGTCCCCATCCTTGGAAGTTTCAGAAGAGGTTTTACACAAAGCCACAGTGATTTGACTTAGCTTTGAGGAAATTTCTGTTTGGACTGGAAACCTCCAAGGTTTCCTTACAATCTGCATTTTGGTGGTACAGATGGAAAAAACTCCAAACAAATAACATTTAGTTAAGCAGACCATTTTGCAGTTTTGCATATCCCAACACTAAAAGCCTAGCAGTTAATTTAAGATCACCACAACACCTGCAACAGAGCATTTAAGGGTGTTATGAAAGCACTCTGCGGTGCAAGACGTCACTAAGAAAGCAAATGTCCGTCCTGTCTTCCAGAAGGGTGAGAAGAAGGGTCCAGACAGCAATGAGCCTTACCACAATTCCTGGGAAAGTGATGGACAACTAGTCCTGGAAACCATTCTGAGATACACGAAGGACAAGATGGTGATCAGGAATAATCAGTATGGAATTAAAATGGGGAAATTGTGCATAATGAACTTGATAGTTTCCACAATGAGATGTGTAGCTTGATAGATGAGGGGAGATTCATGGCTGTTGTTTAACTCAGCTTTAGGAAGGCTTTTGACACCCTCCCATAACATCCTCATTGACAAGATGACAAAATGTTAGATAATTGGACAGGAAACTGCTCTGAAAACCAGATGAATGGCTGGGCCCAGGGGACTTAAAGAAGAGAAAGCTCAAGAGGGATCTTATCAGGAAATGTAAATACTTGATGGACTTTGGGAATGAAGAGAAGGGAGCCAGACTCTTCTTTGGAGTACCCAGTGACTAGAAGAGGCTACAGGCACAAATTGAAACACATGAAATTCCATCTGAACACAAGAAATTATCTTTTTTCCCCCATGGAAGTGCTCAAATACTGGAATAGTTTTCCCAGAGAAGTTGTGGAGTATTCCTTGAAGATACTCCAAACCTAACTGTAAATGTTCCTAGGCAACCTGTTCAGCTTGTCTTGCTTCAGCAGTGGGGTTGGATGTTTTCAAGAGATTGGTAAATCACAGTGATACTTTCTATCTTCTAAAATTCTAGCTGTCTATAAATGTTCAAAATCTTGTGGGACTGGCAGTACCCCCAGGCCAACTAGACTTATCCTCACTGTCACGGGCATTTACATGAGTGGACTGTAGTAAAAAGGACACATGACACTCAGGCAAGTAAGAGATGAGGACAGCTTAGTAGAAATGTTTGGTAAAGTTCTAGTTTTGGTTTATAAGGAGATTCCACAAAGGAAATCCTATATATCACTGGAGTAAAGGTAGAAACTTCTTCAGATGAAGGAAAAGAAACAGCGTATTATGCCAGCACTGTTGAAGGAACAAGAATGGGAAGAACATAACACAGTATCAATGTTCTGGCAAGCAGAAGTGGATTTTGCATTTGGACCCATGAACATTAGGTTGCAAGGGTCTAGGAATTTGCCCAGATGGAGAGTAGACATCCTGCTGCTTAACGGAATTTTTACTTAATGGTATCATTTAGCAACAGAATTCAAATGGAAATTTCTCCCAGAAAATATTAGGCCCTAATGTCTTCACTACTTTTGTTAGTGGGTTGAGTCAGGACAATTTATCCATTCTTCTGAATGTTTTCCAATTATTTCCTTCAAGTTCTTTTCTCAGTTACCTCCACATCTTTACTGGTGAAGGATACCTTCACTTTTTGAATTCTGCTGTTTCCATACCCTCAGTTCATAGCTCAAAATGTCATCACGTGTTTTGTTGTTGGCTACTTGACATACAAATGTTATCCATCACGCTCTGCTGCTTCAGCTTCACACAGCACTTAGGTTTCTTGCTATCTGCACTCACCCCACAGGAAAGGAAGCGTAATAATGAGCTTTTTTTTTCTGAGATACTCCCTCAGTGGTGATAATAGCAATTATATTTGCTTCAATCATATCTCATTAGCTAATGACATTGATTTGTCATGCCAATAAATGTGGAAAATATGCCACTGTGGTGATAAAGTGCTCCCGCTAACTGATTGGTTTTGCAAGTTACTGTTAATGAGTTACACGCTCCTTTCTGGGCTGCCATTTCATATTCCTGCATCAAAGTGGCAGGGCATGCATGATCCATGATTAAATTCTGTTGTGACCTTAACACAGGGGTCCAGTTCTGCTTCCAGGGCTGTGTTGTACTGGAGATGCTGATGGTTCCTGTGCGTGAACGGGAAGTGGCTGGACACAAAAGCACAGAACCGAGCTGCAAAACAGGACATTCTGTTTTCCACATGAAGATTTAGGGGTCAGCTCAGGCAGCTTGATCTTGCTGATTGCTGTGCTTCTGAAAGACCACACTTGATGGTTCACAGGAATGACTTGGATTGTAGCCCAAACCTGTGTGTTGTTTGAGGAGGAAAGGATGATTTTGTGTTGCAGTTGTAATCTCAAAGCTAGCATGGTTTCTTTCTGTTTCATAATCACACTATAGTATCTCCCCAAGCTTTCTCAAAAAATACTACCTTCATGCTGTTTGCATCATCACTAATCTCCATTGTTAGTTTCCACTCGAAAATGAGAAAAATATCAAGCATACAAAGAAAAGAGAAAGGGAAGGGAGTCAGGGAAATTGTATTGGTACCTGTAAAGCCTGGAAGATATGCAAAGAGAACAGCAGAGATTTCAAAAATTTTGAGATTATAAAAATCTTTTCCTTTCCTGTCAGTTGTATCTGGACCTTAGAATAATTTTTTTTTGTATAAGAGACAGGTGGTCTGCTTTAGCAGTCATCTGTGAGCAGTGGTCTGCTCCTTCTCTGTCTCAACTGTGTAGAACACATCTTTTACCTTTTTTGTGCCTATCCCCAGAAGCAGCAGCTGTTTCCAGGGAACACTCTTGTTCCCTGTAGGCGTACTACTGCCCTGTCTCGCCGCAGTCATACTGTGCAGAAATACCAGTTTTCTGGGAAATCTCTAGCTGATGATTCATGTTCTCTTTACTCTAAACATATTGTTATCTCAGATCTGAAGCATCAGGTTTATTTCTCTGGTTGCTTTTAAAAAAGATTTGTAGGTGCTGTTAGTTCACCCAATTTCTAGGAAGTTTAGATGGCATCTAAAGGATTTGTCTTCTACATGACTCCCACATACCTGTGTGTTTAGCAGATTAAGATCTGAGATGATCTCTGAGAAATGTTGAAAAGAAATGTTTCAAAAAAAGGTAAAAACCTCTCACTTTTCCAGTTGGAACTAATCTGTGAATGCTTCATGCCTATTGAAAAAGAAATCACCTGGCTTAGTTGTACATTCCAACTAGGCAGGTGCACACGCTGGCATAAACTTAGACCTTATAATCCAGTGGAAATTGCTCATAAAATGTGTCCTCCTTGCCACCAACACAACACAGTAAGAAAACTGAAGTTCTCTTTTAAATAGTGATCCTTGGGATTACGTTTGTTGCAACACTGTTAGATGCATTTTTTAGGCACTGTGTAACAGCAGCAACATGGACTGCTAGGAGGAAGAATGGAGGAGGCAGCATTACAGGTGGATAGGAGGTGTGATTCGTATAAAAGTCTGGGATGCAGTCATGGGTTGTGCAGGGACGAGGGGAGTTACCATGAGGGGACTAAGGTGGGAACTAATTGTATCTTCCAGTACCTAATGAGAAGTTACAGTAAAAAGAAAGCCAGGCTTCTCTCCGGGGAAAATAGTAAAACAACCAGAACCAACAGTCAGAGGTTAAAACAAGAGAAATTCCAGTTGAACATTAAGTGTCCCTGTGAGATTATCACAACACTAGAACAGCTGCCCAGAGGGGCTGGGGAGTCTTTGTTCTTGGAAATCAAAGAATCCCTGAATGGTTAGGTTTGGAAAGGACTGCTGAAGGTCATGTAGTCTAACCCCCTGCTCAAGCAGGGTCCCTTAGAATCTATTATTCAGGATTAGTTTCCAAGTGATTTTTTAATATTGCCAGGGAAGGAGATTCCAGAACCTCTCTGGCCAATCTGTTCCAGTGCGTGGTCACCTGCACGGTAAAGCTCTTCCTCATGGAATCATAGAATAACCTGAAGTGGAAGGGACCCAGGAGGATCACTGAGTCCAGCTCTTGGCCCTGCACAATACAGCCCCAAGAATCACACCATGTACCTGAGAGTGTTATCCAAACACTTCTTGAACTCTGTCAGGCTTGGTGCTGTGACCATTTCCCTAGAGAGCCGGTTCCAGTGCTCAGTGACCCTCTGAGTGAAAAATCTTTTCCTGATAGCCAACCTAAAACTCCCCAAACTCAGCTTCATGCTGCTTCCTTGAGTCCTGCCACTGGCTGCAAGGATGCAAAGGTCAGTACTTTCCCCTCTGCTTCTCCTTGTGAGGATGCTAAAGACCACAATAAGGTCTCCCTTCAGTCTCCTCTTGGCTGAACAAATCAAGTGGCAGGCTCACGTGGAACTTCCTGTGCATCAGTTTCTGCCCTGTTGGTTGGCACCACTGAGAAGGGTCTGGACTCGTTCTCTTGGCCCTCTCCCTTAAGGTACTTACAGACATTGATAAGGTCCCCTCTCAGTCTTCTCCTCTTGAGGCTGAACAGGCCCAGCTCCCTCAGCCTTTGCTCCTAAGAGAGAGGCTCCAGTCCCCCAGTCATCCTCTGCTGGACACGCTCCAGGAGCTCCATGTCTCTCTTGGACTGTGAAGCCCAGAACTGGACACAGCACTCCAGACTCGCCTCACCGGGACTGAGTGGAGGGGCAGGTTCGCCTCCTTCAACCTGCTGACAATGCTCTTCCTAAGGCACCCCAGGATACCATTGGCCTTCTTGGCCTCAAGAACACACCTCTGGCTCATGGTCAGCTTGTTGTCCACCAGCATCCCCAGGTCCTTCTCTGAATAGCTGCTTCCCAGCAGGTCAGCCCTAATCTTCCTAAAGCAGGAATTTATTCTTCATTATATACATAGAATACCATGTATCCTATATAAACTTACCTTCTAAGTGAATGAAGTTATCTGTAATCAAATCTGTATGTGTTAAATTAGTTTCTGAATTAATATTAAATTTAAAATAAATCCTGTTAGAAATTATCTCTGATAAGGTTCTTCAAATTAGCACTGTGGTAAAAAACATGTCTTGGGTATTACTGGGTAAATATTACCGCCTTGAATAATATTCTTGTTCACATTCTGGACAGTTCCAACTCTTATTAGAAGTCTAAGACAGTATTAAAAAGCTGTAAACCCGTAATTCTGAACATAGAAAGGTCCCCAGTACATCCCCTGCAAAACCCAAACCTGAAACTAATGACATGTAGCAAGGGCTAATTGGTGCTGGGAATAAGAAGTTCTTATGAGAATAGAGCCACACTGTGCTGTTCTTTAGAGAACCTTGGGAATACAGAGTGACCCCCCCTAACACTAGGGACTACTTCCTTAATCTTATAAAGCACTGCAAGTGTGAATTGCCCACAGTGCTTTTTAGAGGCATGCTCAGCATGGAGCTTTTTTTGGATGCTCCTTTTTGTTTCAAGTGACAGAACAATCCCTGAGAAGAGTTTTAATACTTTTGCCTTAAGATCAGAGTCAAGGCAGAAGCGACCTGCTTTCTCTTTTCTCCAGCACTGTGTTACTCATCAGGGACAATCTTTTGTGTAAATACTGTATTTCTGTATTTCTTATGCTCTGTCCTCAGCTCACGATCTTCTTTTCCTGTCTGTGGGAAGGGAATTAGGCATTTTAAACACGTGTCTGTTCCAGCTCTCAGCGATCATTTTGTCATTGTATTTTAATGCAAAGCTTTGAAAATCAGTGGTTTTAGTTCAGTCCTGGAGTCCACAAGAAACCTTCCTATTCAAGCTTTGAGAAAATGAGGCTCAAGACCCTGTGGTAGTTACCTGGACTTGGATTGCTGAGGAAAGCCTTGTAGCTGATTGCACCTGACCTGCAAGGTCCTTGCACACCCGTTTCACTAATGCTGACCTGACCGATCCTGTGTGTGCCGAACTCACCGGTGCTTTCAAAACCTTGTTGGTAGGTGACAGCTTTAATGGCCTTGCAAGCCCGAATTTGCTTTTGGATCACTGTGATCTGAAGACACTCAGCACTCCAGTAGGCACCCTCAGTTCTTTCTGTGACAGAGAAATACATGATTTTTTTTTTGATGTGAAGAAAAGCACAAGCTAATTTTCCAGGACGGAATGTGCCTGAGGTGTGGTGACCACCTCAGAACTGTGCTGTTAACAATATCAGTCAGGATGTAATCCTGCCACCCTGAAGTGAATGGGCACTTCAGGTACTAAGGCAAGGTGGCCACTATTGAAGAGACCAACACTTCACTGTCAGCAGTCCAAAGATGAGGCAGAAAGGGCAATCAATGTACAACAGTTCTTAAACACTTCTCAAATTAGTTAATGAGCTGTTCTGATGAAGTGGGGGGTTTTTTGTTGCTTCTTAACCAGTGCTTTCTGTCAGGCTGAAATGGCACATTCTCAGTAAAGACCCTTGGGAATATTATTTTTTCCTTTTTTTTCTCATTTGTCTTCTTTTTGTTTTAAACAAGGTATGAGGTTTTTTTCCTTCTTTGTTATTCTTTTAATATTGAAGTTATTAAATATTCATGTAGTGGGCTATAGAAGTGGATGGTTTGAAACACTTTCAAAGTATAATTTAGGCAAACAAAGTAAGAGTCTTTCCTCTTTCAGTAATAGTCATCTCAGTGATTAATGGCAAAGAAGAAGATGAAAACATTGTTGGAGTAGATTTTTACATAAATGGAGGGCCTGAGAAAAAAACTGTGGTAGATTTCCTCACCTTAAATTCCTAGAATCACAGTAGTGTTACTAGAAAGGGACTTGTAAATGGTTTTTACCCAGTCCATTACTGAAAGAGCAGCTGAACTCATTCCCTGAAAATGATAGCAGTATTTGACAGATAAACTCGATTTTATAAGGTAAGTTGTTCATCCTCAATGCAAAAATACGAAAGAAGCTTTAAAACAAGAGTGCTGAATTAAATGGCAAACAGTATCTTTTACTGCTGAATTACAGTTTAATTTCACTCTACATAGATACCATTCGATAGAATCCCTAGACCATATTCTTTAGACCATAAGAAAATGGAGGCACTGTACAGTTTCTGTGGAGGGAAAATCAGTAGAAATAGGTTTCTAAAAAGCGAGAAGCTGACAAATACTGGCAAAATACATCTTCAAGTATGCTTTATTTGCAGGTGATTAAAAATATTTTTAGGCAAAAAACTAGTCATTCTTATCCAGTACAAGATAGAACATGATTTAGTGCCTAATGCCAGACGGACTGGAAAATGTGTAGATAGGACTGGTGATGGAGTTGTTGATGAATTACATGTGATTAAATGGCCCACATTCATATAGTAAAAAGACCTGATACATACATATGAGGAATTATAAGCACTTAATATTTTAACAATAAGCAGGAGATTTTGTACGAAAAACAAGGGACTCAGGGGGACAGGAAAGCTACAGACATCTTAGTAATATCAGAAGCCATCAACATTTTTTTTTAAAGACATTAACTTGCTCCTGCAAATTACTGCACTCTTGAGAATAGTATTTGCAATTGAAAACTTATCTAAAACATCACCAAAAGGTAACACTAATTCCTATTTTTTAAAAATTATTTTGTATTAAGAATTTTGCAAAGAACTGAAACATGGCATGGCCAAGAAGCATGAATTATCCACCATTTCGGAGACTTTGCATTCATCACATTTAAATACTAGGTGTCTGATTTCTGAAAGTCTCATGCAAAATCCAGCTATAAAAACTCATCACAGAATATTTTCAAGGATAAAAAGCTAATGTTTTTAAAGCTCTGACAGACATCCAGTTGTGAAGGTGAATTTCAAAACTAATGGTCCACATTTTCAGAGGACATTCAAAAATATAGTTGTTCAACTTCCTGTAAATGCCCAGCTCTTATCTACACTTTGCATGGAATATTTACCAAAGCTATAACATTGGACAGTTAATGGAATATATCACTGCCTAGAGTAGTGCCAGAGGTAACATCATTACCTTTCCATAACTGCATAATGAGACTTAAATAATCACAAAACAAATTCCTATTATGAAATGACCTTTTTTTTCCTCATGTACAATATATATATTCATTTATATTGAATATAAGTCCAGTAATACTATCACAGTAATGTGCTGTAGTAGTCTTTCATAGTGAGAAAACTGCCCTAATCATCTTTAACATGCAAAGCTTGGAAGAACCAGAAATTCACAGTAAGTAATACAATTTGTATATGCATCTTTTGCCATCCTAAAGTTAACCAGAACACTCAAGACTGTTGCTTATTTTTTTCCTATGTTTAACAAAAGCTACAGTTCTGTATACTGTACATTCACAGTGGGATCCCAGCCCCCTGCACTATCTGCAAGAAAGATCAGGTTACCACCCTCCATCAGAGTAAACATTCTAGTGTTTAATATAATAATCTTGTGAACAGTTGTTCCTAGCTTGAAGCTCAGCAGTTCAAGACTTGATAAAATTCTCCTTTTCATCTCTCTGAAAGGTTTCTTGCTAACGCATTTTGTAGTCATTAGATACTGACATTTCACATAGCTGTCCTTTAAAATCCAAGTCTACTGTGAAATCCAGGTCACGCTGTAAAAAGATTTAAATGCAACATGTAAGTAAGACCATAAGTTTAGTGTATTAATTCAGTTATCATTGCTTGGGTTGAAAAGACCAGCAGATTCAAGAGATTCCTGTGGTGGTTTCTAACTATGTCTGCTTTTAAATGGTGCTGACACTGAGAAAGCAGGTTGTAAGATGAGTAATAGCATTCACCACACAATCTGTGCCTAGGTCGTATTTCTGTACTCTTCCTGAAGTGGATTTAATGTCCTGGTTACTTCCTGGTTCAGCAAGCTTCTGAAATTTTGTTATCATATGTATCCTATGAAAATTTTTGAAGATATCCCCCATTGAGATGCTCTTAATTTAGGCTAAAGGGCTTTCCCACTAGGGGTTGTTCCAGAATAGATCTAGTAAACTTCCCATTGTACAGAAACCCTTAGTCATTTTTTATCTTAAAATGACACGTTTTTAGGGAAGAGGCACTACACAGCCCTACAGGAGGAAGCTGTGTCTATGCAAGCTTTTGAAAAACTTCGTGTTTCAGAAGAACAAAGCACTAGCAAATCCTTCTGAACCAAGGTGGTCTCTCTGTCTTATGACAGCTATCAAGAGCACATTCATTTAAGCACCTAAATCTGCATTCAGGTGCTTACTGCTGTGAGAACAAATTTGAAATATTTTATTCATTTTCCCCTCAAAGAAAATACATTTAGCCCAAAAGAAAATATTCCAGTCCCCCTAGGACAACATAAGGGTAGGGAAACAGATTATTTTCCTCTTGGAGCAAGTACCTTCAGGAGTGAATGTGTTTGTTTTAATGCCAAGTTTATTTTGTGTTTATTTCTCCCTCTGTATCAATACTACGTATCTGGTCTGTGTTTGGTGTAAAAGTGGAAAAGCAATGCAAAAAGGGAAGACAATGAAATGTTAAGATTTGTTGCAGTTAACAAATGCAATTTTTCAACAATTACAACCACTGCATACATGGATATCCAGGTTATCCATAACCAGGTTTTACCTGGTGTTTACTGTAACAGAAAATGAAGAGACACTGCTCAAGATTTTTGGCAGAAAATGGTCCAGTGTTTCTCCCAGAAGCCATAATTCTCCTGTCTTGTTCTATCCAGCCAGAGGTTGTCCATCATGCCATGTCTCACAGTCTCCTTCCCAGTAAAAAGAAGCACTAGGGGGATTTAGCCCGTAGCAGAGAAACTGAGGAAGCTTTCAGCAGTCATGGTGGTGTGATATCCATCATGCTTTAGCTCTAGTTTTAAATAGAGCATCTGTGCTTTCTATGGAAAGGCACAATTTTTAAACAGCCCTTTCACTCAATTAGTGAGTTCAAGTACATTTGATCAGTGAGTTCATACAAGCATTCCTCTGAACAGTGTTCCTTAATTTCCTGTTGGTCTGTCCTTGGGCACTGAGTGGCAAATCACTCAGTGCCCATAGATGTGGAACTGAAGTACTTTTGATCATCCTGTGTTGGCAAAAAGGATCTTTCCACTGATTTCAGTGGCAGTGTGAAAAACCCCTTGCCTCCTTGCGTCACAAAATGTGAGTCAAGCTGATTGCAGAGGGCAGCTGACTCAGTGATGGATTTGAACCCTTTCTCTCTCCCCATGGTAGCCTGCTTGCAGGCTGACTTCTGTAACACTAGCACTGCTTCATCATTGCTGTCATCAGCTTTGGTGAAGCTGTGGCTGGAGCTCTTACTAATAAACATGAATGCCTTTAGAACGCTCCTTGTTTTACTTCTATGCATTTTCTTTGTTGTTGATCATAGTTTGTGATCAGTAGAGGTGGAATTAGGATCAGGGGTGATGACTTACCACATTTTTTGCATTTGGTTTCATGGATATAGTCCCATAGATCTCTTCTCCTCGTCTCACAGTTAAATAGTCCTCCAAGTAGAAGACAGTTTGCTTCCAGTGAGTATAAGGAGCATCAGGTGCTAAAAATATATAAGTATGGGTATCACTTATTGAAATTTCTTAAATGCCTTGCAAATCAAATTATGACTTGGAAACAATTGGGAAAAAATCCTTTCTTTTCATAGAATGCCTTATGTGCTCTATTAGCAAACGTACTTCACAACACAATTCTATTGGCTGTCTGTGGGTTGTCTTCTAATTTTTGCTGGAATGTGTCAGATGTGAATCACACCCAGCAAGAAGGATTCCACAAAAGGGGTTACAGGGCAAGACAGGCACACTTCTGTGCTTTTCTTTCAACCCACATATGTTCAAATTGGGAAAATCTTTACCACTAAGTGCTTTGAATTTCAGAAGTCTAAATTAGTTCAGAAAACAATGATACAAAAGCATGAAGGAAAGGTTCATCAAAAATTATTAATCACAATGTTGCAGATGAAACGTTTGACAAGTGATCCCAAAACAGCAAATTTTATCACTTTCAGGAAGATAGAGCAGATGAAAGAGCACTTGCACCTTGATCTCTTTTGGGACTATTAAAAGGCATTTTGGGCAATTTGCCAGAGATGGAAACAGGTCAAAATTAATTTCTAGTCTTGCTTAGCAGGATCGATTTGATGAACCTTTGCTATTCCAGGCTTTTAATTTATTTCTTTGGTTCTATTTCTGATTTAAATTCCAGTCTTTGAGCTGTGCCTGATGAACTTGTATTGGTCACTTCTTGTTCCTACCATTCTTGCAGTCAAGAGCATCTAGGAACCTAAGAATAGCTGTGGGAGCTCAAAGACTTCCTAACCTGGCAAAAAAAGGCTCTGATAAATTTATTTTTCTTTTATTTGTATCCCCCAGTCACATGAGGTCACTGTATTGTATCATTATTAACACTGTTTAATAAAATAATGATATTATTTCATTTCAACATCAGTGTTTCAAAAAAATTACTTGGCTTTGAAAATTGTTTGTGACTGGGGAAATACTAATGCTTTCTTGAAAAACTGGCAGGACAGGAATTTTTAACTGTTTTCTGAAATTCTAAAATCCAAAGACTGATATAAAGCAACTTTTTCCAGAAACTGTGCTGGCAAATTGGTATCTTTGAAAGGAAAAGGATTTTACCAGATAAATTCTGTCTATGCGTTTTAATGACTTCTAATCTCAATTGTTAAATGAGATATCTTCTTGTAGGAGTTCAGATCCAGACTGTTTACTATTTGGACATGGCCGTGTAAAATTTCCAACTGAAAACATGTTAGACCAAAACGCAATTGAATTTATATTCTAAATCATAACTGCTGCCTTGTACACACCCACACAGCTGTGCACATGCCCCTCTGCAGGGCCACATTCCCCAGAAAAGCCTGATATAACTGGAATCTTGTGCCCCATGAACAGGGTAATGCAGGCCCAGGACTCCAAGTCCACCCCAAATTACACACTTATTCATGATTTATAAAAGTACATATCAATGAAGCAGTGTTTTGATATGTCCTACAAACTGGTGTACTTCACTGAATTCAGTGCAGCTTTGCCAACAGACACCAGGGGAGAATCTTTAGCAGTCTTCTAGACAGTGGTGACCTTCAGCAGCAGATGGCCAAACAACCTTTTCATGGAATAATTCTTCTGCACTGACCTTATCATGATAAACTGAGCAGAGGCAGAGAAACACTTCACCCTCACGTCTACAGGACAAGGTTTTTGCATTTATTGCAAGACTCTCTGGTTTATTCGGTCTGGTAAACTATGCCCTAAGGGAATGGAGTTATTCCTTTAAATATCTGCTCACCAAGGCAAGTAAGAGTTTCACATCTGGGTTGTTAGAGATAACTCACATAATCAGTATGTCTGTTTTTATAGCTTGGAAAAAAATGGTAGTTTTGTTCCAGACTGTGGGGCAAGTTCTGTTGTGTTTTGGATTTGGGGAAAACTAGGATGCAGAGCTGCTCTCTCTGTCTAATCTGAGACACTTGACACAGGATTTAGATATAACTGGTAAGGGACATAAATTCAAGGTCATAATTCCTGCTGAGCTCTAAGCTTGAGAGCCATTCTGAAATTCTGCCTCTGTTCCACAGAATTCCTATAAGCAGTTGTCCTTTCCCCATCCTGCTTACCTCTCCCAAAATTACAATAGTTTTTATCACTGAAATTCAAATGTGGTGGTAGATTAAACCTTCCTGTACCATCTAACCAGCAGCAATGACAGACTGATAGCAACAGAAATGAAATGAAAAGAAATACAGATTACCTGTAGAAAATCCCATCTTCTTGTGGCACTTTGTAAATTCAATATTAAAATAGGTGACCAAGGCATGAATGTAATCATTGCGCTGAATTTGGAGGCAGAATGCAGAAGTAAACTCCAATTCTTCAGTCTTCACTGTATAAATATCTACTTCCTGTTTTGAGGAGAAAGAAATGACATTGACACTCAGATGTCTGTGACTTCCAGGTGTTAAATGAGGTACTTTAGTATTTCATTCAATGATCAGGCACAAAGACGGCTGGCAGCCTTTTAACACTGTAAGAAATCAGAGGTATATCCTAATATACCAAATCATGAGCAAATGGTCCTGTTATCTGACTAAGCTGACAGAGAGGACACTCACTGAAGAGTGTGTGTTCTTGGGAATGGCAGGGAGGGGCTATAGGAGCTGGGGAAAACCAGGGTACAAAGGTGCTCTGATAAATACAGGTAGATGGTGAAATGGAGATATAGGTCCAGTTCAAAGACCTTTCATCATCAGGGACTGTCAGCGTGAGGAAAGATGCCAGAGTGGGGTTTTTAATAAAAATAAACTTATTTGGTTTTGCATCTCTGGAAAGGAGAGTGATTTGCCTGTGTCAAGCAGTTAAAACATTTGAGGCATGAGAGGTGCCTGCTTTTTGACGGTGATGCTTTCCAGTCCTGTGCCAGGTAACTGATTCCAAACAGTGAGCACAGGGTTCTTACTCCTGAACAAGACAGAAGAAAATTATGTCAATCGTAGTATGGCTCAATTTCCAGAGCTGGCAGTGACAATGTAGTCTTCAGGATTGCTTATTTCCATCAATATTTAAATCTCACTGTTCAAGGCTTAAACTGTGTTTTTCAGGTGGATTTGATTTTCCCAGCTAGGCACTGCTTTTATCTGGGTTGTTTCCAAAAGTTGTAGTGATGATAGGGAGGATGGTTAAGTCTGAAGTACTATTCTAATGCTGTGGGAAATGTTTCCTATCCACTTTCTGGTACCTTCACTGCTCATTCTCATTGCTGTGGTACCCTTATTGCTCATGCATACAGGGAAACAGAATTTTTGTAGGCAGCATTCCAGATTTTCTCTACTCTACCAGCTGAAGTCGGGAATTGTGTCTCTGACCTCACCAGCGTTTCTTAAGACTTGCGGTGCAAAAATGGAGAACAGAGTCTAGACCGCCCATTAGAGGGCTCTTTTAGCCTCTTTTAGGGCACATGGGAGGGCTCCTGTAGAAATTGCCTGCTGCAATCTAAGGTAAGACTGCAAAAAGAGACACAGAAAGAAGCAGCCAGTTACTGAGGTCTTTGCGTGGATCACATATGTGTTTCCGAAACTTAGAAACCTTTTGGGGAGATGATTTAAGCAAGCCATACTTTTGGCCTGTCTGGTGAACATTATTGTTCAAGAACAACTTAACCATAATGAAAATTATTCTACTGCTTTGCAATGACACCCTGAGGCACTAGTGTTTTTCAGAGACCTATGCATATAATTGGTCATTTAAAGCTGTGATAACCTTAAAATGTTTTTGGTTTTCTCCCCTCAAGAGGGTAAGAAGGAAGCATGGTGGGAATGAGAACTTCTGAGGTCTCCTGGCAGAGTTCCAAGGCAGCCTGCAAAATTTGCTTTGCCAAGCTAAACCGGACTGGTGGGTGATAGCTGCAGACTTCTGTAATTTCTGGTGTCTTTTTAGTGATCTCACTGTGGGGAAATTGGGACTTAAGTCTAGTGGTGAGGCACATAAAAGGGAACTAGCTCCCTCTCTCTGAGCTCTGTTGGCTGTGCAGGGTAAAGTGGAATCAAAAGCACTAGGAAATATTTTTATTAGAGAAGCCAGTAGAAATTTCTCAAAAATATTAAACAAATGTCCGGAATATACCGTTGGTCATTGTTGCAGTCCTTTTTTTAAGGACAGAAACATAGCTTTTTTACAACATAAGGTAGGAGGCAAAAGTGGGGGCTTTTTTATTAATAAATATAATCTTGAGAATGGCCAAGTCTGGTTTTGGTGACCTCTTTGATTTGTACTCTGGCAACTCTATATTCTTATATAAAGTGGCAACACTCATGACAGCTAACTGCACAGGAGACGTGATACAAATTGGAGTTCAGGTTGCTTCTAGAGTGCCATGGCACTCCTGATCTCTTTCCCAGACAGTCAGGTTACCCAGCTAGGATTTTGTGAGCGTGGAAGTAAGCTAAACATGCAAATCTCAGTGCATGTCCAGGTGCACTGGAGTTCTTTCTTTGGTGGAGTTCTTTCAGGTGTTTGTTTGTTGGTTTTGGATCAGAGAAGGAAAAAAACTGTTTTACTAAGTATGAAACAAACATTTCCATATTTTTTTGGCAGTGTTACTGAAAATAGTAGGTCCCCAGCAGGACGTCTGTGCACTTATTCCTGAGCTCACTTAATGATTCTGGTGGTTTGAAGATGCTTTGTTCTCACTACTCTCCCTGGCTGATTTGGTATGGAAGTTAAACAGAGGACTCCTATTTGGCAGCACAATTCCTGTGCCCCTCAGATGTATTTAAGAGATCATGCAAAAGAGAATGGCTCTCACAGCAAAGAGGATGCTGCATTCCCTGCATGCACCACCCCACTGCACCTGTGCCCCAGTGCCTAAAGTTCCTTAAAGCATTCAGGACTTGGGTCACATCCAGTTTCTGAGGAGTAAAAAAGAGGAAATTTTACTCAAGCCTCCAGCATGTCAGATAAGTGCCATGGCTACACAGCATGCACAGTTGATGTCTTGATGTCTTTGCTGATTTTGTAGAACCACTCTGAGCATCTAAATAGGGAATTGAAATAACTGCAGAAGCACAAGACTCTGACTGGTCTCTGAGGAATGTATCTAGTGACTGGTCCATCCACTGACTAATGCAGAGAGAACCCAGACTCATCTGGTAGGCACCCTAAATTAGCTTTGGGTGGAATACAACCCTAAAAATCCCTCTGTGAATCTAATATGAACAAGCTGTGCTATCCAAAAGTGCTGTAATAAAACATTTGAATAATTAAACATTATGGCTTTGTTTATTCTCTAATGTTTTCTTAGGCTAATATTCTCTGAATTCACAAATATTTTCAGGATGAAAGAAATGCATTTTATATGAATAAACCATGTGCAAAAGTAAATTAAATTTAAAAACATATAACTACAGAGTCTGCTTTTCCTGCTTCCATATTGCTATCTTGAACATCAGTCTCCCTCCTTCATGCTTTTTGTTGACAATTTTCTCTTTCCTTAGTGATCAGTTTGTGAGGTTAGTGACTGATTCTGGAATGGAGGGTGGTTTGTTCTTGTGTACTCCTTATCTGCTTTGCTCTCATGGTGCCTCTACATGGTACAGCATCATTCAGTTTATGGACAAAAGATGTCAAAACTAAATATAAAACCTGAATAGAAACACTTTGAAAAACTGTTGTCTGTCATCTTAAACCAAATTACTTTCAAAGACCTTCTAAATAAAGCGTTGGATTTGCGCTTCAATTAAGGGTGTGCAGCTTTTTATTCCAGAGCAGCCAACCCGTGTTGCTCCCTGATCTCTTTCTCTCTGGACATATTTCATGGAGTCTAAATAGCTGTTTCTTTTGTGCATGCTGCAATTTGAAAGTGCTGTGGTTGAGGCTGTTTTCAAGCACAGCCATCTTGTGTTCCCCTCAGTGCAGATGGACTGTGCATGCATACGTACTCATGCAGAGTTTCTGCTTCTGTTCCTTTTTGCTGCTTTCAGTAAAGGTTTTGCAGACTGGAGGCATGGCTTTCCCTTTTGCATATGGGAATATAAAATGCTATCTTATTTTGCTGGCAAAAACCGAAAGGGAAAAGTTAGAACTGACTCTTTGGGATAAATGAGCTCTTGGATTCATGGACCTGGTACTACCACTGCTATATTCAGGCAGCCTTGTTCATGACAGTTGTCCCACATGGGGAGGATTCCTTCACATGAAGGGAATTTTAGAGCTTTAAAGCTCTAAAAGTTCCTGCAGGCAGTTCCTTCATTGTTAACATGATCTTGTGAACTGGGATTAGTGACCTTTCTGTCTCATGCAGAGCAGGGTACAAGTTAACCTCTGGGTGCAGATGTTGGGGCTGAGAGAGAACAGTAACATTCTATATAAGGCTAAGAATTAGGAAGTTAGAGCAATTAATTGAGTTCAAATTCTGATCACGTGTTCTGGAGTTAATTATTTATTTCATCATCAATTCAGAACTGATGCTTCAGACTTTCTTACTGCAAACAGAATAATTTACCCCTTCTCCTCAGCAGCATTCAATCAGTAATTTCCAACCTCTATTTACAAAAAGGCAGGACAATTCAAATTCATATCTAAATATATCACATCTCTTTTCATTCAGTATTTGCACATGTAAAATTTGTAAGAATCTTGAGCTACAGCCTGCAGATATAACAAGATGAGTAGAGACACAAGGAGCACCTTGCTTTTGGGAATTCCATAAGAAATCGAAGTATCAATGTTCATGCTCAGGTCATGTGATAGTAGTGAGCATGTGAAACATGCAAGAACTGGCTAATTTAAAAGTGCACCATTTTCCTTCTCAGTGTGACAGAATTCTGCAATGATGGCTTCTGCAGCTGGTTCAAAGCATGCAAAGCTAGTAGCAAAACAAAAGCAGCAGGTCCCAAAAGAACCCTACAGTTAGCTGCAAACATTCATAATTGGGTACATTCAGAGTTACCAAACCTTTATTAAGCAGGCGTTGGTCACCACTTGCTTTGGATCTACTATGTCCACCAAGGGCTCCTTCATGGCAACATCCCTAATACAGGTCATGTCAAAGCCGTACACATTCTCCCACCCTGTCAGTGCAAAGGGATTTGGCAAGGTTAGCAGCAATCATAGAAAATAGTTTTTGCGTCTCAAAGCACTTTTCTTTTGAAGGAATTTATACCATCCCCTTATTTTCAAATATCCCCTTCAGCTCTTTGCTCCCAGCTGTCTATGTCACCATTGCTGTTTTACAGATAATGCAGTCTTGGCAAAATAAGCCCTCAATGTACATCTTTGAACAAGTGACCCTTATTTTTTGATGTCTCCAAAACTGTGTTATATGAGATTTGTCAATGACTTTTGTGGCTTTGGACACTTGTGATTATTGCCCAAAACCATCTGATGTCAGGCTGAGTGTTGGGAATAGCTGTTAAGGATTCTATCCTTTCCTATCTCTTCTGCTTAATATTATTTTTTTCCCCCCATAGATTGCCACTCAATCAGCAGTTTGCATGCTCTTTTGCTTATTTAAGTAGTTTTAGTTTCAGCAAGTGAATTACTGGCAGGACTAGAATTGCAGATGTGTTTCAATAGTTGGGACTCCAAGTTTTAATCTGCACATACATCATGACAGAAAAGCAAAAGGTTCACTTTAAAAAGATTTAAAAGTCTGTATTTGAGTTATTCTTCTGATTATTCCAGTAGATGCTGCTTATCATACTGAGAATTTTTTGCACAAAATGAAAACTTTGAAAAATGGAAAATGAAAAGTAGACTGGGTTGCCAGAAAAAGGGAACACAAGAACCTACAAACAAGTGAAATCTTAGTTTTATGAAGCACGTAAGTCAAGGTCCATTCAGTGCTTCATCTCAAAATCTAAACTGAGTGCTGGGAGTGTTTGAAAAAATGGCTTGAACAAAAAGCCAAAGTAAACAGATAAACACGTCTGTGAGCATGTTTGAAATGTCTCTTTTTTTTCAGAGCATAGCATTTGAGCTACTGGGGTTTCCAAAGGAGTATGACTGAAAATGTAATGTGATATAAAGATCTGCATATTCTTAAACTGGAAAAAACATGGACATGAATGATTCTTTGATATCTCTTTATTATCTTTTTATTGGGTTGCAAGTTTCTCAACTTTTCAGGCGAGCTGAAACTTTTGTTTCAGGCATCATGAGTGTGTGAGAACTTCAAATTACATTTATAAAAGTCATATATTTTTATGTGATTACTCAGAAAAGATTAACTAGAAAGCCCTGAAGAAACAATTTATTAATTTTTTATTATTGGCATCTCCATAATTTACTGCACTTCGGCCTACATGGGATACCTTTGAAATACGTGGCCCAATCTGTCTTAGGCAGAGAGCTGTCATGGGAGGTAAAAAATAAAATTATGTGGTTTACATTTTGCAGTAAATGAGAGTAATTGACTGTAGTAGTACTCTGTGGTATTAATCTTCAGCTAGAAAAATCAGGAGTTAGAATTTTTTTAGAGATCTCATATTGCATTATTTCGTAATCAATATAATGGTTCTTTTAAATAATAACCCTTTAAAATGCTCAGCCCTGCATCTCGTATGAAGGCAAGGCTCCATCCTCCTCAAGAGAGAAAAAGGTGAAAAACTGAAATGTAAGGAGACACCATCAAGGATTTATAAATGGAGACACAAGATGGTGGTGCAGATAGACAGTGAGATGGAAATAACTAAAGACACAGAGGTATATAAGGTAAGGGGGGAAGGGAAATCAGAGGTGAAATCAGAAAATAAAGTGTCTTATTGTTTAACAACATTTTAGAAGGGGAAAAAAATGGCTTGAAACATTTTTTCAAATGGCTAAAAACTAAACCGTTTGAAAACAGATGTACTGCCTGTGAGAGAAGAAAAGACTCAAGGTCTACAAAGGAAGGAGATCAAAAGCAACATGAAAGATTTTAGGCCAAAATGGCTCTGATTCCTTTACAGAACGTGTACCTCATACATCCATTTGAATCTGTACATTTTATAAGGATTTTAACTGTCAAGGTCATCACATAGCCATGGAGAAAAATCTAGGCTGTGCTTGAGGAGGAGATATAATCCTTCCTGGCACCTACGGAGACTTTCGTCACCTCCCCACTGCACTGGGCTCACTTTTGACCCAAAATAGCAATTCTGACCAACTGGCAGTTCTATGGATTAGCACTGAATTTGATTACAGAAACACCAAGCCTTCTTTTCTGGGAGGAGGTGAGAGTCAAGGAATGAGGAGTTGAGCATTTTTATTTAAAGGTTGTCTGAACCCACTAATTCAACCCAAACCTTCACATGTATCTTTGGTTAATAAATCTGCTTAGGTATTTTGTGATTCTTTTTTGTTTGTTTGTTTCATAACGGAAAATACCTTTAAGTGAAACTGCCCAGCTCTGAGAAATAAATAAAATCAAAAAATGTTGAAAGGAAAAAAGAATGAAATAATGTAAAACTTGTTCATTTGATCACAGCAGGAGCCTGGATTAGGTCACTTGTAGATGTCACTGATAGCACCAGTTATTCATGATACTTCAAGGAAACTCTCCCAAAATTTTAAAAGCAAAGGAAAAGTCGATTTTATGCATCTATGGAGTATTAAAAAACCCCAAATTAGAACCCTTTTAAAACATACAAGGAAAATTTAAATTTCTGATCCTTATTTTTAATTTAAAAATTCTTGCATAAAATGTTTTAAAAAATGTATTACATGCTGTGGAGTTTTTTCTTCTTGACAAGCCATCATGGAGATACAATTTTTTTCTAGGTTTATTTGTTCACATGTACAATTAATTAGCATCTTACTGTTTTTATGTTTTTGCTATGTTAAAAACAAAAATAGGGAGCTGAATGGCAAAAGAATATTACTGGGTTTTGTGGCTGTTATGATGGATTACATATTTATCAAAACAACAACAATACTAAATCTCATATAATCCATATTTTAAATATAGCTAGAGGTATTAATATAACTCTAGGCAAAGTCTTAATCAATTTACACATGCATATTTCCTTTCCACACTTTAAATTACTGCAAATCTCCTGAATTTATCAGCAGACCAACATTTTCACATTTAGATTGGAATTCTGGCCTGCAAAGAGATTACAGTAGGCTACTGGAAACGAAAGATTTTAGGGAGATAACCACAGAAAAGTATTACTGCCAGGTGCTTACTCACAGTGAATTTTGAAGTCCTTGTACTGTCTGTCTTCAATTGCTACCACGTACAAAGCAGCTCGGTCTGGAAACATTAGCCCTCCAGGTTTCTGTTGATGAATTGTGGGGAAATGGATCTCGTAATCTATTCACCTGACAAAGACATCACATTTTGAACTGCACATACGAAAACCAGACAAGCACCCCTTGCATGCCTCTATTGTTTTCCTTCAGATTGTCACACCAGCTTTAACCTTGCAGCCTGTGGCAATGTCATTAGACAGTGTCTACGCAAACTGCGCCGGCCAGCGCTTAATCAAAAGCAAAGCTCTTTCACTGAGGTTCCCTTTGTTACCTCCTCGTTAAAGCCTAAGAAATGGCACTTGGAGATGTGACTGTGTCTTGTTATGGCGACAGTAGGGAAGGGAAAGCTTGTAGTCAGAAAATCAAGGCTGGTTGCTCCAGCAAGGAGCACGACATGCAGAGCACCTACCAGCCACTTGTCTCGTGCGAAGATGACTGTGTTTAACATTGACTCATAGAACAGACAGTAACCCATCCACTCGCTGATGATGATGTCTACTTGATCCACAGGTAATTCAACTTCTTCCACTTTACCTTTAAATATTGTGATTACTGAAAAGAGAATCCAAAGAAATACGTTTCACATAATAAAACACCTGACTAAGATCCTTTCTGGTGAATGTCACGCTGACCTTTTCAATATGATTCTCTTCTTGAATGCCTGTCCATAAGTCCATGTGACTCAATGCACTTCACACTTTTCAAAAACTATTCAGAGTAAGTATAATAAATAGAATTTTTAGTATCAGCATAAAAGGAAAAAACACCAAGCCAAAATCCAAAGGCCAAACAAAAACCCCCACCATGTCTAAAAACAACAGAAAAACAGGCCTTACCTGGTTACCTATATGATCTCATTTTACAATGCCTTTTGGAATTTGGCAGATTTCTAGATTATTGACCATGTAAGGCAAAGAATCCACTTACAAGCCTTTAAACATCCCTGCAGGTTTACATGCTGATGTTTAAATGGTGGGCCATATTTAGTTCAGTTGTAACAAATAATTTTGTTTTAGGACCACTACACAAATCACCAGTCATTCCTGCTTTTAAAAAAGATATTTCCTATTTAAAAATGTATTTTCAGCTTGTGCTAAATAATTTTCAGCATGTGTTTCTCTGCTGTTTATATTGTTTGTTGTAGTGGATAAAGTCTCGTGGTTCTGGATTCTTCCTTGACAGGGTAACAACAGGTGCACTTGAAATTTAGGAATAAGGTGAATATTCTACTTTCCATTACTGATTGATAAGATTACTCCACTACTCTTAATTAATGGCAATTTTTAATGATAGCAGTTTTTATTAATGAAATGGTCAACATTCAGTTTCAGAAAAATGAAGGTAATTTAATTTAATTTCATTTAGCTAGAACTAGGTTAGCTGGCTGAATGTGGAAGTGTGGTTTGAGTGATTTTTAGAACTCAGCCCAGGGAAAAGGAGGTTTTGTCTTTCCCAAATACATGGAGTACTTAGTATTACTCTAACCAGATGTGGCCACTTTATGTGCATAGCAAATTTTTAATCCAGACTGGCCCCCTAAGAAATTTGGAACACTGGCTAAGACTGGTACCACAAATTATCAGCTGATAAGAGCAACCTGACTGGAAAAGAGCAGACTTCTCTTCTCTTTGCCATTATTTAAACACATTTCTTTCACAGTTAGTAATTCAACAGTTCATCTGTTATTGTACTGAAGACTTTTCACGTCTATAAACTCTGGCCATGAGTTCTCTTTAGTTCTCTTTTCTCCCAAGAACTTTCACTGCCCCAGTTCTTTTGGAGTGAATTTTAGCACTGTTGACAGCTGCCAGAGTGACACACCTGACTTTGAAGCCCCCTGTTTACACCCAGAACAGTTACAGTGTCTGCAGCAGCAGCAGCAGCAGCACTGGTTCCTCCCACCCCTCTCCACTTCATAAGGGATCATGTGGGAACAGACTGTGCTGTCCCCAGATGTATTGCACATATCTCTTCTGGAAACAGTGGGTTTTCTCTTGCTTCAGCCCCTTCTGCTGACTCTGCATTTCTCAAAACATTTAGCGGGGGCAAAATGGAAAATTTCCATGAGCAACAAGATCCTTTGGCTCAGTACCTGGCTGCATTAAAATAAAAGTGAGTGTGGGTCAGTGTAGAGTGTGAAAGTGTAAATGTTGGCTCAGGTGTGCAGTTTGCAGACCAAGCTGCAGCCAGGCAGACTGCTGAACCTGTCCTGCCAACTCTCCTCCCAAAGGGAGGGGGCTCTGCTTCTGCCTCCACAGATTCCTAATGACTTTCTCCTTGTAGAAACAGGAGGAAAAAGCAGACATAAATACCATCTGCACCCTCTGGAGTGCACTGGAACCTTCTAATTTATTCTGACATTGGTCTCTACACACACAATTCCAGCTGCTGGAAATCCAAAGGCAAATTGATTTGCGGTGCGCTATTTGTGTCTGTAGCGGATGAAAGCCATTCTGGGAACATACAGCCTCGGCATCCAAGGTCCAGGACAACCAAGGAAGTCACAGCTCACACTGCTCTAGTCCTTATCCCTACTTAGTACTCTTATCCCTACTGTGGAGAAGAGTATTTTCTGGTCCTTTGCTTCCTTCTTTTCCTGACCCAAGAGTCGCGTACGCCGGCTGGCCTCTCGTATCCCACGTCACTGCTGTTTCACACCACAACACTTGAATGCCCGTCAGGTACAATAAATATTCCTCCCAGAGAGCTCGGGGTTAGTCAGAAACTGCCAGTGACAGCAATAAAAATTAGAACAGATCTGAACCAGAACAGAAACCCCTTCCTGCGCATGTGTGGGCAGAGCATCAGCGCAGACACAGCTAAAAGTGGGGGCACTTGGTACAGCCCAGCCGTGACCTGCTCTGCAGCAAAGGCAAGCTCTGCACAAAAAAGCACTTTTAAACAGGAGCTGTCTCACAGCCTCAGTTAAAAAAAGACTGATTTTTTAGGTTGTTGCAAAGATATCTTGTGCGCTGTGATTTGGAGGAGGACTGAAGGCATGAAATAGAACTTGTTGGGGATTATTTTGAGCTAAGGGTTTTCAGTAGCTTGGGGTTACTTCTGGGTTTATGTTGTTTTTTTCTTTTTTAAATTTAGAGTTTCCACATACTTGGAAATTTCATTGGCTTTCTTTTCAAGAAAAAAAGAAGTTTTATATAGTATTTTATTTTATGATTCGAACATTTTCGTTTGTGTGATTGTGTGTTTTGATGAGGTTTTGGAAAAAGTATTTTCTTAAAGTGAGGAGTTCAGAAAACTGAAAAATTTTTGCTTTAAACCTTATTTCAATTTAAATGTCTGTATGTGTGTTTGTATTTCTATTCTGTTTAAGAGAGAAGGTGGAATTGAATTGGCAGAATTAATTTGATAAATTCAGTTCTAATACAGGATCTTCCTTCTGCTTTGCTAAACCAAACTTCCCGTTGATAAATTCTATTTACTTCTTTCATCTCTGATAAATACAGAAGTAGCAGTAATTCCTATGAGGAATTATTGTAGTTCCTAGAATGAGGTGTTTAGTTTTGTATTTACATTAGTAAATTCTGAAAAACTACCATTTACATGTAAAACACACAACATAAATTAATCAGAAGATCAAAACTGTTATCTTCTCTTTTTCCTGAAAAAAAAATTATATATGTCTTACTGTTGTCCAAGTGGTTGGCCTTGATAATTTTTTCTGAGTAGTCAGATATACTTGAGCATTCAATCTAGGAAAAAAAGAAAAGCAAGATAAAGAGCAATTTATCTGTTAGAGAGCTCAGCTATGTGAACGAAAACAATATCTACTGAAGGCAGCAAAGACTCTACGGAGCATGTAACCATTGATAAACAGTAAATCAAACCGGTGGGGAGGATCACAATTGATGATATTTTAATATTTGACTTGCAGCCTGTGTCTGAGTTAAACTGGCTTCTGTAGAACAGATTGCTTTTAAAATGGTTGAAATGTGAAAAAAAGTGGTTCTACCTACAAAATGTACGTAATTTATTACTTATATATGAGTTATTCCTGCTACTTTAGAATATTGCCTCCTCCCCCCAAAAATCTGCTGAATGGAATGAATTAGGATGATGCTACATTTCCATATGTATTTTAAACCAAATACATTCAAACTTTGTGAGTAACATTAAAATTCAAGCATGCCAATACTGGTCTATGCCAAGAAGCTTTTGTTTTCTACGTGACAAATCTATATTCCTTAGCAAAGCTGCTATTCCAAAAGAATGCAGGCATTTAACACATAAGAAATTTTCTATTTACAAGAACATCCAGATCTGCATGGCTTTTTCTCTGACCAGTTCTTTGCTTTTTCTAGGAAAATAATTACAGAGTGTCTCCTAGTTTTAGAGTTGCCCTTAAACTTGGTAAAATCTTTGTACTAGCATAAAAGCATGTTTGCAGTGACCTTTAATATCTTTTAGAGAAAAAGTACATTCCATGAATCTCTCTGGGTTTTGTGCCCCTTGAAAATCATGAAGGCCAAAGTTGCTTGTAGTCACTGAATCAGTTCCTAATTTACCTCTTCCAAATTTGGCACTAAAAGGACGATACTGCTTTGCATAATCCTTGTCTCTCTAATTCCCCTATGGGAATGTCAAATAGAACTATATTATCTCTAATGAAGTGGTTTCTATATCCAGTGAATCCCATTTAATCTCTAAAAGCTAAATTGTGCTTGACCTCCGCGATAGCACTCACAGATGGCAGGACAGCAGATGCAAGGACACACAAATCCTTTATTGTTTTTATATTGTGCACGAAGCAGACATAATAGCAGTCATAATATCAATCCCAGTCCCCATGGGAACACACTGATTCTGCTTAGCTTGCCTGTGGATGTAAACCATTCCTAAAATGTCTGGCTCAACGGCCTGATTATAAACCAAAACTGGCTTGTGGAAAGGAACACCTGAGTGCCAGTCCAGAGAGTTCAAGGAAGAAATCCTTTGGGGTGAGGGCTGTCCTTCTGCTCCATCCAGGTTCTTCCCTTACTGCAAACTGTATAGACTGTATGCCCTGCCTATAGTGACTGCCATTACACTCGTTTCCCCTGTCTTTATTCACATCTGTCTGGTATTCTCAATTCCATGGCCCATTTTGGATGGTTTTTAAATAAAGCAGCCATATGTAGGTGTTTGGAGGTTGCTTTCCAAACTTTCTAAAGAACAAGGTGCAAAGAAATAAAAAGTTCTCTGGTGAATGACAGCAAGTTTCCAAAAATCTGCTTCAGATGCAAAGAAGCAAAAGAATAAAAATCCCCAACACTTAAATGTTTAATGAAGGAATACATATTTCAGAAAATAAACTTGCTTTAGGGTGGCTAGAGCTGTTCATCTGCATTTTGACTTGGATTTATACTGTGGCTGAATTTTATTTTAAAATCAACTCATTTCAGAAAAAAGAAAACGGAATTTTGTAGGTGAAGAAATAGAGGAAAAATTAGTGTTGTCAGGTTTTTTTCTCAGTTTTCTTTCAAGTCAGTGATCTGCTCAAATCTGTCCCATTTTGCAAAGCATTTGGATTTTATGAAAAGTACATGTTCTAATAAAATAAGTCTGTACCTGAGTTTATAATCACAGAATCATAGGATGGTTTGGACTTGAAGAGATCTTCAAAGGATTTCCCTGATTCAAGTGCAGGATCCTGTTCTTGGCCAGGCAGAAAATCATGAGGTCCACATAGGCCCACTCCTCAAGCCTGACAAGATTCCCCTGGGTGGTGTATTTTCCCTCAAGTATATCAGCTGCACAAAGCAGTTTTGTGTCCTCTGCAAACTTGCTGAGGGTGAACTCAATCCCCCTATCTGTTGTCCTTAATGAAGATACTAATTAGTGGGCCCAGCATGGATCCTTGAGTTGCTTCAGCTGTATCTGGTTCTGTGTGTGTATATTCACCTCGTCTTTCATTTTACTTTTCAGTCTTCAATCTACTGCTGCAAATGTCTCCTCTTTTACTGCGGTCTCTTCCCGAAACAGTCACAAGATTTCCAGATTTCCCCTGGGCTGTGTCCTCATCACCACCTTTTTAGGCAAAGCAGCTGACATCTAACATCAGCCTTCATTTTCTGTGTCTGTTTAACTCCTTTTCCCCTGAACTGCCTTGTTTGTCTGAAAACACCGTGGAATTCACATAGTTCTGCTGCAGTGACTGTCCTGAATTCTGTATGCCTAAATGCAGCAGATGAACCAAGGCTCCAAGGGACATTTTATGTATTTTTGTGTCCCTCACTGACCCCTCCCAAGCACCGACATCGATGTGCCAATTCTATTTCTACATTTCTTACAACAGCTCCCCCGCTAGATGAACATCACTGCATGGCACATTGGTACCTTCCCACAAGGGTTAGGGCTCAGAGCAGGTGAAGAAAGAGGAGAAAATGAGGGGGCTGGTTCAGGTTATAGAAGAGATTTCTGCCCCCCCCCCAATACAACAGCAATCTAAAAGTATCCCAAAGTGGCTTGCAAAGAAAGTAAAGTCAAACTCTTTACTGAAATGCACAGGGCCAAAAGTCAGTAATAATGAGCTGTGGCAAGGGAAATTCCTGCTGATTGTAGGCCTGGAATAGGTGCTGAGAGAGTATTTAGCGTCTCTATACTTGGAGATTTTCCAAATTGGACTGGACATGTCCTTGGCCAACTTGATACAGCTTTAAGTTAATGATTCTATGATTTACATCTCTTGAAGACCCAGAGATAATTCTAGCAGTTGGCGTAGGTAGTTGCAAGGAGTAAGTTCTGACAGTGGATAAGAAGAGATAAGAGGAACCAGACAGAGCAGTGGATGAATTTGAACCCAAAGAGGGAAAGCATAAGAGGAGAGTGATTTCTGTAGTCAAAAACCAACATTCTGCATTTGTCAACAGTTCCCACATCATGCTATTTGAAAAATCACATTTAACTGTAGAGAAGAAAATGGAACATTGCAGCTCTATGTAATAGCTCATGGCAAATGTTTGCTTTTTAAATTGAACATTCACAGTTTCCAATGGCAAATATGACCACAAATTCTCAATTTGAGTATAAGATTGCCACTGCTAGATCTCTGAAATGGCTGCTTGTCCAACAAAAATCCACTCTGCAGCTTGCTGTGTACAGGGTTCATGGTGAGACAGCTCATCTGACAAGAAGGTTGAAATTCTTTGGCTGTAGCAGAAGAGTTTCACACCTAAGGGAGTTCCTCTGAGAGCTAAGTTCCTTGGATAGCACACCCACCAGCTTTAGCAATGAACAGTCCATGGGTGAGCTGGCACAGGTGTGCCCCTGAGCTGTATAAAGACCTGAGGTAAAGCCTGAACTTTAAGAAGACCAAAGGGAAAAAAAAAAAAACCCAAACACAAAAACCCCCACAACAGCAACAAACATGTGGAATAGTATTTACTTTTCTTTTGCTTGGTGAATTTTCTGCCAGTGAGCTGGCTCACTGTAGAATCAGATAAGCACCAGTGCCAGCACAAGGGAGGGAGGAAGACCATATGGCCAGGGATCTGAGAGATAGGAAGGTGGGAGCACAGCATCATCATTTTGTATATGCTTATACTTCTAGAGCACTGCAACATCTTTGCATGAGACCTGCATTTCTGCATCGTAGAAAGCTGCGGGTTTATCCTCCCTGAGGCTTTGAGGTAACAAATCATATTAATAAGTAATACTTGGTTTACGAGAAAATACATTCCAGCTGCCAGTCTTGGGCTTAAACTCCAAAACTTTTTCCAGCACCTTTTGATTTCAGCTGTCTATAGTTTCGTGCTCTAGTCTGATATTCAAACGAGATACTCGGAAGTCACACTGGATTTTGAAAATATAAGCCTGAGAACTGAAATGGCATTTCATGTATCATTGCCAGTAATAAAGACACACAGTTTGGGTACTTAGTGACATCAGTGTCTTCAAATGCACAGATGTACCCAATTAAGTTTTAGTAAACAATTTTGTTGAAGTACACTGAGAAATAGAATCTATTTCCCCTTTTCTACATTGCATTTTGTCTTCAGGGCAAACAGAAGTCCAAAGCAAAAAGAAACAGCATTTGTCATTTTAGAGTCAGTACAAACAAGTTTGAATATACTTAGTAAGCAAATCTCTGCTCTCCATAATGACTTCTCTGCAGAGAACAGCACATTCATGCTCCTAAAGTTCAATGTATTTAAGGTAATAATTTCCTTCTGCCTCTGAAAAGTGTTATTGTTGGCACAGAAAACATGCACATGCTTTCTTGCACAATTTGCTGAGTTGTAATATGCAGGGAAAAGTGTATTAAGGAAATTTGTTTCAAAGTTGCAGACCTTGAAAATTTAAAAAGCAAGACAGTTCCCTTAACCCCTCTGAGTAGGAGTGAGTCTCTTTAACATTTTTTTTCAGCCAAGAAGAAATGTGAATATGTACCAGATCACCAAAGGTTCCACATATGAGAGGACATTTACATTCCAATTTGGAAAAGGCACAGTAGTGCAAGTCATAGAATACAACAGAACTCCACTGAAGTCACTATAAACCAAGCCATAGATGAGCTTGGAGAGTAGAATTTCAAACCAAGACAAGTAAGAAAAGGTAAATCAGAAAGCCAAATTCTCAGGCAAAATGCACAAACAAATTCAAAATGTGAGAGAAACTCTTCTTACCCCATATACCTTCTTGGCTCCTGCCTTTGCAGCAAACATGGAGAGGATTCCCGTGCCACTCCCAACATCGAGGACAATCTTATCTTTAAAAACATGTTTATTGTGATACATTGAGTTTCTATAGGTTAATGTGCGCACTTCATCTTTTAACATTTCCTGTGATGAAAATAAAAGCATTGTGTCACTATTTGAAATGCTTATATGCATTCCCACTGCTGCTGAAAGCATTCCCTTGCTGTCATTTAAGCATTATTAATACACAGCATGAAGGGTCTCTCAAGCACTTTGGGGTGCAGACATGAAAGCAGCTGTAAAACGCCAGCTACTTAGAGCTGAATTATTAAGAAGCAGCATGATGTCCCTTGTATAATTTTATTCTGCTATTACTTCACAGTTACAATCAACAACCAGAATGCAATCTAACCACAGCACTGCTTTGGGAATAGACAGAAGCCATACAGAAATCCAAATATTCCCTTCCTCCTAAATCATGCACAACCCAGAGCCTCAGTGCAGGGACCTTCTGAGGTTCCTCTTTGAACAGAAAAGAAATTGTTCCATAAGACATTATAAGACAGCAGGCTTGACAGCCTTGCCCAATGTGAGGCAGAAGTCCATAACAGAGCTTAGACATTCTGTATTGTAAGGTCCTCCCTCACTGCTCTTCTCATTTATCCACTCATTTATCTGATCAATTTCCAGCAGATATTAATGTATCACCTAGACTACTTTCTCACTAGTTGGAGTTGTCATTGTTAGGTGCTGATTTTTGATGCACTGATAGCAGCAGCACATGCATTTAATTCCATCAACACCTTGTTTTCTCTTGTACATCCGTCAGTCAAACCATACCAATAAAGAGGACCCAGCTCAAGACCCGGGTGCCATTTTTAAGAGAAGTGTAGACCATTCAACACAGACTTTCGTTTTCTGAAAATGCTTCTGTTATGTCTAGAGGGCTGAAGGTTTGCTTGTACTATTACCTAATTTCATAGTTTAAGGACGTAGACAAATGAGTTTTTCAATTTCAGGATGAAAGCATCCGTTCACTGCCCAGCAGTCTGAGGCAATCACAAACCGGATTGTTACACGTCTCAGCTGCTTACTTATCTGTCTTGGCAGGACACTATGTGTGCTCAGCAACTGCAGATGAATAAAAGGCTATGTTTATCATAAAGCATGGTTTGGTAACAGGCAAAGATCAGTCCATCACCACTGGAAAGCTGCGAGTACACCCTCATGGAAACTGTTTCCACACATAGTAAGAACAAGAAGGTGACTGGGAGTGTTCAGCATGGATTTGGAGATGCCCGAGCACTTGGTATCTTTCTATGGCAAAATAATGGGCTTTGGGGATGCGGGAAGGGGAATGGATGTTCTTTATCTTGAGTGTTTGCAAAATTTGCAACGTTTTTTCCCATAACATCCTCTTTGAAAAATGGATGAACTATGGACTAAATAAATTGTCAGCGCAATGGGCTGAGAACTGACTGAACTGCTGCTCTGAAAATGTTGTAATGAGCAGCACAAAGTCCATCTGGAGGCCAGTCACTAGTGGTATCTGCCCAGGAGTCAATACTGATGCCTTTTGGCCTGTTTTTTCAGGTGGATTCTATCTCTTCCTAGCAGATCTCAATCCCCAAAGAGGGTCCCATAGACATAAAAACCAAAAACTTTTCCTTGACACCAGCTGCACAAGCAATTGTGGAGCCACGGTGACACTTCTCCTCAAGTCCTTGTTTGTGCTGTCAGAATTGAGGCAAAAATCCACCTGGCACGCCTTGCTGTTGATCGTCATCGTAAGAGCTGCCCAGTGACACTTGGTATGCTCCAGATCTCACTGGTCCTCATGTAGAAGAGCAGCAGGCTCTAAGGGCTGGACAGATGTCAGCAGCCTCTCCACAACATCCCAGATGCAAGTGCCTTGGCAGAAGGTCTTGTCAGCAGATGGGGGCCTCTGTACCCTGCAGGTGAGAGCCTTCAGCAGCCACCACTTGTCACTTGCTCCCAGTGCTTCTGCCTGGCTCAGAGCCAAATGGCTCTGGAGATTTGTTGGACAGATCTTCCTGCCCCTCAGCTGCAGTGGTGACACTGACCCTATTCTGCAGCCAGAGATCTGCAGGTGGATCAGGAGCCTCCCTCCTGTTCCCAGAAGTCACAAGCTTCCAGCCTTCACCATTAGAGGAGTTCCCACTTCCAAACCTGGTAAGTACAGCCTCTGACTTTCAGTACGGCTGGGGTTTTAGGCTCTTGGACCTTCATGCTCTCAGAGAAGATCCAGCCAGTCTCTTCCTCATGCCCATGATGCTTCAAAGTCTGCCAGCCTCCTCTAGCAGCTCCTTTACTTGTGGACACACATCCTTTACCAGTGCACACCTCCTGCAGGCAAGGAGGAAACCTCCAACTTCCCAGCCTCAGCAAGAAGCTCTCTGAACTCCCTGAGACCTACATGGCTGTATCCTTCCATCAGGAGATCCATTTGATTTAAGGTCTCTGATGTGTCTTCAAAATTTCTCCTAGGTCTCCTTCCCACTCAATTGTTTCTCTATCTTCTTCTACTCTTGGACTGAATTTCTGAATGCTTCACTGGCAAGATGTTACTGGCAGATAGAAATCTTTTATGTTGACACCCCACAAACAATTACTAGAGTCAGTGAAATAGATATTGTTTGTTATGCTGTTTGTGAAGAATGCAGAGAGTCATTTCACATTTGCTGTTTTGCATCCTGCTCTTAAAGATCTCATCCTCTTGCATCACAAAAATATCAGCAGGGCAAGGTATCAGCGACTCCTTTAGAACTCGTCTACAGTCAATATTTTGATAGCAAATGGTCCATCAAGTATTTCAAGTTCTTTCCAGGGGTGTATTTAATAGAGGCAATTGGGCTTAATGTTCCCATCAATGCAGCCTGTGCATTCAAGTAACAAGCCAGGAGTCAAGAAGCTCTTTGGCTTCTCATGTCAGCTGAGTAGTGTTCTGCTGATGTCTGTGCTCAAACACGCAAGAGAACAAAATCCCCAACACAGCAATAAGGGAGTGCCCGCAGTTGTGGCTGGGCTGGTTTGCAGCCCCCATAAATGCACTGCACTGATGCACTTGTGAAATTCACCCCTGCCCTGGCATCTGCAATAAGAATCTAAGTGAGACAGAGGTTTTGAGTACAAGTCTCTACAGAAGTGGGTGATATCTCTGGCACTTAACCAGACTACACAATTGTCTGAGGAAAGGCAGAGGAATATAATCATGAGCAACTGGGCTACAGGTAAGTAAAAAAAATAAAAGAAATAATTATAATTATTATTATATTGTTATTTATTTAACAATTGCTGAAACAGAAATAAAGATTACCTCATGAATTCCAAAGTGAGCATAGGAATCAAAGTAATAATCCCTGGATGTCATCTCTTCTGGATTGATGAGCTTTGCCATCTTGCCTCGGCCCGGGCAGCTTGGTTGCAATGGAACATGTATGACAGACTGAACTGGCTTTGGAACAACAGTAGGCTGTGGAGGCTGGGATGGAATGGTGCAAACCTAGGAGAACATGGAATATTGTTAGGAGGTATCATTAAAAGAAAATATTTCTCTCTTTGTCCAGCATAGTGATGTTATTGTTAGTGGTATTATTGTAACTATCTAGTAGATAACAAGTCCAAAGACACCTGGTGTACCATAAGTGAAATTTAGACTGCCTTCTGTTCCTGGATCTTTAACTTTTTTGATGTTTTGAAAAATATCCTTAATGGATTTTTCCTTAATGTTTCTCTGCAGATACTTAAATTAGTGCAAAGTAATAGCAAATTATTGGTGTTGGCTGAAGCAGGTTACTGCAAACATTGACACATAGCAGTAAAGAGCTACTTTTTCTCCATCAGTGTCCTATTCTGTCAAAATGCCACAGCTTTGTGAGAGGCAGGTTGCAATAAATAAATGGTTCTCCTGCAAGGAAGAGCTCACAAAAAATGGATTCCAGATACAGTGTTGCACACAAGGGCAGGATTCACAACCGATTCTTACTTATCAGGTAAGGTACCTGTCTATATTGATAAGCTAGGTCTGAGAAGGATCACAATATCCGAAAGTCCCTGACGCTATCTGAAAGCCTCTCAGCATGTCCAGAAAGCACTGCAGGGACCTGTGTGGCGTGTGTGGTCCCTAAAGGAGTTTCCTGTTCTTGGGAGATGCAGGAGCTATCGGTTTACACCACACCATGGCCCCCAGCACTTAATTTTTTGTAGTGTATTGCATCCCCAACACCAACATTCCGATAGACACAGAGTTCTCACACCCCCTTGGTCCAGATTTGATACCTGTAGCACGTAAGACAGAAGATGGAATGTTCTTCAAATATGAGGTAAAACAGACCCTGGTCTGGCCACTGTGTGTATCTGCATTTTGAATCCTTAATATGATGCAAAACACTGAAAATGGAGAAAGACTGAGCAATGTGCTACAGCTTCACCTATGCACTAAGTCACCTGCAAATTATGGGTCAACAGCTTCATATATTAAGGTCAATCCAAGGTCAATCCTACTTTAAATATATCATATCCTCTTGTGCTTTTTTTTTTTTTTTTTTTTTAAGACTCAGTAGTTTCCCAATGGGGACCAGATCTGCCTGAGCCTCTCCTCGCTACTTTCATAAAGTTCATGTTGTCTTCTACAGCTTGGTGCTGTGGGGTATCTATCCCTTGTACTGTCTCTGAATAGCATCAATTAGCCTAGTTCAGTTTGCTTTAATTAAAAAAAAAAACAAAGAGGAAGAAGAAAAAAGCCCCCACATTTTCTACCCTTGTTCATTTGAAGATTTATATGTGTCATCCTTCAATGGTTTCTTTGGTCCATCTGTTAAAAAAGTAAATACCAGTGTTTTATGTTCCTTTAACACTTTTCATTCCCAAAGATACAGAAGTGCTTTTTTAATGTCTTTTCTATTTCTTACATTTTTTACTTTATCACATCACCCTATTCACCTCACCTAGTTCACCTCCCACACAGAATACACTTGCTCCCAATTGGTGTTTGTGTTTCTGTCTGGTCTAGTTTCAAAATTGTCCATCTGCAGTAATTTCTCTTAAGACCTTGTTTCATTGCCTGTTCATTGCAAGCAGTAAGACTGATAATTCATTCTGTCAAAGTGTTACTCTTAATATTCAACTCTTTCAAATATAATCCTGCTACTTTTAATTACATACTTGAGGTTATATATATATATATATTCGCTTTTTTTCTCCATTGGCATGCACCCTAAGTAATTTTTGCAGTTACCTTTCTCAGCAGTCCTTTCTGTATTTGTCTGCTGGATTACAAAGACTTAAACTGTAGGTGTTTGAAATTCTGTTTTATTATAATACGAAATCTGTGAGGTCTTACACTTTCCTCCTAAATCTTACCCTCTGCATCCTTTTACAAGCAAAATGCATAAGTTTATATAAATTACAAAATAAAAGTCACTGAATTCTGTTCCTGTCTTAGGTAAGAATGTTTCCAGACCCACAACAGTGCATCACAGGCAATTGCTCAAAAGGTATGTAATGGAGATAAGTTATATCAGTTTTTGTAAATGAAACCAGGGGGCTTCTAGCATTTCTGTTGCTGTCAAACTACAAATTTAAATGTGGTTTGCTGTACAAAAGACAGCATGTGCTACAGGAAAAGAGGCTGGTCTTGAAGGCAAATCTCCTATCTGGATCTCAGGCCGTATCAATTCAGCTCCTGGCTGCACGGAAGGGTCTAGACAGGATTATGAGAACTAGTTGTTCTGACCAAAGATACAGGATGAAATCAAACCTAACAACTTAGGCTAGGAAAGTTGTCTGAATGAATTTCTTTTCTGTAAAAGAATTAACATCACTGCTCCCTAGTCTGCGACTGAATTCTGCTGTGGCCAAGGGGTGGCAAGACAATTTTATGAAGCTACTGAGGCAGTATTGCACCTTTGGCTCACAGTACTTTTCAGATTTATCCAAACTACCTGAAGACTTACTGCTCTCAACTGTGCATCTACACCTCTGCCAGGAAGAACATATCCCACCCAGCAGAAGCCTCTTAGTTCTGCTTCTCAGCTGCCTTAGTTTGCAGCCAAGCAGCCTGTGCTAAATGTGTTGATGGTGGTTGTGTGGCAGCACTCGGCTCTGAATGCCCATAGGTCATGCACTGTCCATCCTGTGCTGTGGGTACCACAGCCTCATGCAGCAGGGGCACGAGAAAACTGAACAGGGGTGGTGATCTTCTCAGCCAGCAGCACTCTGTCACAGGGACCTTAAACCAGCTGCTTCATTTCTGTTTTAGGCATACTAACACAACACAGACCTCCCGGGTCCAAATGGTGTCAATTTTGCAGCATGTGTAATACCTCCTGCTCAAATTTCTGCGTGTAGCACTGTAATTCTGGAATTCCAATACAACGTCACAATTATAAGAATAATTTTATGAGTGGGGCTCAGGAAATCCCTCAATCCCTGTCAATAACTTGCCAGAAACTCCATGAACAATTTCACTCAAGAGCGACTTAGGCCATATGACATTGAATATCTGGAGAAAACATAAACACAGTGGACAACTACAGAAAAAAGAATTGCAAAGAAAGCTATTATTTGTATCAGAAACAATAAAGTCTTCAGGTGTACAGCTCTGAGACTGCAAACTAGAAACAACTAGGCTTTTAGGGACATGGTATAATTGCATAAAGAGAAAACATGCTTTTAAGACAAAAGCTATCAAGGAAAGACAACTTCCTGTATTCTTTCCAGAACTCAAAAGAGCCCTTGATATGATTTGCAAGCTTAGCATATATATATATATATAGCCTACATGAGGAACAACTCATCTTTTGAATAACACCTGAAAAAGCAAAGCATCTGGGCTGGGGGCAAACCTCACATCAATGTGAAGCATCTAAAAAACTCTCTCTGTGGAACCCATGTGTGGATTCTGGCCAGCTGCACACAATTCCAGAACACTGGCTTGGTGCTAATGCAGATGAAGTCTGAAAGAATGGAAGCTGCTGCTTCAGAATTCATTCTTCTCTGTGCTAAACATGCAGCCCTCTATTTTTCCATCTCCCATTTGGTACTGAAGGGGGAGGTGGGGGCCTGAAGGGTCTGAGAAGCAGTCTATCACCGCTTTGCGACTGAAGTCCTCCTTTTGTGTACTATTTCAACATTTAAATCAAATTAAATTGGTGAAATATTTTCCTACTTTTAAAAATCGAATAAAATTTATTTCCTCTTTCTTTGTGGACAGAGTTGGTACACTACAGGTGATCAAATGTACTAGCACAGGACTGGTGTCCTTAAAAGCTTTGAATTCTTGCAAAAAAGATTCATAAACATTATTCTTTCTCAAAATCCCACAATCAACGTCCTGACGTAGGTTTCTAAAACACATATAGCCACC
This sequence comes from Nicator chloris, assembly GCA_013400495.1. Lineage (NCBI taxonomy): Eukaryota > Metazoa > Chordata > Aves > Passeriformes > Pycnonotidae > Nicator > Nicator chloris. The sequence continues at coordinate 42,479 of WAAE01021238.1, forward strand.
TCAGTATCACCTCTGTGTGACTTTCAGATATATGGAGTTGCTCATGTGCATCAATGGGTACTGTTGAAGCTCTTTGAAAACTGGACCTAATCCAACATGGACCGACAAGGCTGTCTGGGTGTCCAACTCCCAAAATACAAAAGAGAACTGGGTATTCAAAACCATGAGTTATTTTTGAAAATTTGATATATCCATCTGTCTATAGAGAGACAAGATGGTGAAATATGCACAATTCATTTTTTAGGTTTGTGACAAAAGCTGTGGTGTGTAGAGTAAAAATAAACTTGAATTTCAATTCTCCTTTCTTGATATTACTATGGAGACACTGGGCTGGAGGTTAAAATTCCAATCCTTGCAAAACTTGTTCAAGCTGCAGTGTTTCATTCTTGACAAAGTCTTAGTTATTTATGGCATTTTTAGGACATTGAAGCATTTAACTGTCCCTTCTGCTGGGAAGTGCTTAATTTTTCCTTAAGAAACTAATTAAGAATGAAATTACAGTTTTAAATTATTCAATTTCTGCATCATCTTCCATTAAACAAGATGTTTTATCATATCTAAATGTCGATTTTACTTATTTTTTGAGCCAGATAGCTTTCTATGCCAGAACTACTAGAATAGAATGTTCCTAGCACCATTTTCTTTGGTCTGAATTTAATAATCAAGACCTCTAGAGTGCAAGAGATTATCAACTGATATGCAATCACCATAGCGATTCCAACAATACAGCTTCTTCCTGCTGCAGATATAAAAGCACAGCCAAATATAAGAGGTGTTTGCTATCCTCCTGCCAAAATTTAGCCTTCAACAAAAGCTTCTTGGCATTCATCATGCAGGTTAAAAACTCCTTTGACTGCTTTATCTTGTATTGTTTTGAAGTCTTTGTCCAAGGCTTATCTTAAGTGATCTTTGGATAGGGCAAAGAATGGAATCCATTATCAGAGAAGTTTTAACCTGATTTTCTGAGGAAATGAAGCTCCTACAGTATCTTGCTCATGCCTCCCATTAATAACTTTTGAGCTCGTCCAAGCCAGGTTGATTTGACAGAAGTGTGAAAATATCAAATACAATTATATTGTGGTACATTTCTCGAAAAACAGAAATTAGGTAGAAGGATAAGTGATTTGATGATCCACTAAAATTGAAGCAGATTTCAGTTGTCATGCTTTCTTCCTGCTCTAGGTTTATTAAGCCACCTGGCTGGTGTTACATGTGCCATGTGTAGCCTCCAGCCGTGATGATCAGTAATGAAGGGGTACAAAGAAAACCAGGCATTCCTCAGAACTAAATTAAGAGCTGGGGGCGTAAAGAGCACATCCTTGCAGGAAACCAGGCTTTGTTAGCTCCTCTACACATGGGAAAACCTCTCCATGCTAAGGATGGGAAGCTCACAAGGAGTGCAAATGGCAGGAAATTAAGGAGTTCCGACCTTCAACTGCAGACAGATGTAGCTGTTTGGGAGCAAGGACACATACATACATACATACATACATACATATATATATATGCCTGTATTAGGTACATGCTTTCAGGAACTAGGACCTCTGAAGACCAGTAAAGAACATTTACTTAGTGGAAGCTTTATGTTGTCTAAAAATCAGTATGAAATTGCCAATTCTTCAGCAGCTATAAATCTGCTTTCTGCTTGATGAAAATCAGGCTCAGTCTGTTTTAAGTTGCACATAGCTATGAGTTCAATGCAAATGCAAATCTATCTAAACTCTAAAACTGAATCTAGTCAGACAGACTGTAAGAAAACCGGGAGAGAGAACTGATTCTTAAAATTGCTTGCTTGGCGGTTACCCCTTGTTCAGCCACTTCAAAGTGAGGCGCTGCTCTGAACTTTCCACATGGATTGTTTGAAATGCCAGATCTACCTGTCATTGACAAACCTGTCCATTTGTTATCAGCAGGAAATTCACTGTCCTTTATACAGACAAGCATAGGTTAGAGTGTATTACAACTGTGACATCATATCCCTAAGTAATGGTGATAGGAAAAATATTGTGAAAACACTGATGCTTTAGAATAAAGCCTCTGTCCAGAACAACTGAGACGAATCAGTTATACAAGGAAACAGATTATACCTGAGACGTCCAAATCCTCAAAAAGTCAAAGCAAAAAGTGCAAGCTGGTGATCAGCATGATAAAGGTGTGGTCAGCATACTTAGGCTGCAGCAGAAATAACAACAAGTAGCAGAAAGGAATGTAAAGATCACAACATTTTCAAAGTTGTTACTTATTGTGCAGAAGCTATAAGGAAATTTAGATATCTAATTGCAAGATAGGTGCCCTGATACCTTTATGGCCCTGACCCAGGGTTTTTATTGACTTCATAATGTCAAGATTTTTAATGGGGACTGTCTGTTGGGTAAAAGCCAGAATTTTCTTAATGACAGGTCACAAAATAAGCATTCCAATTTCCAATTTCCAATTTCCAATATTCCTGGGTAAGCAGGAATAATTCTTCTCCCTAATAGAGGTTAAGCACTGAAACAAATGCTTACAGGATCTCTGGGGCCTCCAACTGTGCAGACTGCAAAACTCAGCTGGAGAATATGCCTTACCAGGCTTTAAATCTATCTTTTATCTGAGCAGGGTGGTGGACTAGATGGCCTCCAGAGGTCCTTTCCACACATATTATTCTATGATATTAAGACATAGGCAGTTATTTTTGCACTGTGCAGGCAATATTGGTGGCAAGGTTTATAAACCTGAGTCTAGTGCAAATTATGAAGTAGGATATAAATTTTGGTTGATAGATTTGTACACACAATAAGAACAGAACCTGCTTTCATGAGATTAAAGAATGCACACTAGAAGAAGATGAAGACATGTCACTCAGGAACTAAAACCTTGTCAAGCTACGTGTAACAGAACAGAACTGAGATGTACAGGAAATGAGTTGACAAAATTTAAGGACAGGAATGACATTAAGTATTTGTTTTATTTATAATGTGTGAGCAGTTCTAGACTGTTCTGTGTGCCAGTGCATGTAATTAAAATGCTCTTCATCCAGTCTGCTCTCATGACTGCTTAGTGCATGGTGTCATTGGGAAAAAAAATAGCGACAAGTTACAGATGTTGACATTTAATTGAACTTGTGTTACTTTACATAAAGATGGAGATTTTGCAATGCGTGTAGAGTAGAATGTCCCATGCAGGGCATGAAAAGTCCTAGTTCAGCACAGAACAAAAGGAAAATATGAGAGAAATGTATTAGTATGAACTGAAATTTATTCTTTGTGAAGCACCTTGTGGAAGGATAGCAACATGTTATTTCAAAAGTGCTGAGAGGCACCTTTCTTTAGGAGAAGGTTGCATTTTGATTATCTTTGGCATTTGGTAGATCTAATGCCTATTATTATTTTAGATTTATTATCACAGCAACACCTTGGTTTGCAAGATCCCTGCTACAAGGAACAGCTGGAGAAATGCCTTGTGTTTTCACCTGTACTCTGTGGTGTTGAGCAGATGGTCTGTCAGTAGACTCTGTTGCCCATCTGTTAGTTTGGAGCCCCTTGAGCCTCATTAGGAGTGAGGTAAGTTGCACAGTGAGGAGGTTCTCAAGCTCTGGCTGAGGTCTCAAACCCGCTTCTATCACAGCCAGGGTTTCACAGCTTCAGCTCAGCGGGGGATCGTGTTTTAGAAGATTTGTCCTCTGGTGGATAATACCAAAAGCGAACTACAGTTGGCAGATGGATAAATTCATTCTCCTTTTCATAGGGTAGAGACTAATCTAACTGCTGTCAATTATCTGGACATGGATCTCCACATATAACCATGCTGTTCCCTCCACACACGCAGCATATGGATTTGTTGTAGTTTAACGGTCTCTGCCATGTATGTCAAGAATCTGAAAGCTGAAGAATTAAATAAAGGAGAACTACAGATAAATAAAGAAAGTTGTGATGATCTGTGGATAGATGTCCTGTGGTTTTCTTTCCATTTTTTCACCGTAATCAGCAATAGAAGAGGTGGGTATATTCAAGCATACAGTTATTTTGACATAAGATTGATACCTGGAAGTGAATACGGCAGGCTGAGAAATACAGGCTAGGCCACCAGGGCTGTTGTTTCTGTTGTTTCTGAGAGCCATTCCAGACTTCTCAGCTTTTTCCTGACTCAGTACCATATATCAGGGCTCCTAGGAAAAGCATGCTTTCTAACTGAGCTCTTCTGAATATAGTGCCTTGCTAAGATGTATGAGTTTTTTGTTGGTTTATGCTACAGCAGCCTTTCTCCTGTTCCAGAATCCATTCTGAAAAGTTTACTCTGGTGTGTAGACCACAGAGCAGCACATCAGAAGCTTCACAAAGCCAGGTTTCTTGCAGGTTGAAGCTTCTGGACTTACACAGATTTACAGCTATGTCTGACATGGTAACGCTGCAAGTCCCTGCTTTCTGTGGGAGCATCCTGACCCTTTTCAAGGATTCATGAAAGGCAAATAAAACCAAAAGATGAAAAAAAAAATCCTTCCTACCTTCCTGTCATTTTAAGTCTCTCTTTTTCTGACTACAGAAGATGAGGATTTCATTTAATTTAATTTCATTCTTTATTCACTTGGTAGAAGCTAACTTGGTAGTGAAAAATAGGAAGGTGCCTTAATGTGTGGTCCCCAGCCTATCAACGTTGACTGTGTGAAATTCCAATATCAATTTAAAATTCAGAACCGAGGTCAACTGTGAGAGTTACGACTGTTATTGACAACCATATGCTACATAATTGGTATCGCTTCTATCAAAATTTGAAGAGCACCTAACACCTAAAATAGCCAGTAAAGGCCAGCGAGCGCTTAGATTGACTGATTGCCATGGAATACTTTTCCTCTTCCATTCAATTATCCAGAAGCAACAAGCAGTAGGTATAAACTATGTTGTGTGTTCTCCTGCAACAGATTTTCCTTCTGAGATGTCTGGGTTTTGGGAGTTTTGGCAGATCTCTTGCCTTTAAAGTGCTGCATCCAAAACTACCTAGAACAGAAGAAATCAAGATGCACAGATATAAGAAGGGGAAACAGCCTGTCGTTCTGACAGAGCTATTAGAGGCTTATTTTTTGTGGTTTTTCAGAGGGAAGGTTTGAAGTATGACTGCTGCCTGTCTATTGTTGAAACTGCAAAGAGGAAAAGCTGATAACAGTATTTTCCATTTGAATTAGGCTACAGCCTCTGGGAAATAAAGAGCTTTTTCAAGTTTAATGTCATTTTATCTCCGATTTGTCTTTCAGGGAGTTACACAAGTGAAAGAAATATCTCTGCATTAATAAAATGCATCAGGTCTTCCAGGTGATTTTAAAATATCAGTCCCAAACTAAAGGAATCTAAAAATAAACCATATCAATTTCATTCCTGGGCACTCATTGCAGAGTCACCTCTATATTTGGTCGTGTTAATTGTCAATACTATATTCTTGCTAATTGCACTGATACTGATATTTCATGTCCCACCTGGCCTGACTGGGCAAGCACTTCTATGCCATCAACAAGTAGCACACAGCTATGGGGTGCTGTTCAGGGGCTGAACTCCCCCTAACCTTTTCCAAGACCCACTCAGGTTTGGCACAGCAGAGTGAGAAGGCTGCACAAGTGTCATACTGCTCCAACAGCACTGGCTTAAAACTGCAGCTGTGAAGTCTTTCCCTTCCCCTTGTATTCTGCAATATAAGTGGTCAAACTGCACCAGTCTTGCCTCGTTTTTTTCAGACAGGATGGGAACACACTGAGTTTCACGTGTGGCTGAGAGGAGTTGCCAAGACCTGGGAATCCAGCACCGGTTCTAGGGTGGCTGGGTGCTGTGAGGGAGTAGCTGGAACAAGGGTAAGTGGCTCTTCTTGTGTGCACATGAACAAAGTTCAAGGTTGCTGGTGAGTCATGCTCCCCGCTGCTTGGGTAGATTTGGCACTATGCAATCATACAGAATGAAGAAATCATTCCATGCTATGTTTCCCTGGGAGCAGCTGAAAGCCTATATCATTATTTAGCAAGTCACGACTTGGCTCCTTTTCCTCCTGTAATGTGGGGCTCAGTACGTAAGGAGCCAGTTTTCTAGGGCTGCCTGTGCACCAACTTGGACTAGCTGGGAGGAGGATCTAGCTTTCTCATTTCTCTGTCCTTTCTTCTGCATGCAACAGAGAGGTCTCATCAGTGTTGCCCAAATACTTCTCTTTTACAGTATAATCACAGTTTAAATTGATTAAAAGGCTGCCCTTGCATTTCTCTGTGGAGTCCAACATTCAGTGTGCAAGGCTCTATAGAAGAAGTCTCCATAATATGTGCTGGGTCACCCAGGCAAGTTGATGTAATTCCACATGAATTCTGAATTACAGACAATTTATCATCGTGGCTATGGAACCATGAATGGTGCATAAGGATCTATAGTCAGAGCATTAGGGACCTGTTAACAGATGGTAATTAGTTCTATTTTAAGGATGGCGACGCAAGTCAGCTCTTTTTGTGACAAGAAAAAAAAATAAGGACAAGGTCATCTTCTGAGGCATGAAACCCCAGCAGTTGTTTTCACTTTGTGATCAGCTATAACCCAGGGAAGACATGCTCCTGTTATCTGGAAGCAAGCAGTACACAGAAATGTAAATGTGACTGAGGCTTTTTATTGATTTTCAAGAGAAGAGAGAGATTCATGTGCCAGATTACTTTAAGACGCCTCACATCACAAGGCGCAGCTTGTTGTGGAAATAGCAACAGAACTTAGAGAAGCCTGAACTGAAAATATCAAAGTTGAATGCAGTGAAGAGGAAGAGTTTGTTGCAGATCATTGCATAAAGAGTTATGAAGATACAAAGCTGGAAAAGTGTGAACTTTCCATTGTGATTTTTTATTGGTTTTTACTATCATTGCTGCTGTACAAGTGCCTGCCTTGCTGAACAGACAAGGCAATGGAAATGAATGGAAAGGGAAAAAAAGGATTTCATAATTTCAGGCTACTTTACATCACGCTGGCAAGTGCATGAAAATCTGTTGAGGGGGAGTTGGAGCCTCCATTATCAATGCTCACAGTACCTTTCTTGTAGGAAAAGTAACTCTATCACTGACTGGCCTCTTCCCCTCCCCAGCATCATCTCAACTGACTCTCTAGTGACAGAACAAGAACCAGAAAGTGCTAATCAACTATAAAACCAGTTATTTTTAGGCCTTTTCTCAGTATCAGGCGGTAAGCTGAACTTCAGATGAAAAAGTAGAGCTCCACTATTTTTAGACTCTAATTATTAACAAAAATAACCAGACTATTCTATCCGTACAAATTATTTTCTTAAATTAGCAGAAAATTTAATGGAAGCCCTCCTCTGCTTAGCAAGTTTCTAAGGCACTGATCTCTGAAAGTCACTTTGCAGATGATATACCAGTCTTTTCTTCCCCTCTCACTGAGTTTCAGCTGTTTCACAGCAGCTCTATAGGAAGTTCTTCAGGAAGATATTATATTCTGCAGGCTTTGCTGAGCTTTAGTATGCAGGAGAAAAAATGTCCAAGTGGCCACCTGCTCCATGTCCTAGACAAGCTTCTGATCTACACTCAGCGTAGTTTCAGATGTACTTCAGCTGCAGAGGAGGTCTCTGCCTAAGAAGTGTCCAGGTTTATTATTTCTTACCCTCTGCAGGATAAACGAGGACAGGAAGAAGAACAAGACTGAGAAATGGCAGTTCCTGAGCTCAAGTGCCAGAGAAAATCAGCACAGTGACTTACAGTTCAGTGCTGCTGCACAGCTACCAGCAAAAGGGCACCAACCTTGAATAGAAGTCCCACATTTGGCACTTCCATTTGTCAACTGGCAAAAAATAACATTTCCCTGCACAGAGCAATGACACCCTGCCACTTCCTTTGGAGCTGTACCTCACTGGATCTTATTATGTTATAGCACAGACTTTCTCTTCATCACCTGGCAGTTTTTTGTCCTCTGTGTTGGTCTTAAGTCCATCTCACTGCGTGACCCTGAAGGAATCGGCCATTTCTTAGTGTGGGTTATCAGAATTTTGCATCATTTTGTGACAGATGAAACCCTTAGAGGTGGAATGTGGCTCTCTGTATCAACACTACAATGAAAGGTGGCTCACTGAAGATGGGCAAGGATGAAGTGCCTGTTAAACTCAGGGAATAATAAAATGCAGCTGCCCACAGCTGCTGCAAAGAAGCTGATTTTAAGTAAATCAACTGGTAATTTAAATGTTTCTCCTTGAGTTCATTAAAAGAACATGACCACCTCCCTGAGTTAGCCAGATGTGCAAAGGGAACTGGGCTTACACGACACAACATAAAGTACAAAAGTTGAAAAACTAACAGAATTATTTCAGTGAGAGCAACGGGGTTGAGTTGCCTTCAACTCACATTATCCTCCCCAGTAACTGAGGACACCCAGTGTCATGACAGTGATCATGGACATATCACAAAAACACATTTGTATTATGATTTAACTGCAATTGCAGTTCTTACCTTTTTCTAAGCTAAACTTTTGTTTATATTCCATCTCCATTCATCTCTGCTAAATCAGAAATCCCACATAATGTCAACTGTCTTCAAAAGAGATATTATTAAGACATTTGATATTTAATGTTCCATTTTCCACGCAGGAATTTCCAGAAGAAACTGATCAAAGGCATATTGTACTCTGATACCTGTTAGCAATTACTATTTTCGTTTGCAGTCATTAGAATACAACTCTTGTGATGGCATTCAAAGCTTTATTTCTTTTTTAATCAGATGTAAAGGGTCCAATTGTAGTTAAATCATTGGGGAGAAAACTGGCAGAAAGCCATTTTAGCTTGTGCTCACGATCCCCAGCTGCTAAAACTAAGTCAGTAGCTTTTTGGCCTCACAGACGTGGTTAAGACTATGAAAGGAGGAAAATTCTGACTCTGTTCTCTCTGGGGCGCTTGAAGTTCAAGAAGACAGTTCCCCTTGAGATTTATGATGAAGAGTGCATCTTCTCCCCTCCAGGAGTGAGAAAGTAGGAATTTTATACTGACTGCTTTCAGGTTAGCTAAAATATTATGAACAACCCACCCTGAGCCACCTCCATTGCTATACACCAAGGGGCTTTTGCTGCTATAATTTGCCTTCCCTTTCTTGTTGCTGCCATTTTCATAAGGAATTGGCAGCACTTTCCCTTTGTGCCTCAGCACTTCTCTTGGTGCTGATTCATAAGGCAGCATATGTTATTTTGAGATGAGAGTGGGTACGCGCTTGGCTAAGGCAGAATGGAAATCCTTGCCTGACTTATGGACACAAAGCACAATCCTTTGTCTACAAAACACAACCTGTGACTGTCCTGACAGTTGTCAGTGCCTCTTTTGCAACAAGCAAATGCTGTTTGCACGGCACTCAACTCCTGTCAGCTGGAGTTGAGTCCTTCCTGCACATCTCAGGCGTGCAAGGGCAGTCTGCATCCTGCTCCCCCGTTTCTGCAGTGGCCACACGCCCCTTCGTGCTTTTCTGTTGACATCCTTCCTGGGTTCTGATTGTTTCTGGTTGTGTGAAAAGACCTGGCTCTGCCAAGAGCATCCAGAGGAGCAGCTGGGTAAGGAGATGGCCTTGTGCATGCGTGAGTGCTTCATCCTTCCCTTCACTTAGGCAGTCATAGAGAAGCAATACAAATGATTGGTGCAGAATCACTACAGACTGGAGAAGTGGCTCCACTAAGGAAAGCTGTAGAGCAAAAAGGAAATTACTAGCAACAACAAGAGCAGAAAATGTAACTGCCAGTAGCAAGCTCTGTACAACTGGGCTTCTGTTCAAATTAGTCTGCTGTTGATGCTGTGTAAATAGCTTGATCAGTGTGAAGACTGATGCTTTCTGATTAAAGTGCTTCTGACCCATGAATTTCACTGATTCATGTGACTTTTCTTAACCTGAAAAGCTCAGAGAGTGGATCTCAGCCTTAGAAAGCTTTTTACTATTCACAGTTGTGAAGAAACCTTGAAAAGATTGAGAAAAAGTTTCTGGGTACAGAAAGGCCTATAAAAGTAACACACTGACGCAGATTCAGTGTCTTTTTTTAGCCAGTCTTATCACCTTTCCACATATAAGGTTGGCATTATTGTTCTTTAGCCACAGTATGGGCACAGCAGGATGTACAGCAATGCAAAAATTCTTTGTTGCACCAATCCTATCTGTGTTCCAATGGCAGAACAGACCTTCATATTTTCCTGCCTTTTGATATGCTGTTGTACTGCCCTAAAAACCCCTAAAATTACAAAAAAAAAAAAAAAAAGCTGTGAATTGCTTAAGATAACTTGGAGTTACAGGATAAGACTGAAAGTTTCACTTGCTGGTTATTTGAATGTTAACATGGTCTCAGAAACAGAAAGAAAAAGAACAGAGAAATAACAGAAGTAAAAATAGTGTTCCAAGTCAAGGTGATTCAAGGTTTTATTGACATGGAGTGCTTTTTTTTTTCTTTCTGGAACATATCAAGCTTCATGGGATCCTGGTTCTTTAAATGTTTCTTCTGTTCATGGAATGATTGGCAGCTGAGTGGGAAAGAGGAGAAGAAGGATCAGCTCTCACTTCTGAACTGGCTGCACACTCAGAATTAATGGGGAGGGAGAGCTTTCTGACAAGGAGAAGATTTTGAAAGTGTAAAAAACACATAGAAAAATAGGATTTTTCAAAGCCATATAAATCAGGGGAGCATCCTCTCAGTACTGTCATACAAATCAAAAACCACTGTGTTTGGTCTGTTAATATAACTGAAGTTTGGCCGCCAAACCACCCTAGGCTCTGTCTAGGATCAATAGAAAGAAAAAGGTTTCTTTAAAGTATGTTTTGAGATGGGCAGAGTTGCCATTCAGAGGTGTTTCTCTCTGCTTCTTAGACAGAACAAGCAAGCCAGGGGTTCAGATACCTCATTAAAGCATTTATGTGAGCAGATTCCAGATCCTCTCTGATCTGGAAAGTAAAATAATAACAACAGAAAATAATAATGATTTGTGGATTCAATGATAGAGAACATTAGGACTCTATCCAATGAGTTGTGCATGTTTCTTAAAATACCACGGAAATCAAATTACTGTCATCAAGATCCCCTAAAAAAGGCTTGTAAAAATATTTGGGGTGGTTTTCTTGTTTTGGTTTGGGTTTTTTTGGTGGTTTTTTTTTTTTTTTTTTTTTTTGAGCCACTCAATCACTGGAGGTAAAATCATTTTGCACCACATAAAACCCCCCCAGTTCTTATTTTTCTCCTTTTACCGACAACACAGTAATTTTCAGCAGAACTCTGATGTATGTTGCCAGTCAGAGGAATGCAACTTTCTGCCACCAGCAGCAAGACACACAAACTGTATCCCTCAAACAATAATGTTTCTTTTGAAGACCATACCATGGAGAAAGATCTAAATGGTTAAAAGTTGAAGGAAGAACAATGGAAACTGACAAGAGCATTTCCCCTAACTCCTTAAGAAATCCCAAATAAATAATACTATTTTTATTTAACTTAGAATTTCACACTAAAATCAGATGATTAAGGAGGATTTTGATTTTCAATTAATGTCAGAGACAACAAAGTCATATCCAGCAGTCAAAAAACTAAAACCAATGCAAAGTGAAAAAAACCTAAATATAGAATTGTTGCCTAGCACATTAAGTTAATTGACTTGACTTCCTTTGTTCTGTACAGTCTGTACAATCCAGTGACTTTAATAAATCATTGGTCCTTTTCATTTTATTGAGACCTCAGCTGTAAAAAACACCGTAGTGAATAGAGATGTGAACATACTCAGCATTTCACAGGATTGAATGTTTGAGAAAAAACAGAGGCTGTGATCCTTTGTTATAGATCCCTAAATTTACCAGATTTTAAAATATTAGCAAAGAAGACAAATGTGACGTGTGAAACAGACATATAAAGCACTTAGATTCACAATTTTATTTATATGTTGTGTTTGATTTCACAGAACCACAGAGCAGCTGAGGCTGGAAGGGACCTCTGGAGGTCACCTGGTGCAACCCCTATATTCCAGCAGTACCACCTCAGGCCAGTTGCCTACGTGTGCCTAGGTGGCTTTTGGTTATCTCCAGGGAGAGAGACTCCACAATTAAACTGGGCAATCTGTGCCAGGGCTCACTCAGCCTTGCAGTAAACCAATATTTCCTGGTTTTCAGAGGGAACCTCCAGCATTCCAGTCTGTGCCCATTGCTTCTGATCCTGTCACGGGCACAGCTGGCAGTGGGAGACCCTGTGGGGCAAGTAAGGGAGCCCAGGATCCAGGTGGGCACCTCTATGAGCTATGAGGTGTGTGGATGTTACAGAATTTAAGACAACAAGACCAACTCTATTTAATTGCTGAATCAAAGGTGTGAATGCTTGGAAGTGATCTAAACTCAAAGAGACAAATATATTTAAATGATCCCTTTCTGCACTGGGAGCTTGTATTACTAACAGCTCACCAAGTTAGTTGAATTTACACTTAGTTCAGCTCTGCTGGTACTGTATCTAAAATATGAGGTTGGCTTTGAACTTGAAATGGAAGGGTGCATCTTCCTGTGATTCCCCACACTTAAACTGAATTTTGTCACAAGACTCATACAGAGGAACAGTGAATACAAAGGATGTAAAGAAATATAAAGCTAGAACCTTTCCATGAAACTACCTTTTTAAACACGGCGTTTCTCTATCAACATATAAATGTATATGCATGTGTATGTGTATGTGTATGTGACATATGGACTTGATGTGGCACTAGACTTTAACCAGGATTTTATCACTTTACAGTGTTTGAGCCCACGTAGGCTCACACAGTTGTGTCTTCTCTGACACAGGTTTAATCAGACTAACATGGGTCCACAAAAAGAAATGGAAGTCGTGGCCCCACATGCAGTTTGAATTTTATGTAAATGTGAAACATTGTGTGTATATGTATGCACACACATATAACTGCTAAGGAATTCTGAATGCAAGCATATTAATGTGTCTTTAAGGAACTGTGTGGCTGAAATGACAAATGACCACAATGGTAAGGCATTTATTGAATTATTAAATAGCATAGTCCTGCTCACTCGGAATTAGGGTTATGTATCACATTTGCATTTTACTTCTAAGATGGGGAGTGGAGTAACTTTCTTGATTTGGAATAGTGTCAGAGAAGAAACTGTGTGTGACTGAACATCTTATGGTAATTCATTAATTATCAGATTCTGGAACTACACTGGGTATCAAGGGTTTTTTTAATGGTGATGGTATTTTATAACCATTTTAAAGCAGCTAATTAAATTTAAATTTGAGGTTAAAATGGCCATGTAAAGAAAAGCTTCTTGTACGTCTTCCTCCTGGTTTCAGCTGGGACAGAGTTCATTTTCTTAGTAGCTGGTACAGTGCTGTGTTCTGGATTTACTGTGAGAACCGTGTTGTTGACATACTGATGTTTTCATTGTTGCTGAGCAGTTCTTGCTCGGAGCCAAGGACTTTTCGGTGTCTCATGCCCTGTCAGTGAGCAGGTGCACAAGGATCTGGGAGGCAGCGTTGCTGGGACAGCTGACCCCTGCTGGCTGACGGGATCTTCCACTGAACGTCATGCTCAGTGTATAAACTGGAGTGAGACGGCTGGGAGCCACTGGCTGCTGCTCAGGGATGGGCTGGGCATCAGTCTGTGGGGAAAAACTATATTGTGCATCACTTGCTTGTCTCTCACTCCCCATATCATCATCATCATCATCATCATCATCATCATCATCATCATCATCATCATCATCATCACTGTTGATATTGTATTTTATATTCTTTCAGTTATTAAACTCTTCTTAGCTCAGGAGTTCTGCTTCTCTTTTTTTTCTCCTGATTCTCTTCCCCATCTCCCTGGGGAAGAAAAGGAGTGAAGGAGCAGCTGCATGGTACTTAGTTGCCAGCTGGGGTTAAACCATGACAGCCTGCTTAGTAATGGACAAAGGAATAATAATCTTTCTGCAGACTACAAAGGCAGTGGTGAGTATTTGTGACACTAGTCCCCACTTATAGCAAGGACAACATATATGTTCTTAATCACCCTGTAAATTTAGCCTAATGAACTACACTTGCTCATATTTGGCCATTAAATGTTTTTTGGTGTTAGTTTACCTAGTGTGAGAAATTTCGTTGGAAGAGACTGAGATTAATAACCCTTCAATTCCAGGCATGGTAATACATTTTTTCCCAGGAGAGCTGTGAATGTCATAATTGACTTCTACATGTTTTCAGCAGTCATTTAAGAAAATGGATATGTATCTAACATGCAGAACAAAGGTAATACCTCTAGTTTCAGCAGAATTACTCTTGCTCCATATTATACAAGGTAGATGAGGAGTGTTTTTAAATACCCTGCTGGTATGGACTTGATTCTACAATAAATAATCACGCTGAGTGCTACTGACACACATGAGCAAACCAGTGTGTTCAGCATTTCTTGCATTATTTATCAAACATCTACTGAAATGTTCACAGATCTTCAGTGATTTATGTTAACTACAGTGGGTTCTGAACCACACCTATTAAAAAGGTATCTACACTGGGTATTTCAAAAGCAGCAATTGAGAGTCGTGTTGATATAAATCAGGCTTTTGTAGCTGTGTGTTAACCATCAAATAAGCTTTTGGTATCTTACACCCATCTTTTAAACACAGTTAAGAAGGCAATACAAAAATGTATGCTCCTAACATTTTTATACAATCGTAAAACAGAATGATGAAAACTCTGTTCTTGAGCAAAACCACCAGTGATTCATCCTTTTAAATACAATTTTATGTATAGATGTGAGCTGGCTTTGAATCTATATAAATCAAAAATAATTCTGCTGAAACTGATGGATTTACATGAGGGTAAACCTGTCTTGAGCTTAGAATGCCTTTGTTTCCTAGTAGGCATGGTTAGAATACTCAGCTTTACCAGGTGGAGATAGGTCTTGCAAACATAAACACTTTAGCCTTCCCTTTTACAAAGCAACAAAGACATATTTTATAGGCACTGAGAAGCATTGCTGGTTTTCTGTTGAGAAAGGTACAGACCTAAAAAGATAGAAAGATGGCATAGAGATTTTTTCTTCAATAAAATAGTGGTATTAAGGCTATGAGAATAATTTCACATTTTCATGCAAAGCTCACAGTAATAAGTGCAAGCACCTTCTTTACTTAAAATACTTATCTATCTTTGCCTCCCATTAAGTTTATCAGATTTAAAAAAATTCTCTTAGAAAAGCAGGACAAAACTTGAATGTCAAATACGGAGAAAACAGAAACATAAACCCATTGGCCTAGTTTTAGAATTTTTTAGGCTAACCTTCATTAAACAGCATATACACTGTCATGGTGCTAGTATTATTATTCATTAAAGTATGTTTGGAAAATCTAAGAAGTGTGAGCTGGAGTTTGGCACTGGAGGCTTGAATTAATCTCTTGGTGCTGAATAAGAAATTCAGGTAGGCAGCAGGACACACGCTTTGCACAGCCGTGGAAAGTGCAATCAGCTTTTGGATTTGATAGAATATAAAGATTCAGCAATTTAGATATTAACAGAAGAGTAATGTGGTTGAAACAGCAAGCTAGGAAAATTATCTTTACAGTAATATGTCAGGTTCAGAGATGACAACGTGCCTATGAGGTGAGAGGAGGTGAGTTGGAGCTGAGCTGCTGCTTCCAATGCTGACACGGACACGAGTGAGGAATGTTGCACGTTGTCCTGGTTCCACAGATTGGAGCGGAGACTGGGCTGGGTTTCAGGTGTGTGTGCAAAGGTGTAGGGGTTGGTGAAAAGTTTCCACTGGCAGAGTCTCTCTCACAGTATTGTAAATCCCTTACTTGTGAGATTACCAGCTGATTAATCATTTGTGAGACAGTGCTGGTAAAGGCAAATTTTAATGGAGAATTTCAAGGAAGCTTTAAAATACATACCTTGATAACGAATTTAAAAGAGTTTTGGTTTTTTTCTATGTTATGTTCTTTCTTTTTTCATGATTGGTGGGGGTGAATCACAGGCCTAGAACTACATTGTGTCTCTTCTTATTTCATAACTGACTAATCTGTCAAAAAGCAGTGAGCGTTGGGCTTATTCACTTTGACAGAGAAATTGAGATTTGCATTAGGCTTTACAGGCTGTTGCAACCCCCCCTGTTATTTCCTTATTGACAGGCTGTAAAAGGGTAAATTGATTCGCTCTGAAGGCCTCCTGCTACCTCTGCCTACAGCTCCTTGATTCCTGACATTTGTTAAACCTGACAATGGAACAATGATCTGCAAGTACACGGGCACCAAAAGGGGGGCTAAGGAAAACGTGGGCCTGTGGCTAAATGGAGCAGGGGCCTGGGGACAATGGATGAGGAAAAGGCCAAGGTACTCAGTGCTTTCTTCACCTTGGCCTTTACTGATAAGGACACTTTTCAAGGAGTTACAGAGTGATTCTGTGACTTTTTGATAATGAATTTAAGTATTTCTACTGTTCATGTGTTTGTATTTTGACTGTATTTCCCCTTCCTTCCTTCCTTCCTTCCTTCCTTCCTTCCTTCCTTCCTTCCTTCCTTCCTTCCTTCCTTCCTTCCTTCCTTCCTTCCTTCCTTCCTTCCTTCCTTCCTTCCTTCCTTCCTTCCTTCCTTCCTTCCTTCCTTCCTTCCTTCCTTCCTCCCTT
>WAAE01021240.1:0-53174 GCA_013400495.1 Nicator chloris
TCCGAGTCTATTTATTACAACTCACACACTGCAGCCACCAATGCCAGGCTTGGAGCTTCTGGAAACTCCTTCCTGAGAAGGTTTTGAAGCATTCCTGGGGTACTTTGTGCCCCATGGGAGACCGAAATCATCTCAGGAACCTGAGCTTCCTTCCTTTAGACACCTGTTTGTACCTGATTTTCGACAGATCTGGCACAGATAATCCTGACTTCTGGAGGAGCTGTTTGTGATTCACAGTGAATATTTTGTCACTTCATTCTTCCCAGCGTGGGGATGGAATGGTGGCAGGATCACACATGATCTGCAGTGCAGAGTGCTGGATGCATCCCATCTGGATAGGATGGGAATGAGGATTGGGACCACTTGGGATGGCCTCAGCACAGTGCTGGAACCAGGAACAGATTTTCTGCTCTCATTCTTAGGAATCTGCTGCGTTTGGCTTTACTGGGCTGGCTGTGGGTTTTGGTCATGGGACTCGTGGCAAAAGGTAGAGTGACAGGGACAGATCTGGGGAAAAAATCCTTCCCTGGGAGGGTGGGCAGGCCCTGGCACAGGGTGCCCAGAGGAGCTGTGGCTGCCCCTGGATCCCTGGCAGTGCCCAAGGCCAGGTTGGACATTGGGGCTGGGAGCAGCCTGGGCCAGTGGGAGGTGTCCCTGCCATGGCAGGGGTGGGATGAGATGGGATTTAAGGTCCCTCCCCACCGCAACCATCCCATAGTCCTGTGACAGCTGTGACAATTGGTGGCTGCCACTTGGAGAAAGTGCAGCTGTGACATTTCACAGAACTCTGGAATAGTTTGTGTGGGAAGTCACCTTAAAGATGAACTCGTTCCAACCCATCTGGTTCTCCCAGGCTGAGGAAGGAGCCCTCCCAACTCCTCCCCTTGGGCTCCCTGTGCTCGGTGTGGCTGGGCCCAGCCTGGCAGGTGCCCAGTGCAGCCTTGGGAAGTGGATCAGGATCACAGCAGCTACTCAGAGCTGCTCTCCAAGATGAATTGGGTGGGATTTGGAGAGCTCAGTGAGTGCCTGCAGGCTTTCAGGGATCCTGCAGCATTCCTGGCCATTCTCTTCCCTTTTTTTGTGCCCATTTTTCCCAGGAGTGCCCCAGGTTCTCCCAATGCACAGGCCATGTGCTTTCACCTTCCCTTTGGGCACTTTTGTGCCTCTCATCCAGCTCCCACAGCCTGGGGTCCCTTCCCTTGGCACAGCTGGCCCCTGCTCTGGGCATCTCCAGGAGATTTTGCTCTCTCCTCCTGCTGTCGCCCTGGAATTTGGTACCTGGCAAAAGATCAAAACTGCCTGCTCTGAACCAGATCCCCACAAACCCCATGTGCTCCATGGAGTGCAGGGGCCCTGTGGTGTCACTGCTGGAGAGGACACCAGGACAAGGCTTTGCATTGTGTGTTCAGGAGAGCTGGACGTATCCATGGTTATTGCAGCTCCAGACACGATCACAGCCTGAAAAGGGCCACACTCCTGCACGCAGTGGGGACACCAGTCCTGAGGAAGGAAAAGGGAATACTGGCAGTTTGGATGGGCCAGCAGCACCTGAGACCTGCACTGTCTGCACAGAAAGGACCAGGGCTGACCTGTGTCAAGCCCAGGACTGGAATAAACCCACCTGTGAGGCCTTTTCCACAGGAATTCCCCATGTTTGACTTTAAGCTCATAATCTGCTCCCTTTAAAAGCTCAGGAGCTTTCTCCTTCCAGATGTGCCACAAATGGCAAGAGGACAGGTGGCAACCATGCAGATTTATTCTGTATTACACGAGAACAGCTGAAAATTCTGCTTGTGCTGGTTGGCCTGGCAGAGAGAGCCCCACCAGGTGAGGGGCAGAGCACAGCCCTGGCAGGAGCACTCACTGCAAAATGGGCTGGTGCATCCATAGGATTTCCCAGCCTCTATCCATGGCAAACAGGGATAACTAGGTCAGGTTTTCAGTGTTTAAGGACCTCAAAGATTATTCCTGACATCATGAAAATCATTTTAAATACCATCTTTAACCTGTGTGGAGTTGGCCAAGTCCTTATTTACTGTTCCCTGTGAGGGAGGGTGTAGTTTTCATTCTACAGTTGAGGCTAAATTTTTCAGCTGCAGTGCTGTGAGCTTTCACATGAGAGCTGAGCAAAGAAATCTGTAAACATATCCTCACAACATTGTCACGGGATTTGTAAATATCTGCACTTGTGAAAACAAGAAGTGTTAATTCTAACTCACTAATCATAGTGATAGAGTAGTGATTAAATTGACTAATTATGTCTAGCTGTCTAGAAACTTTTAAATGAAGTCTTGTTTTTGAATAAAGTCAGATCTCTCAGTCACAAGTCAGAGTCCATGTGCTTCTAGCATAGCAAGAGCGACAGGAGGGGAGGTACTAAAATGGAATTTCCAGAGAAGCTGTGGAATTTCAGCAGAAGTCCATCTGAACCCCTGCATAAATTTGTTTAAACCTTTGCAGCTGTCCATCTAAATCTGTGCAAAATGCCATCTGAATCTCTGCAATTGTCCATCCAAACCTCTGCAGATGTCCACCTGAACCTCTGCAAAATTCCATCTGAACCTGTGCAAAATCCCAGCAACTGTCCATCTGAACCTGTGCAACTGTTCACCTGAAGCTCTGCAAAATTCCATCTGAACCTGTGCAACTGTCCACCTGAAGCTCTGCAATTTTCCATCTGAGCACGTGGAAACCTCCATCTAAATCTCTGCCATGGTCCCTCTGAACCTCTACAAAACTCCCTCTAATCATCTGCAATTTTCCATCTGAACATCTGCAAAATTCCATCTGAACTTCTGCCCAATTCCATCTGAACTTCTGCCCAGTTCCATCTGCACCTCTGCCGTGGCCCAAGGTGCCCCTGCACCCCAAGTATCACACTCCCAGCCCTGCAGCGAAGAGGAAAAGCTGTGGAGTACAGCAGAAACGTCTGGAGCAGCATTCCCACAGGGACCGAGGGCTTGGAAGAACCCTGAAGAGGGGAAAGCAGTTTTCTGTCTGGTGGGGAGCCAGGGAAGCTCTGCCTCAGGCCATGTTTGCCCAGGGCTTGGAGAAGGTGCCAGGGGAAAGCTCCCACTGCTATTTTGAGCTGCATTCCCACCCCTGTCTGCTCCTGGATGCCACCTCAGCCCAGCCCAAATGTCCCTGGCCTGGCTGCCTGCAGCTCTTCTCACCTTCATTTGTTGGAACCTGGACTTTTCCCATTCCCTGACCTCCCAGGTCACTCCTGCTCTGTAATAATTGATAATTGTTATTGTTAACCAGGGACCTGATTACTCCCTTGATATTTCCCCTCAAAGGGTTCTGGTGACCTTTTCTCTGAGCAGCTCTCACACCTCCGTGCCTTGCAGCAAGCCTTGGGAATTCAGCAGGATAAAAACCCTCTGGCTACAGAAGAAACCTCAATTTTTCTGCCCCTTGTCGAGTTCTCATTCAAATGGGCTGAAATACAAACTGTTCACTCTCCCCTTCTCCTTCCTCTCCCTGCTGCTGCTGAGGGAAATGCTGGCAAAGCACCAAAAGCATAACCCTGACCAAATGTTCTTAGGCTAAATCCAGGCTGCTGCCAAAATTTTGGGAGTGAGGAAGAGCCACTGGCAGGGATGGGGAGCTCCACAAGTGGGAGGTGCTTTGGCACATCCAAGGAAAGGATGGAGCTGTCCAGGGAAGGTTTGTGCTGCCCTGAGCTCCTGGGATGAGCTGTGGAGCTCAGCCCCGAGTGATGCTGAAGGATCAGCATTCAAATGCCCCTGGAGGTTTGGGAGGATGGGGTGGAAGAATTGCACAAGCTACAACTCAGTTTTACCTTCTTCTCTTCAAAAGATCCCTGCAACACGGAGTCCAAAAACTGCACGAAGGGAGTGTGATTTAGGGGGCAGAGATGAACACCCCAAGTGAGTAGATGGCACGTCCACCGCCCGCCTCCTTTCTGGGATGCATTTCAGAAACGATCTCTCAGCCCTGACCCTAGCTGGGATTTTTCCTGCCCAAACCCTGTTCAGGGCACAGCCTGGATGTTCCAGAGGGGCTGTGCTGCCAAAGGCAAGGAAGAGCACCTTAGTCCCAAAGGTTACTGGGTGTGGATGCAATCCCAGAGGATGTGAGATCAGGGACAAGTCGGGTGGGGTTCAGGAACCCACACTGCTGCACACGGAGCTGTGCCAAACCTGCTCGCACCATTCCTGCTGCCTCGGGCCCCCAAGGGTGTCCCAAAGGGAATTAGCTCCCTATTTTTAGGCTGCTGGGGTTCATCACCAGTGTTTTGGTGTGAGCTGGGGCTCGAGCTCCAGCCCCTGGACATGGAACATCCCCAGCAGAGCCTGGGGAGCGATTCAGAACCCCAGAGGTCACTCACCCCAGTGACCTCTCTGACTGGCCCACCTAAGAGGGGTGTCTGACACCCCAAAATCCCCATGGAGATGCAGAGGTGCCCCAGGACTTGCTTCAGCCCCAGAATGTAGTGCTGCAGCTGCCTGAGGGTGGCAGGGACCTGCTGTGCCCCACAGCTGTGACTCGGGTGCCTGTCACACGTGTTTCATGGTGCCAAAGCTTCACTCCCATCCTCTCCTCCCAGCTGGAGCCGCTCCAGCTGCACCATCACGCTCCATCCTTGCTCTCGGCAGCAGAAGGGAGGAAACTCCAGAGCACTCGGAGCCATTGTCCTTCCTCGCTGACCTCTGCATCCACCTCCACTCGCAGTGGATCAAAGCGCTGCCCTCCTCCCTGGGACACAGGCACAGCCCCACCTTTGGCCACAGGACGAAGCAGGAGGCACCGGGAGCAGCCAAGTGCGGAATTCCAAGAGGAATTCCAAACGATGCCCACTCCTCCGAGCTCCAGGGTGTCCCTACTATAAACAAAGGCAAACCGATGTGTGCGTCAGTGCCGCACTTGCAACGCTGTTGTGGTGCATTTACTCCTACAGTTCTATCCAGGAATCTCCCCTCCCCGGTTTGTGCTAATCCCCCTTCCCCCTGTGCTGTACATGGGATTTCATCCTCTTCCCCTGAAGAATTCCTCAAGGAGTGGTGAGTGGTTGGATTAAACAAAGGAAGCCCATCCCTATCAGCCAGGCACTGGGTTTCCCAGGTGTCCATTTATCCCCGATTCGCTCCCCGCTTTTTCCTGGTTGGTGGCCTCTTTGCCCCCTCCCTTTTCCCCCTCCCCTCAATATAAGCAGCTATCAACCACTATGGTTAGGGTTCTGGCTTGGGGAGTTGCTCTGTTCAGAAGTCTTTACCACCATCACAATAAATACTGCACTCTGACCGCTTGGCTAGATCCGATTTCTTTCTCCACCGTACTCAAGACTCTCCTTGGAAGGATCCTGCCTCATCTAACAGGGAAATTCTCTCTGCCGGGAGCAGGAAGTGTCTTTGGGGGAAATTTCCCTCAGCAGCCACTTCTCTGCAGGCGAGCTTGAATTTGCCACACTCGGGATAAATGCAGTAACCCCTGCACAACGCTAAAAGGACCACACGGATTCTGACCAGGATTCAACCAAGAGAACTGTTTTATTACATCACTGACTATTACATAGTCTATCAAGCAGGCAATGTGAGTGGTAGGCAAAGTCACCACCTCTCCAATGGCATTGGTCAAGACAGATGTCCATCAAGAGAACTCTTCTTTGAAGAAAGAATGTGAACACTCCATTGTTTACAGAAAAGGCGTGAGAAAAGAATTTCTAAAAAGTAAACAACAGAAGGCTGAGAAAACCGGGGGTGACACATCAGCAAAAGGCTTTTTATCGTAAAGAGCTCCCTTTGTGTCCCAGCAGGAGAGGCTTCAGGTGATTACTGACCCTCCACTGCAGGAAAGCCACGTTAGAATATCTCCAGATCAATCGTTAGAATATCTCCAAATCAATCGTTAGAATATCTCCAGATCAATCGAGACAGAGCAGAGCAGCCATGGTGTGGCACCACATTGCAGCTGGCTTTGGCCTCCTGAAAAAAAGTGTGCAAAGCATCTGTTGGAGGCCCCCGGAGCCTTTTCTTTCTAATTGCCACGTTTGACAAGGCGATGGCCCGGGGGAGCTGCGGAGAGGCAGATAATGGACCCACTTTAATTGCTTCCAGTTCCGTGAGTCAGAGCACTCGGGGATGGCAAAGGCGAAGCGCAGCAGCTTCACTGAAGGAGCTTTCCGGCTTTTAAGAAAGCTCTGGAGGAACAAATGCTAAACTCAAAGCCAAAGTCTTGGAGGGACTGAAGGTTCCAGGTTCTGGAATTTCTTTCATGTTTTGCTTTTGATAGGAACTCTCGAGTTAAGTTTTAATCATGTTCTGAAAGAGGGAGGAATGGTTTCTCAGCTAAGAGAGGAGGGAACACGTGTCATTCCAAGAGCCTTTTCCTCAGGGACGGGCACTGAGATAGGTCCTGAGGTGGAAGGATGCAGCTGGAGGATCCAGTGTCCAGTGGTGGTGGGAGCTCACTGCAGACAGAAAACGGGATGGATTTGTCTGGAAGGTGAAGGGACGATGCTGTTCCCCACTGGGAGCTGAGTGTGGGAACGGGCAGACAGGGAACCTTCTGACCTCCCTCCTTCCTGACAGCCATGAATCACAGAATCCTGAAATGCTTTGCGTTGGGAAGGACCTTTAAGCTCATCTTGTTCCACCCCCTGACACCTTCCACTACCCCGGGTTGCCCCAAGCCCCATCCAACCTGGCCTTGAATGTCTCCTGTCCTTCTGGCCTAAGGGCAGGGGGTGTTTTTCCTGGGAAAGGAAGGAGCCCACGGCCAGAGCTGAACCCAGTGCTCCGGGAAAACAAATTAAAATACACTGCTGCGAGGTCAGGGTGGCTCATGGCACTTGGTGGCCCCTGGGGTCTGGGACACACTGAGACCAGGCACGGCTGCTGCTTGGACAGCAGTCACTGCAGAAGGATTTTGGAGGAGCAGAGAAAGCAATGCAGGGCCCTGGGGGTCTCTGTCACGGCACACCCAGCCCGGCTGGGGACAAAAGTGTCACCTTGGCTTCCCACGGCTTCATCCACTCCCGCCCTTGCCCCTGGCCCTGCCCTGCCTGGGGACTGGCAGCGGCTGGGCTGTGTCATGGATCAGTCAGGACCTGGCTGAGCTGCGCGCTGGGAAAGCTACTGGAAAAGGGCTTTGGAGGATGACTGACAGGAACTGTCTCGGTGGAAGGAGCTAATCCAAGCAGCTCATGAACACCAGGTCCCTAATTAAAGCGCACAGCCTGGCCCTGCTGTAATTAATTTCCCGGTGCTGCTGGCTGGCAGCGCTCTCGGTGCCACTGACTCACCGCTGCTGGCTGGTAGCCTCGGGGCATCGGAGCGGGGCAGGGAGAGCCCAGCCTCCGAGTGGGGCAGGAGGTGCCCCTTCCCTCCTGGAGCTGCACTGCTCCAGCCCCAGGCACAGCCAGGAGCTGGGACAGGATCCTGCTGCCTGCCCCGGGAGCTTCCCACGGGGACAGAGATCCTGTGGATCCCCTGTGCCCGCTCAGCTGTCGGGACGGGTGGCACGGGCCAGGGTGATGCTCATGGCTCATCCTCTGCCAGCCTGCTTCCTCTCCTCTCCTCTCCTCTCCTCTCCTCTCCTCTCCTGATTTACCTGGATTTTTCATGCCCTTGGCTGCAGCTGGGACAGGGATGGTGTCACTGCGATTCCTCTCACTTGGGAATGGGTCTCTGCATGCCCTCTGCTGTTTCCCATTTATTCCTAAGGCCTGTGGGATGCACCCGGGCTGTGGCTGGATTTTCCCAGGGCTGTGGCAGGAAGGAGCAGCCTAGGGACAGCTGGATCCTGCCCCAGTGTCCCAGTCCCAGCTGTTTTGCTGGAGTGGGAGGTGTTGCGTAAGGAGGTGACTCCCACTGCTCCGGTGTCACCCCCAGCCTCATCACCTGAATCACGGAGCTGACGAGGAAGGCTCCAGAAAGTCCCATTTCTCTGCCCACGGGGTTTCATTATCAGCTGCAGAGGGATGGCCAGAGAGTGGCCAGCACTGTTTTAATTTCCCAGGAGTCTGCTCTTGGTGTGCCGCGGCTGCAGCGGGGAGTTTCGGTTGTCTCGTTTTACTGCGCTCCATGCAATGGGATGTGACATGTCAAAACATGACAAGGCAGCCAAAATGTGTCACAACACTGCACTCAGACTCTGCCTTGCAGGGTTGCTCAGCTGCTGATAGCATCAGGCTCCAATTATCTCTGCATGCTGAGCTGGGGTTTTTATCCCTTGTGGAATGTGCTACATGGGAGTCTCCTGCCTGTACTGGACCACTGGATCACATCAGATTTATTAACCACACACAGTAATCGTTGTGACCAGACTGACACCCAAACCTGGGATCCCAGCCTGTTCTTGCAGGAAAGAGACATTCCCATCTTGCCTTTTCCAATTGTTATTCCTTCAGTAAAGATTTGGTGAGGTTTCTGTGCGATTTAATCTGTTATTGTTGGTGTTTGATGTGGTTTCATTGGCCACGTGAGCACCTACCAGGCTCTAAGGGAGGTGCAGCCACGGCCTTCAGATTCCCCCTCAGGAATTTGCAAGGCTGCATGTGGCTCCAGGCTCTCCAGTTCCTCCCATTCTGCACTACTGGGCTTTCCTGTCCGGCTATTTGAACTCTGCTTTTCCACCTTACTTTGTAACGAGGCACCAAAATTCTGGAACAATGTTTTGAGTTTTTCAAAGGAAAATCCCTCCCACAATAGGAGCAAAACCCTCCCACAAGAGAGGCAGAGCCGCTCTTGTCCCCGGGCTGGAGATTCCCAGCGATGGGGAGGACGTGTCCTTTGGCCAGAAGTGCTGTGACGAGCTGGGAAGGAGTCACAGTGTCCCTGGTCACACGTGGCCTTCCCAAATGGAGCCTCCCACTGCTCCAGCTGCAGTCCATTCATTTTATCTCCCGTTAGAGGAATCAGACTAATTACTGGCTGCTAACTGCTGGGAAAGCACTGCTGCCACTGCCTCCCTTCCCACCAGGAGCAGCGAACAGCCTGCCTCTCCTCAGGTCTCTCAGCAGGACCCTCAGGGACCCCCGAGGTCCCTTTGGAGAAGGTGCTGCTCTGTCCCTCCCTTCCCTCCCTCCAGGCTCATTCCCAGCTCCCTAGCCGGGGAATTTGGTGAACCAAAATGCTTCCTTGGGATTCCAGTGTGGCCCAGCTCCTCGGGAAGTGGGTGGGCATCACCAGGGAAAAAAATGTTCCTCCCAGGGCTTTTCCAGCCCCATGGGGCTGCCAGCATGCTTGGGACGCGTGGAATCTGTTCCTGCCTTGCACACTTGGTGGGATCCCTGAATGAAGGACGTCCCCCTACAAAAGCACGATGGAAAATCCTGCTGTTTCCTCCTCTTCCTCGGTGGCTGCACAGGTTCACAGGAAAAAAACATGGGGAGAGAGGAAGCAGGAATATGTGGCCTAAAGTTTTTAGCAGGAGAAGGAAAGGATCCTCTTGGCCCTGAGACTTCTCCAGGCAGGTCTGACCTGAAAGTTATTCTGGGAATGTCTCACAGTTATTTCTCCCAGGAGATCAAATCAGTCCAAAATTATTTGTGGAAAGTCACAGTTATGTTTTGAGAGCAGTGTGGGGACACCTGCTTGTTTGGAAGAGTTGTTCCATGACCCTGCAGAGCGATGAGCTGGTGGCACTGCTGGGATGGGCTTTAGGGTTTCCTGGTACATCCCAGATGCTTTTCCAGTGGCTGAGCTGTGCAGGCATGCCCATGGCAGAGGGAAATGCCCCAGAATTCAGTCCCTTTGCTCACAGGTAAGATCTTGGGAACAGGGCTGGTGTTGGATGCGCAAATCCAAAGTGCTGATCCCTCTCCTTCACCTCCTGAGGCTGCGGGGCAGAGGAGGCCCTGGGACTCCATCTCTACACGTGTACATTGATTGAAGCTCTTGAGCTGAGTGGCAGAATCCCATTTTTAATCCTACACTTTAATCGCCGGCTGCCTGGGCATCTGTTTGTGGTTGGTGGTGCCACACTCGGAGGGGGCATTTCAGGCTCCTCTGCAAAGAGAAGTGCTCTCCATGACCCTGCCTAATTCCCACCCTGTCTCTGTCACTCCTCAGGAAGCAAACTGCTGATTTTGGTGCTTTGCTTGAACATCCCGTCGGAAGCGGAGTCCTGCCCCGGGGCGTGTGTATGCTACAGTGAACCCAAGATCACCATCAGCTGCCAGCAGCAGGGGCTGACAGCCATCCCCGCGGAGATCCCCATCCAGAGCCAGCGCATCTTCCTGCACAACAACCGGATAACCCTGGTGAGGGCCACCAGCTTCACCTCCTGCCGCAACATGACCATCCTGTGGGTCCACTCCAACAACATCAGCCTCATCGAGCCCGGCGCCTTCTACGGCCTCACCAAACTGGAGGAGCTGGACCTCAGCGACAACACGAACCTGAAATCCATCAACCCCGTCACCTTCCGGGGGCTTGTGCACCTCCACACCCTGCACCTGGATCGCTGCGGGCTCCTGGAGCTCTCCACGGGGCTTTTCCGAGGGCTGTTCTCCTTGCAGTACCTCTACCTTCAGGATAACAACCTCCAGGTCCTGCTGGACGACACCTTCATCGACCTGGCGAACCTGACGTACCTGTTTTTGCACGGGAACAAAATCAAGAGCTTGTCGGAGAACGTCTTCCGCGGGCTGATCAACCTGGACCGGCTGCTGCTGCACCAGAACAGGGTGAGCCTGGTGCACCGGCGCGCCTTCCACGACCTGGGCAAGGTGATGACCTTGTACCTGTTCAACAACAACCTGACCGTGCTGACGGGGGACACCATGGCCCCCCTGGTGTCCCTGCAGTACCTGCGCCTCAACGGCAACCAGTGGATCTGCGACTGCCAGGCCCGCTCACTCTGGAACTGGTTCAAGCAGTTCAAGGGCTCCTCCTCGGAGCTGGAGTGCCACCTGCCCCCTCGCCTGGCGGGGCGGGACCTCAAGCGGCTGCAGAGCTCCGACCTGGACAGCTGCGTGGACTCCTTCAACCAGATCCGCACCAGCGTCTTCAGCACCAAGACCAGGTCGGGCAAGCTCCCGACGGGGCTGCCCCCGCTGGGCTCCCACGACGGCTCCTCCAAGTGCTGCCAGCCGGAGATGGACAAGTCCTTCATTTACGAGGCCAAGGGCAAGGTGGGGCCCTCCTCCCACAGCAGCCGCTCGTCCAACAACCACCTCAAGGAGAAGGAGAACATGTCCAGGCCCAAGTACATGGAGACGGACCGTTCCAAAAATGGCAGCAACAAGCAGATAAACGATTCCCCCTTTGGGACCTTCCCCAGCATTGTAGACCCTCCTTTGACCAAGTTGAGACCCGAGTTTCTAGAGCCCATTGAACCTTCCACAGTCCCAACCAAAAAGAGGCAGGGCTGCTCTAAAAAGAACAGATCAAAGGCCCAGTGCCGCCTCACCCAGCAGGGGAACAGCTCCACGTTACAGCTCAGCCTAAGCCTTTTGATCCCCCCCTTGGTGTGGAGCTTACTGTTATTCTGCTAAAATTAACTCTTTTCCTGGGTTGATGACACTTTAATATTCGACTTTTGCTGACCTCCATAAATGTTGCAAACAAAAGCAGGACTCCCATCCACCCTGAGAAAGCTTTGTTACACAAAACTTAACTGGATGCCTTTATTAAAACAAACAAACAAACAAAAAACAAAACAGAAAAGACAAATACTGAGATGTACATAATTTATTTGTCCTGAAACCTGTGAATTATACCTTTGGTCTTCGGAACTGCACTTGCCCACAAAGCAGCTTTTGCTACAGCAGATGGTAAAGAAATATGGTTTATTTACAGGAAAAAAAAATGAAGTGTAAGAAATGCTCTGAAAAGAATGTCTAAAATCTGTTTGTAAGTTGCCATCCCACTGAACAGTGTTGCAGGTTTCCATTTGCAGAGGTAATGGATTTGATGCTGTTTTAATCCTATGTTGATGACTCTTGCAGTTTTTCCGTCTCCATTCCATCCTTCACACCACGTTTACGGGCAGCATTTGTTAAAGAATGCTGCCTTCCTCTTCACAAGATTGCAGTATATATAGATATGCATTTTATTTTACTTGTGTACAAGTATACAAAAAACCTATAAAATAAAGATTTCTTTTTCCTAAGTGGTTGTCATCTGCGAGGGGTGAAGAGCATCTAAAAAGCTGAAGATTTGAAAGGATGTGGAGTGTGATCTGAGCATTTAACACCACAGTGATAAATAAGGCATTTTTGGATGGTTATGCAACCTTTAACTGGTGCCAGCAAAGGGTTTGGTTGTGTGAGACATGCTCTGCTCATGCTCCTGTTTCCCTGCAAAGTGTCCCACCTTCTCTGGGCATCATTCAGATTCCAGGCTGATCAGAAGAGCAGGAAATGCTGGCCCAGCCCCCTGGAGCTGGGGTAGAGGAATGTCAGAAACCCAAGATTTGGGCAGGGCCTTTTTTCTCCTGCTCTGCACAGATGGGCTCAGCTCCGTGGTAGGTCCTGAGTGGAGCAGCTCTGGGATTCAGGAAAAAGGGGAGATCTCCCCAGAAACACAGGGCCTGGCAGCTCAGGTGCCCTTCCCTGGAGTCACTGTGACAGTGGCTTAACCACCAGGGTGACCTTGGGATGCTGAGAAAATAAACCATTGCTGTCCACGTGAGGTGGATGCCACCCCATGGGACCCAATGGGCCATAAAGTGAGGCTGGCTGTGCCCTCCTGGCACTGCAGCCACCCCCTAGGCCAGGCTAGGAAGGATTGGGCACAGAGCTTATCAGGAGGCTGCTTTTCCTTATCCAACCACAGAGATTTTCCTGTGCCACTCTCTCCTGCCTCCTCTGAAGGCGGGAGCAGCCTGTCACACACAGCTGGGCAGGGGATGGGGGCCAGAGAAGGGCACAGTCCCAAGGGAATGTGCACTCCAGGATTATGTGTGAAAGTCAAACTGGGGGGCTCCAGGTTGCACCATCCCTTGGGGTTCCCAGCACTGGGACTGGTGCTGAATTTCCAGAAGGAGGGAGGCACTGCCAGCCTGGAGTGAAGGGCATCAGCAGGGCCATGGCTTCCTTCCAGCCTTGTCCTAGGCCTGATGGCTCATGAGGAGGGAGCAGAGACCACGGGGAGGAGTAGGAGGATGCTTGGATGGCTGATGTCCCACCCTGGGATGCTGTGGGGCAGGGTCTGTGTCCCACTCTGGGGTGCTGCTGGCTCTTCTCACCTCTGCCACAGCCAGTTCCCTCCTGGGTGAGTGACAGGGAGTGTCCAGAGTGCTGCATTTGTGGTCTGTCTCCAAATCCATCCCTGGGGCTGCCAAAAAGGTGTGGCACAGAGCCCTGGGAGTGAAAATCTCCCTCGTGTCACCCAGATGGGGACAGGCCTGTCTGTCTCAGCTGGGCAGGAGCTGCTGTACAGAACAGCCCTGGGATCCCAGCAGGTCCCATTCCTGCCAGCCCAGCTCCATGATCCAGCCTCTGCCGAGGCTCCAGGTGTGTTTGGGTGCAAATTCATCGTCCTGCCAGAAGGATGGAGCAGGAAATCAGTGCCTGTGCTGGGACAATGCCGGGGTGAGCTGGCCAGCCCTGCCAGCCCTGCTGTGTGTGCCCAGTCTGGTGTGCACTTGTCCACGCTCACAGGGCACTGACTGGGACCTTACCAGCCACTTCCTGCCATTCCTGCTCAGATTTGTTCCATCATGCCAGCGCTGAAGGATTTCCCAAGGTCCTGCATTCTCTGTCTCATCCCCAAGAGCATCATCGAGACTCTTGAAGGATTCAAACCTGCAATGGGATCTGAAGCTCAGGAGCAGAGAGCAGCTTGGTCACGGGGTCAGCACCACTCCAAAGCCCATGGAAAAGCTGGAAGATTTGCTGCATGCTGTGATGGGCTCCCATGAAACCTCCTGTTTGGGTCATAGGCTCAGTGTGACTCCCTTGTACAGCAATTAGTGGGTCTTGTGGCCCAAATTCCTGCTCCATGGGCAGGAGGAAGCCATACCAGGTGGCAAAAATGCAGAATGAACCTGAAAGGAAAAAAACTGAGAAAGAAGAGACCATTGTGGTATTTCCCCCAGGAGCTGAAGGGCAGGGCTGGGAGCTGGGCTGGCCCTGCCCAAAAGCAGGACCTCAGGGAGTTTGGCTCCCTGTGGACAATGCAAAACTGACAAGGAATTCCTGTCATTTATCCTGAATGGAGCAGGAGCTGTACTCTGCCAACCCAGTGACACCATTCCCGCTTTCTAGAGCTCGGCTCTGCTGTGCTTTCAGTGGCTCCTAGGACTATACATTGGCCACAAGCCCAGAAGAGTCCCTCGTGCTAATTTCCTAGATTTCCTGCTGTCCAGATGCCAATTCCTGTGTTTACAGCCATTAGAAGGCCATTGGAATGACAAATCTTGAAGAAGGGGATGCAGTGGGCAGTAGGAATTCCCAGAGAAGCTTGGTCTTCCAAAGGCTGAGCTCTGGTATTGGTGAGGTAGGAAAGGAGTTCAAATGAAGGGGGTTTCACTCCTGCTTCGTGCTTTGCTGGTGTTGGCAAACCTCTTGTGGATATTCCCAGCCTCATTTTACACTCGGATGTCACCGAGCTGTGTGGGATTCACCCAGCAGGGCTCAGGGCCTTGTTGGCTGCTCCCCATCTCAGGAT
The DNA here is from genome assembly GCA_013400495.1 of Nicator chloris. Lineage (NCBI taxonomy): Eukaryota > Metazoa > Chordata > Aves > Passeriformes > Pycnonotidae > Nicator > Nicator chloris. The sequence continues at coordinate 14,583 of WAAE01021240.1, forward strand.
CCTTCCTCTCCCTTCCTTTCTCACCATGCAAGTCACACTCACTTTTCTGCTCCTGTCACTGATGCCAGCAATGAAAAAGAGACTAAGTCAGCAGCAAGGAGCCAGGAGGGATGAGGGACAGGATCCCTGGGAAGAATGGGCTCCCCATCATCAGCAGAGAGCTGCAGCACTCAGCACCCACTGTCCCCTGGCACTGTCCCCACACAGACCCCTGGCAGTGCTGAAGAGGCGGCAACACCACAGGCTGTCCAGCAGTGGTGGGAACACACCGTGTCCATCCTTCATCCTCCACAGTTTGTCTCCATGGATTGCTGGCTGGTAGCTCCAAGCAGGAACAGAACCAAAAGAGAAACCTTCTTCCAGGTTTTCAGGTCCATCTGTAAGGACAAGCCAAGCTGGCAAGGAGATCATTGTGCCCCTCCTTGTCGTGGTGACACGGGAGGGTGTTCATCCTGTGCCCCTCCCTCCCCCTTCCCACCCTCCTGCACAGGGCATGGGGCTGCTCTTCTGCCTCTGGGTGGGGAAGTGGATCCCAAAGGCCTGCTCAGGTGGGATTTGTCCCACCCTGGATGGGATCCCTGACACACAGGTGTGGTCACCCCCACTCCAGGGGACTCCATCTCTGCTGCCAAGCTACAACACCTGATGTGGGCAGATTTTATGGAAGGGGAATTTCATCCAACTGGCTTTGAAAGGGGTTTTTTTTCTTTTGTTAATGGATAACTGTGATTCACCGGGATGAAAACTTCATGGGGAGGGATGCTGTGGCTCTGATGTAATTTCCATCAGCGAGACCTTTCCCATCAAAGCTGGAGGCAAGAGAGGGGTGATGCAATGTGGAAGAAGCCCCCCTGATGGCCTGGTTCAGCAGGAAAATATCCTGGCCATGGATCAGGAAGGACTGAGCTGCTCTGACACCTGTGGCTCAGGCAGTCTGAGTGCAAGCTGTGTTCTCCTGAGGATTCCTCCCTCTTCCTGTCCATAACCCCTCCAAGCCTTTGGAATATGAACAATCCGAGTCTGGGCAGTACCAGTGCCCCGAGGGCTGGGCCTGGAGCTCATGGCTGCAGCTGAGTCAGCACTGCTGGGAGCACCCCAGCAGGTGACTGGGAGAGACTGGGAGCAGGACAGGGGCAGCCAGAGGAATCGTGGCCAGGACACTGGGGGACATCCTCTGTCCACTGCCCACAGCAGGCTGTGTCCCCAGGACTGTTCCAGGCATTTTGCTCCATACAGAATGACAGAACATCCTGAGCTGAAAGAATCCCACCAGGACCACCCAGCCCAGCCCCTGGCCCTGCCCAGCCCCCCCAACAATCCCGCCCTGGGCATCCCTGGCAGTGCTGGCCAAAGGCTCCTGGAGCTCTGGCAGCCTCGGGGCCGTGCCCATTCCCTGGGGAGCCTGGGCAGTGCCCAGCACCCTCTGGGGGAAGAACCTTTCCTGCTCTGCAGCCTGAGCCTGTCCTGGCCCAGCTCCAGCCCTGCCCTGGGTGCTGTCCTGCTCCCCTCGATGCCTGTTCTGGTGGTGTCTCGGCTTCAGACTTGAGGAATCCACAGCTGCCTCAAATATGTTTGTTTCCCCACTTCCCTCTCTTTCACTGGATGTGGGAGGAGCTGCCTTTGCCTCTCCTGCCCTTCCCCTGGGACGGTGAGCTCCCATTTCCGAGCTGTTCCCCCCCGAGGGCAGATCTGGGGCTCTCCCCCTGCCCAGCCTCCTGAGCTGGAATCAGCTCCTTAGCGAAGCTCACCCGAGTCCTGCTCAGCTGCATTCTGGGTCTGCAGGAGACCCTTTTCCCAGGCTTTTCTCCTCTGAGGCTGGAGTCTTCCCCACTCCTCCTTGGAGCTGGGGAACCAAAGGAAAAACTCCAAACCCCACAAGAATGAGGAGAGCGCTGAGAGCTGTGTCAGGGAGCTCCTGTCCTCACCTGTCCATGGGGACTCCTGGGCTGCAGGCAGGTGGCACCTCCGCTCCATCCTTCCCCAAAAGAAGATCCTGGGGCAAATTCCCAGCTGGCTGTGACTCCACAGGGATGAGATCTCTGCTCCTGAAGAGATTCCCCATAACCCTGTGAGCAAGCCGTGTTTCCATATCTCTGCTCTGACACGGAGCAGATTATCCGAGCTGCTGAGTTTTGCTCCAAACAAACATGATGCATAGAAATAATAAAGGCTGGAAGGGTTTTTAATTCCAAGCGGTGTTTCTGGATTAGTTCCCCACCATTAGGCAGTCAGGGAGTAGAGTTATTGCTGTTCTGCCTCCTTCTCAAAATCAGGAAAGGATAAAAAAACCCGGAGTTGTTGAGAGCTGGGGGTGGGCAGGAGAGCAGAGAACAGGCAGGAGAGACAGGAGGTTTTTAGGGATGATATTGGACCATGATTGCTGGTGGGAAGCTCTGGAGACAGCAGGAACTCTGCCTACGACCGTGGTCAGGGCAAGGAATCTGCAAAAACCTTTCTTATAAATCCAAAGTCCAACTTTTGAGTCTGGCTTGGGCCAGAAACTCTAATTAGAGCCCCCTTGATTTGTGCCATAAGTAGGACACCGCAGGGGGAACTGCTGAGGCAGGTGAGACTTATTGGAATTGCATCCCAGGGTATCTATAAATAGGGATAACAGAGGCTTGGCAAAAAGAGGCACAATGAAAATACTGGTGCACCCTGCCCACTCACTGAAGGATGAGGCACTTCAAACCTCAGAGTGACCCACCTTCCGTGCCGGTGGAGAGACTTGTTCTAGGTCAGCAGGTACCAAAAAGGCCCAGCTGTCATCAAGCACAAGAACAGGGCCGTTTTTTGGGATGAAATCATCGCTTTTGATAGCCTGCTGCACTCCACATGGCAGCGACACGGGCGCTGCTCGCATGACTCATGGGCTGGGCTCCTTCACAGCCTCTCGCTGGTGGGCGGCTCCATCTGCACTCATTTACTGGTGTCAGGGTCCTCCTGCAGGGCCTTACTGGTGTCAGGGTCCTCCTGCACTCATTTACTGGTGTTAGGGTCCATCTGCACTCATTTACTGGTATCGGGATCCATCTGCAGGGCCTTACTGGTGTCAGGGTCCTCCTGCCCTCATTTACTGGTGTCAGGGTCCTCCTGCCCTCATTTACTGGTGTCAGGGTCCTCCTGCCCTCATTTACTGGTGTCAGGGTCCTCCTGCCCTCATTTACTGGTGTCAGGGTCCTCCTGCCCTCATTTACTGGTGTCAGGGTCCTCCTGCCCTCATTTACTGGTGTCAGGGTCCTCCTGCCCTCATTTACTGGTGTCAGGGTCCTCCTGCCCTCATTTACTGGTGTCAGGGTCCTCCTGCCCTCATTTACTGGTGTCAGGGTCCTCCTGCCCTCATTTACTGGTGTCAGGGTCCTCCTGCACTGATTCACTGGTGTCGGGGTCCTCCTGCAGGGGTTTATTTGTGCCAGGTTCCACCCTCAGGGGTTTATTTGTGCCAGGACCCACCTGCAGTGGTTTGTTCTGCGAGCAGTGCTTTGCTGACTGCTCAGCTCCCCTCTGCTGGTGTGGCTGGGGCTGGGTCCCACTTGCATTTGTTGTTCCATGGCTGGTCTGGAGTGTTATCCCTGGAATTTCAACTAGGAAGGGGACAACTGCAGAGCCTGGTGCGAGGAGGGAGTGCTGGACCTTTCCACGGGAGCGGGCAGCTCGCGTTTTGGAAGCAGTGAGGCTGCACCTCTCGGGTGATGGTGGTTGCTGGGGTTTAAAGTGGAATTCCTGCAGCTCCCTGCTGAGCTGGGACATCCTGCTCTGCCTTCTGCACCAGCCCCTCCAGTGCAGGTTGGTGCAGCACCTCTGAAGAAGGAGCAGGAGTTTCCTGGCGTGGGCAGCAGCGCACAGGAGCACCTTTCCCCAGGTGGGCCAGGCTGGGCACCCTCCTGCTGCCCGGGGCAGGGGCTGTGCTGGGCTCTCCTGTGCACACTGTGACTCTGGGGGTGTCCTTCAACCCCTTCCCAGGCCTGGGACACGTGCAAGCCTCTCCCACAGCAGGAGAGGGGCAGGATGCTCGGCTGCTCGCTGCTGTCACGGGAGCCCAGCCCTGGAGTGGCCGCCTGAGGACTCACATTGAGCTGCACGCTGCTAAATAAGGGCAGAGCTGCTCTTTTCTCCCCGCTGTTTCCATTCAAACCACAACAACAGCGGCAGCTCCCATGGAATATTTATGAGCTGTTTGCAGAAATGTCACGAAGAGCCAGCGGTTGTCTGAGCACCCTCTTGGAGCAGCGGGCTGGGAAGGTTTTCCTGGGGGATTCTTACTCCGTGGGCTGCGTTTCACCGTCACGAGGGCTCTGCAGATCCCTGTGACATTCCCGTGTCCTGACACCACAGGAATGGGTCACCGTGGCTCCACCGTGGCCATCCCCACCCTCTCCCCAGCCAGCACGGGCTCCTGGGGGGCTCTGCCTGCCCGGGAGGGCTCCCAGCAGGTGTGGGAGGCTGGGCAGCAGCAGCTCCTCACCCCCGCCAGGCGCTCACACCATTCCAGGTTCACTTCAAGACTTCCAGAACGAAATGTTCCCGTTTGCTTTGGGCAGTAAAAGCTGGAATCCTAACGAGTTTCCTGAGCCGGGCTGTTACGTTCTGTATTTCACCAAATGCCTTTTCTTTGCTCTTTTCCTGCCTTGCTACCAGACTGACCTTGCTGGATGTAGGGATGAAGGAGAAGCAACTTGAGGTCTGGGAGTGCCTTCCCACACACTCCTGATCTCTGTGAATTAGCGGTGGCAGTGGGAAAAAGCCAGGATGTTTAACTTTGCTCTGTATGTTTTGTGTGTCACTTTTAGGAATTTTCCAACCATTCCAGCTTTCCAGAGGTGTTCAATGCCAGTTTTCTCCGTGCTCCATGTGGGTAAGTTCTAAGTTGTTGGTTTGGTAGGACCTGAGAGGTGCTTTGGACTTGGACCACATTGCTCTTGGCCAACTCTTGACAGCTGGAGGGGTCAGGCAAGAATAGTTAGGCGATGTCAGAGGACCCTTCAGTTTTTGATTTATTCTCTCCCTTGGAAAATATTCATTATTTCCATCAGATTTGTGGGCTTTAAACAACCTAAGAGATGATTTCCAGCCACTGGGGAAAGCAGAGCCAGCCCAGGAGGAATGGAGGTTTTGTGGGATCACAGAATATCCTGAGCTGGAAGGGGCCCACAGGGATCATCAGTCCAACTCCTGGCCCTGCACAGACTCCCCAGAAACCCCACCCTGGGCCTGGGTTCATGGGAGAAAACATTTGGGAGAAGAAGTGGCCTGAGGGTTCAGGGAGGGAGCAAAGTGCCCCTCAGCAGCCCCTTTTTCCCTTGTGTTGGTGATGCAGCTCCCACCCTGCCAGGGCCCTGCTCTAACTCGGCGTGCTGCTGGTCCTGGCCAGCCTGCTGATGTCTCCACCCAAACCCCGGCCCCAGGAGCTCCAGTTTTGTCCAGCCTGGTGCCTCCAGGCTGTACTGGGGAGTGCTGGTCTGCACTGGCCATTGCCGTGTCCCTCCTGGCTTCTCCATGGACTGATTTCCTGGCTCCCCCTTGGAGCAGTGTGGGCTCCTGGCTGGACCTGGCCACCATCCCTCAGTCTGGCTCCCCCACCCAGCTCCTGTGGGAAAAGCTGTGCCTGGAGGGGCCTTTTCCAGTCGTGGCACTCTAATCGTGGCCTTCCCTGGGGGAGCAGCCGTGCTCTTGCTGCTCCCTGACACATCCCAAACCTCACAGACTCCAGCTCAGAAAGGCTGAGCAGAACAAAAAGACACCCAAGTGGCCAAAAACTGGTCTAAGGCGGCCTCAGCTTTCTCCAGAGCTGCTAAATTTTGCTGCTTGCAAAACCTTTTGTGGTGCTGGAACAATGCGTGTGTGTATAAGGGGAAGCTAGGCAAGATCTCTACTTTCCAGGTTATTTTTGGTTTGCTTGGAAAAATGAGGAGGAGAGTGAGCTCCAAACCACGTTCCAAAGGCTGGAAAGAAAGCATCTGGTGTGCCCAGGGGTTGTCATACTGAAGATGAGTGACACATAATAATGATGAATCCAGAAACTTTCACCTTGATTTCCCTGCCTGGCGGAGCTTTGAAGTGAGCCTCTAATATTATGTTAGCAGTTTATTGTGTGTGCTTCATTAAAAATACATCACAGGCCCCTCGGAGCTGGAAGGGACGCAAATTAGGTCAGCGAGTCCAGGCTCCTGCTGCTCTGCCAGGGCTCTGATCCTGCTAATGACTCCAGCCCAGCCCTGGCAGGTGCCTGTGTGCTGCCAATCCCGGCCCTGGCCTGGCAGGGAAAACACGATTTCGCTCTTTAAAACTTTCAGTTCTTGTTAAAAGGGGTTTGTTTCATGTTCCCTTCCTGACTGGTGTTTGAGTGTGAGGGGGACAGCTCTGCCCCAGCCCTGAACCCCCTCAGCCCTGGGCTGGTCCCCAGCATGGGCAGCAGGGGAGGGGGGAATCTGCCCCTCTGCCCCACCTGCAGAGCTGCCCCAGCCCTGGGGCCCAGCACAGGAAGGACCTGGAGCTGCTGGAGCCAGCCCAGAGGAGGCCATGGAGATGCTCCCAGGGCTGGAGCCCCTCTGCTCTGGAGCCAGGCTGGGAGAGCTGGGGGTGCTCCCCTGGAGAGGAGAAGGCTCCAGGGAGAGCTGAGATGTCCTGCAGCTCCCTCTGTGCTTTCAGCCAGGCAGAACCAGGGTCTGGATTGAGCCCGGGAGCAGTGCAGGTGCTGGGGGTGTGCCATGGAGCTGCTCTGCTGTGGGACATCTCCTCCAGGTGCTGGAAGCACTTTGGTGGAGGAATGAATCCAGGAATGTGGCTGTGGTAGCCTTTCCTCATGGCCTGTCCCCAGCCCTGCTGTTCCCTTGGCCACTCCCTTGGGACACACTGCAGGTCGAGGGCCTCAGCACCACCAAGGGAACAAGAATCCCCATGTTCTGAGTTCTGTGACAGCAGAAAGGAAGGATTTGCCTCCAACTCTTTGTCACTCTGAGCTGCAGGACATGAGGGACTGAGAAACCCCAGGGCTTGCTGCCACCCCATTGTCCTTCAGGGCAGACTCTGGCGGGGTGAAACTCTTGGGGCTCGGTGGCACCTCAGTGTCACCCATTTTGTGTCTGCTGTGACTAACCCAGGGTTACATGGGGTATTGGGAATAAATTCCTGGCTGTGAGGGTGGGCAGGCCCTGGCACAGGGTGCCCAGAGCAGCTGTGGCTGCCCCTGGATCCCTGGCAGTGCCCAAGGCCAGGTTGGACACTGGGGCTTGGAGCAGCCTGGGACAGTGGGAGGTGTCCCTGCCCACGGCTGGGGTGGCCCTGGATGAGCTTTAAGGCCCCTCCCAACCCAAACCATTCCATGATTCTGTGATTCCATGATCCACCACCTCCATCAGCTCTCCTCTGGGCAATCCAGGGAATCTGGGCACCGAGCCCTGCACTTGGAGCTGTGTGTCCTCCTGATGTGCCTGTGGCTCTCAGCAACCTTGGAGACGCCTCTGAGAGGTGACCCAGGGGGAACAATCTGACCCAGAGTTTGCTGCTCCTGCCATAAGGTTTGGCCCAGGTCAGCGTGGGGCTGGCACCTCTGGGGACAACCAGCAGACCTGCAGAAAAGGCACCTGGGGGTTTGCCCTGAGGGACCCTCACACGCCAGAGCTGTTGTGCTCTGCACTGAGCTCCGTGACCCGGGATCCATCCTGTGGGGAATTCAGGGTCCTCTCACTCCCTGCCTGCCCAGCAGGACCAGGGATGGATCCTGTGGGGAATTCAGAGTTCCTGGGAGCTCAGGGACCCCTCATTCCCCGCCTGCCCAGCAGGACCTGACAAGTCCGAGCACCCCGAGGTGTCCACCCCGGGCTCTGTGGCACAGGACACTTATCCCAGCTGGAAGATGCTGCTGTGTTCCACTCCGGCTCCCCGGGGGAAGGCGAGCACAGCCCTTCATTAGCTGTAATCAGTGTCTGTCTTGGGCTGGGGCCGCGGCTTTGGGCTCTGCCAGAGCTGTGCTGAGCAGCCCGGCCTGACCTAGAAACAGCCCTTAATGTGGTGCTCGTTCTGCAAGGGGCAAGGCTCTACCTAATCACCGGCCACATCCCTCAGCGGCACAGCCGCCGCCGCCGACTTAACTCAATTAGGAAATCACCACGCCGAGCTATTTACAGCCTGGGTTTAATGGCTGGAGCAGCAGGAGGGTAGGAACAGGGAAACAAAGGGCACAGTGTGCTGTGATGGGACACCCGGCATCCCCCCGCAGCCCCGGCAGAGCCCTGCTGCTCCATGGGGCGCTCTCCTGCTCACGGAGCCCCCCTCCCCGGGGCTCTTTCTCTCATCTCTCAGTCTCAGAGAAACTCTCACGTTTCCAGAGCATTTCAGTCAGAGAGGGGCCTGGTGGTTGTTGGGGTTTTTTTGCCTTTTTAAAAATTTTTTTTCTTTCCCCGAGAATCTTATTTTAAGGCTGTCCTCCCCCTCTCCCCCGCCCCAGGTCCCCTTGTTGCCCCCCGGAGCTGCCACAGCTGCCCCGGGGGATGGAGCCCAGGTGCTGTGCTGGGCACGGGAGGTTCCAGGGTAACGGGGTCAGTCCCTGCAAGGTGTTTGTACCCTGGGGGGCTGCTCCTTTAGGGCTCCTGCCTCCTTCCCTTCCCTTCCCTCGACGCTCCCCGCCCCTGCCCCCCCCCTCCCCCGCCCGCCGCGCCCCTCGCCCCCCCGTCCCCGCCCCGCCCCCCCCCCCGCCCGCCTGCCCCCGGCCGGCCCCGCCCCGGCCCCCCCCCCCCCCCGCTCCCCCCCCCTCCCCTCGCCCGCCCCGCGCCCCCCCGCCCCCCCGCCCCCCCGCCCCCCCGCCCCCCCCCCCCCCCTCCCCTTCCCTTCCCTTCCCACCTCCAAGAGCTAAACTTTGCCGCAGCAGAGTTCCCAGAGCCCTGCGGGACAGGGTGGGCACAGAGAAAGGCAGAGCTGCTCTTCCACACCTCATCCCCTCCAGGAAGGGCTCAGCCCTGTCTTGTCACTGCTCACAGAGCAGTGCAGGCTCTGGGCGAATGAAATGCCCCAGGTGGCCTCAAAGGGTGAGAGGAGAAGTGGGATCTGGCACAAAATGCTTTCTTTTCGTTCAGGGTTTTCATCCGGGGCTCAGATAATATTCAGAATTAAAATCCTGAACTGAGCAACAATCAGCATCTTTCCCAAATGCATAAATTCACTTATATATGGTTTATCCTTTGCATTTCCTCTCATGTCTCATCACCAGAGGAACATCTCAGGTCTGAGTGGATTTTGGAGCCATTTCCCCCCGGGGGTGGGCAGCTGTAGCTGGGCAGCCTGGCCTGGGGGGCGACCCTGTGGTGGGATGAGGCAGGAATTCCAGGGCTGTCCTGCACAGGGTCAGACTCCTGGCAAGCATTCCTTCAGAGGAGGAATTGTAATAAATGAGAGGCTTGACTCAGCCAATGTATCAACCAGCAATTCCATTTATTAATTTGATAATTTGGATGGTAAAATGGGAGCAAACAGCGCTGGGTACAGTGGAGGGGGGTTTTCCCTCCAGCTGCACACTCGACTGCTAACTCTTGCTGGTATTTATACATGTTAATACACATTTTTCAGCAGTTTCTATTTTGGGTGGTTTCCTCTTAGTTTCTATTTTTCTTCTTTTTAATTTCTATACCCTATTGTGATCAATTCTTACGTGACATCAGGTTACTCTACCCTAAGATCTGAGGTTGATGTCCAGATTTCCTTCTTCAAATTTATAAATTTCTGAGGTTGGTGTCCAGATTTCCTTCTTCAAATTTATAAATTTCTGAGGTTGATGTCCACATTTCCTTCTTCCAATCATGCAGATATCCATCTTCCTTTTCTCAGGAGCGTAAATTTCCAATATCCTGGGTTTTGGTAACAGGTCTAGGATGAGCTTATTTCCTCCTTTTGTTTAGGTGATCACAAATCTTCACAGACATTCTAAAGCTATAGTTCTAAACTTCTTATTACAAAGCAGCTTAAAGCTTATAATAATTACTTGTTAAAAGCCTATAAAAACTTCTACTAGTTAGAAACCCCAAAACTTGTACTGTGAAAACTTTGAAGCTCACTTTATTCACTTATGAGCAAGCAAGAGATTTGTTTAAAAGCCTCATTCCATGTTCCTTTCTGGGTTATTTATTAAAACTTATCTTTATAACTGTCCCATGGCCGTGTTCCACACATCTCACAACCACAATTACATAAGTCACTTCTATTTACCTGACACAAAACACAACTTGCACATTTTACAGAATGAAATGATCTCGTCGTTTTCCCCCCGTGGCCTCACCTCACCCAACCTCGAGAGCAGCCAGGGTGGAGGAGCAGCTCTGCTCTGCTTCCCACAGGCACCGTTTCATGTGTGCCCTCTTTCCCCAGCCCTGCTCTGGGTACAGCACTAAAAATGGGCACAGCTCATTGCTCTGGTGGCCAGGAAGGCTTTTCCACATGGGAAAACAGCGAGGCTGTTTTATCAGCATTGCAGGCGGTGCTTTTTTCCAGGTGCTTGGGGAGCGGGGTTGGGGTCGGTGACCTCTCACCTGCCCAAAATGCACCTGGGTTGTTGGGTTGGTAGAGCAGCAAAGTGCCAGGAGGCTGCACCCAAACTCCTCCTCTTCAGCAAACAAAATATCCGTGATTGGACTGCTCTGAGGATGACATACATGTTAGTAAAAAAAAACAAACAAAACCCACCAGAATAACTAAAAAAACCTCAAAATTGTGGCATTTTTGTTCTTTCCATCCCAAACATTCAGCTAACGGGCAGATTTATAAAATCATGGGATGGTTTGTGTTGGGAGGGGCCTTTAAAGGGCATCTGCTCCTACCCCCTGCCATGGGCAGGGACACCTCCCACTGCCCCAGGCTGCTCCAAGCCCCAGTGTCCAACCTGGCTTTGGGCACTGCCAGGGATCCAGGGGCAGCCACAGCTGCTCTGGGTGAATTTCCCAGGTGTCTCTAATGAGAGTGTTTTGGGGTGCAGGTTCATTCCCTGAATTTGGACCCCACACCAACCCTCAGCATTTCCACGGCCATGTCAGTGTCTTGAAGCTTTTCCAGCAATTTTTTTTGCTCCCAGTGCCACTTCCCAGGACAGTTTGGAAGTCTCAGTGTTCCTGCCTCAGTCTCAGCTGGGAGCTGAGCCACCCAACATCCCAGTAATCCTTGAGGCCAGAAGAGTTGGACCCAATGGAAATACCAGAGTTTTTCCAAATTTAATTTTTTTTTGCCTCAGGAGGGCTGGAAAGACAAAAATTGTGTGTTCAACAGAAAAAAAACCAAAACAAAACTGTGGGATTGGTACTGTTTCAGGTTCAACACTGGAAGCAGAAGCTCAGTAACAGCAGCCTGCAGTGAGGTGCCAGTCCCTGAGAGAGGTGGGTGGAGGCCACCTGCTGTCCCCCAGGCCAGCCCTGGGAGCTGTGCCAGGGGTGGGGAGCACAGGCCTGTGCCCTGCTCTGCTTCTGCCCCTCTGAGAGCGATCCCAGCAGTGGCCAGGCAGGGGAGAGGGCACTGGGGGCCAGGGGAGGTCCCAGGGGGTCCCCTCTGCTTCTTCTCATGGTGCACATTGGGCTTGGTGTGAAATCCCTCAATGCCTTCTCCACTGGGCTCACTGCCTTGCTGCAGCATCGTGCCAGGGATCCCATGGAGTGCAGGTGAGCAGCCCCACCTGTCCCTGCACCCTCTGCAGCCTTGGCCTTCTGTGTCCAGAGCCCTGATTTCACACTTGGAGCAGAGACAGGGTTTGTGCCTCGATGTCCCCGTGGTGCCACACCCCGGTGTTGGGGTGCAAACTCACCCTGCCCAGTGCCACCCTCAGCACTTCTGTGGCCACGTGGTGCCCATGTGTGGCAGTGTGTCCTTTGGGAGTGGAGCTCCTGCCCAGAGCCCAGGCGGCCTCTGCTGTGGACAGGCTGCTGGGGAGAACTGCAGGCAAAGGGGTCAAGCTCACACAGCACACAGGCCACGGGCTGGCTCAGCCAGGAGGGGCAGGATGGCTTTGCATGAGGTCAGTTCCAGCAGAGTTTATTCCAGGTGCTGAAGGGGATCCAGGCAAGAGAGAGGGACCACGTGGTCTCTGGGTTAAGTAGGGTCTGAGGGCACATGGCAGGGGGGCAGTGACCCATAGGGGAGGTGGAACTGGACACCCAGGACATCACAGCCAACAGGGAACTGGGGGAGGACCAAAAGGATACGGGGACAGGAGAGACTGGGACAGAGCACACGGAACAAGGCACTGTGGGAGTCTTCTCCTTCGGCCAGGACAGGGACTCCATGGTCCATCCTTCCAGGGTAGAACTCTGGGCAATTCTGTGAGGGGGTGGAGGGATTCCACACCCATGGGTGTTGTAAAGCCATGAAACAACCACACAGTCACTGAGTTCAGAAAGGCCTCCAAGCTTACCCAATCCAACCTTTGACTGTGCCCAGTAGTCCCCAAGTGCCACCTCTGCTCGTTTTCTGAGCACTTCCACCACACAGTGGTGGGACGATGACTCCACAGTGCCCTGCCAGCCTGTGCCAATGCCTGACCACCCTTTCAGGGAAGAAATTTTCCAAATATCCAACCTGAACTTCCCCTGAAAGCTGGGAGCTTCGCAGACATTTTTGTGCCCGGTGCCACCACGCGTGGAAGCTGGGAAGCCTCAGTGCTCCCACATGTGTCTCAGGGAACTGAGTCACACAAAGACTAAAATGTCTCCAAAACATCTCAATTCCTTTCAGGAGCTTCTTTTTTTCAGCCTCAGGGAATGTTTTGCATGTTGAGAACAGCCTGGGTGCCTCCTGCCTGAAATCAATGGGCAAGATGGAGCTGAAGGAAAAGATCCCCCCCAAAAATGGGGTTTTGCCCAAAATGCCTGTGGCCATCTGTGAATCTGATAAGAGTCTGGATTCCTTTTCCTCAAGTTTTTGCAGGAAGTATTTGCAACAGGAACATGCTGATGGATTTCTCACAAGGGCACGGAGTGACAGGACAGAGGGAATGGACCTAAGCTGGAGGACAGGAGATTTAAACTGGTTATCAGGAGGAAATCCTTCCCTGGGAGGGTGGGCAGGCCCTGGCACAGGGTGCCCAGAGCAGCTGTGGCTGCCCCTGGATCCCTGGCAGTGCCCATGGCCAGGTTGGACACTGGGGCTTGGAGCAGCCTGGGACAGTGGGAGGTGTCCCTGCCATGGCAGGGGTGGCCCTGGATGGGCTTTCAGGCCTTTTCCAACCCAAACCATCCCATGATTCCACAAATCCACAGCACTGTAACTGTCACTGAAAGAAACCAAAAGACAACAGCTTTAAAAGAATGAAAATTTTAGTGGAAAACTGCAAACCCTGGGAGATTTCCTTTCCCAGCGCTAAGGGGAAATGTTGAGAAAAGTGGAATTTTGCTGCGAAGGAGTGGGAGCTGTTGCTGTTCCTCAGGCAGCTGGAGCATGAGCTCATAGAGGCAAAATAGAAGTGGAGCCTGTGCTCTGGGGGCGAAGGCGTCTGGGGAACAGGAGCAGATTGTTGCACCAGGGAAAGGCATTAGGATTCAACAAGTGCAAACTGACAATCACGAGGAAGGAGCAGGGAGGGAGAGGATCAGGTTAATTAGCAGCCCGCAGGAATTGGAGGCCACGAGCTCAGCAGAACTTTGTGGAGGAATTAATTAAAGGTTTGTTTGGAGCTGAGCTCGACGATAAAGAAAAAAAAAACCTAAAAATCCCCTGTTGCATCCTGACACTCGAAGCCGGTCCTGGAGCGCTGCCAGGCACTGGCACAGCCCCTGTTTACACCTCCAGGAGCCGGTGGACAGCAGGGAGAATTAATTGCAGTGAGGCAGACGAGGCTGTCAGAGGAAGCCCGGCAGAGCTGCCTCATCCCTGCTCCCTGCTGGGTGGGCAGGATGGGGAGAGGGAGCCGAGCAGCGGGAGGGGATCATTCCAGGGAGGCTGGGATGTGCCAGGCATCGCTCGGGGCTGCAGCGCCATTGGGGACAGGGACAGCGTGACTTTGGGCTCAGGGCAGGAGCCAGGGGGACTTTGGGTGCAGGGCAGGAGCCAGGGGCACTTTGGGAACAGGGCAAGAGCCAGGGGCACTTTGGGAACAGGGCAAGAGCCAGGGGCACTTTGGGAACAGGGCAGGAGCCAGGGGCACTTTGGGAACAGAACAGGAGCCAGGGGGAGTTTGGGAACAGGGCAAGAGCCAGGGGAACTTTGGGTGCAGGGCAGGAGCCAGGGGGAGTTTGGGTGCAGGGCAGGAGTCAGGAGCACTTTGGGTGCAGGGATTTTGGGTGCAGGGACTTTGGGTGCAGGGACTTTGGGTGCAGGGATTTTGGGTGCAGGGATTTTGGGTGCAGGGACTTTGGGTGCAGGGACTCAGGAGCTGCTGATGACAATCCCTGCAGGACTCCACTCCCTGTTCCCAGTGGACAATCCACTCCCCGTGCTGCAAAAAGCGCAGGGCAGGTCCAGGTCTGGCAGCAAGGACGTGCTGCTGCTGCTGCTGCTGCTGGGGCACCCCAGAACTCCCGCAGGAGGAGCAGTGGGAATGCAGCTGCTGGGCTCCAGTCCCAGAATTTTCAGAACACCCCAGAACTCCTGCAGGAGGAGCAGTGGGAATGCAGCTGCTGGGCTCCAGTCCCCAGGGCAGAGCAAATCCCTGGCTGGACTTGGATCAGAGAATCCCAAAATGGTTTGGGTTGGAAGGGGTCGTAAATCTCATCCAGCTCCAACTCTGTCTCAGGGCAGGGACACCTTCCACTAGCCCAGGTTGCTCCAAGCCCTGTCCAGCCTGGCCTTGGACACTGCCAGGACCTCAATCTTTGCTTCTGAGCTGCTGTGAAGTTCAAGGACCTTTGTGTGTGGTGTGACTAAAGCAGGACACAGTGACACAATGCTGGACTCCAGGCCACTGAGGTCCCTCTCAGCTTGGAGCTGACAGATATAAACATGAAAGAGACCTGACATCAGCCTCTGTTTTTAAACACGAATATTGGGCATTACCTAATCCCTGTGAAACGGGTTGGGAAGTGACAACAGACTCCTAAACACGAGTAATCAACACAAAACTGTCACTGAATGGGGACATTTCTGCTGGGATGGCAAGGAAACACTGAAGCCTTTGTACTTTTCAACTTTCTATCAATTATCTAAAAATAAATGCGAAATTTGCAGATACCATCGGGCCTGGCAGGATGGATGTACAGATAAAAGCAGGCAGCTCTGCAGCCTGAGATAATTCCTGGGAGCAGGGCTGCTCCATTAAAATGTGTTTTCTCACCAGCAGATGAGTGTTGGATGGTTTGGGGCAGGACACCTGGAGCTGCTGGAGGCTCCAGCTCCAGCAGGGAGCCGGGGAAGGGGACAGTGCTGGGTGTCACTTCCAGGCCAGCACCTTGGGGTGGGATTTCACAGCATCCAGGACAGGGGAAAAAAGGTGATTTTGGCTTTGCACGAGGCACTGGTGGGACTGGTAGGGAGAGGCTTTTCCTTTGGCACTCTGTGCTTAGTGAGTTCCAAGGAAAATCGATGCTGTGGGGTTGACTGGGGGTGGAACTGGTGTTACTGGTGGGCAGTGTGCTGTCAGCTCACAGCCAAACTGGGGCAAACAACTCCCTGTGCCCCTGGGGTGCTGCAGCTGCTCTCAGGCAGGAGCCACAGGGAAATTCCAGCCCCAGATTCCTGCAGGATATCCCTGGAGGGGTGTTTGGTGCTGGGCCGTGTGCCAGGGAACTCTCAGGGTGCCCCACACACATCACTGGAGGTTTTTGCACCTCTGCCAGAGCCCAGCCAGGTGTGACACAGAGCCCTTGGTGGGATCCAGCCCTGGGCTCCCCCTGGACCTGCTGGGCCAACAGACGAAAGAGTCAAACACAACCTTTCAGCTCCTTTTCTCTTCCCAAGGGATGATTCCCAAGGTTGGATCCCGGTGGACACCAGTGTGGGATCCCTCAGGAGCAGCAGGAGTTGGGAATGCTCCAGCCTGGTGGTGTGGATGCAGGTGACTCTAAAAATGTCCCTTAGTGCATCACAGAATCATGGAAATGCTTTGGGATGATCTGTTTAGTCTCAGCTCTGTTGCACTTAATTTCAATTTTACACCTGAGTAGGAACAGCCCTGGCTGAAGCTGTGTCCCAGGGGCTCCTGCAATTCTGTATTTCAAAGCTGCTCCTGCTCCGTGGCAGGTCACAAATCTCCTGTGAGGGCACTGATGTGACATCAGGCACAGCTTGTCCAGCTTTGAGGCCAGAGCTGGAACTTCCCTCTGCCTGACCAGCACAGGGGTGGAAGGAAATGGCCATTTCCATGGATGCAGGGCTCCAGAACAGGCAGGTGCCTGGAAAAGAAACAGCAAAGCGCCTCTGGAAGAGGAATTTTAGTAGGAGTATCACGTTTTGCAGGATCTGTCCATGCAGCCTTAGAGGTTACAGAGGAGGGGCAGAGTCTGGCTGCAGCCACTGCCCTGGGAGATGCTCAATCAAACCAGGGTGGGAATCCTTCCCTGCCTGTCCAGAGAAATAAATAAAGGGAGCTGAGGCCAGAGGAGAGGAAGGGGGGAATGCTCTGGGATGCCGGGCTGGTTTCAGCTCTGCAGAGAGGCTTTTCTCAGTCATCTGTGCAGAACTAAGGGCAGATGTAGAGAGGGAGCTGGAATGTTACAGGAATCCTGAGATCAGAGAGAAGATAAGCAGATGTAAACATCTCCAATTCCTACAATGGGGGGATTCTTTTTCTGGAGGTGCTGAAGAGAGAAGAAGAATTTTACCAGCAGCCCTGGAGCTGATTGGGGGTGAGACAGCAGCCCCGAGCCTCCTGAGAGAGGGGGATTTATTTAGAAGACAACCACAGGCAAATATGTTCTTTTTTCTTCCCGTGCTTTTTGATGAGGAATATTGCTGGAATCAGCTCAGGGGAGGGAGGCTTTGATCATCCTTTCGGAGAGTGAAAAAGCTGCTTTGAATTCTGCTGCCAAGCAGGTCCCGGGAGGGGCTGTGGGAAGGATGCTCACCCTGAGGCACAGCCCGGGACAGGGGTGGGACTGTCCGGGGAGAGGGAGCGGCCCCTGTCCCCATCCTGCCCTTCACACAGACCTGCAGGGGCAGAGGAGCCTTGGGAGCACAGAATCATGGAATTGTTGGGGATGGGAGGGACCTTAAAGCCCATCCCCTCCACCCTGCCATGGGCAGGGACGCCTCCCACTGTCCCAGGCTGCTGCAAGCCCCAGTGGCCACCCTGGCCTTGGGCACTGCCAGGGATCCAGGGCCAGCCACAGCTGCTCTGGGCACCCTGTGCCAGGGCCTGCCCACCCTCCCAGGGAACAATTCCTGCCCAAGATCCCATCCATCCCTGCCCTCTGGGAGTGGGAAGCCATTCCCTGTGTCCTGTCCCTCCAGCCCTTGTGAGCACCCCCAGCTCTCCCAGCCTGGCTCACCCTCAAAGTTCTGCTAATGAGGGGAGGACCCAAAGGTGCCACACAAACCTAAGGTGCTCCTTGAGAGGAACCCAGGTCACCAGGGACCTCCAGGAGACAACACAGACCAACCACCTGGGGCCCTGTTTTAAGATAAAACCGTCCAGAATCCAATCCTGGCGTGGAAGAACCCAAGGTCAAAGTGGCCAAGTGGTGGCAAAACCAGGGCCCAGATGAGCTCCTGGAAAATGGGAGGGAAGGAAAAACAAAGGATTGCAAACAGATTCCTGGCAGGAGCTGTTAAATCCACCCCTGCTCCGCATGGAAAAGTTGTGGCATCAGGAAATGCCCCAGAAGAGCAGAACTTTGGTTTGAAGTGGGTCATAAACACCCTTCCCCCAGGAAAATGCCCTTGGGATTTTTGAAGAGTGGCCGAAGGCAGAGAGGAGGCAGATCCAGTCCTGTGGGAATGTAAAAACCCCGATGTTTGTGGATTTGCCTGCTTTGTCCTGCACTCAGAAAGAAGGGTTTGTTTAGATGGTGCTAATCGGAGGAGCATGAAAAAATTCCCCAAATAAATGTCTCTCTTAATTGAAGAGCCTTTCTCTGTCAGAAATGGCTTTGAGGCACCGACACTAATTTTCAATTTTTTTTTTTCATTCTCTGCTTCTATTTTAAGCAAACAAAAAGAAAACTTCACAAGGCTTTGAAAGTGCATTTTGTTGAGTGGGGGTTTTTATTCTTCTCTTGGACCCCTGAAAACCTCAGGAGAATGGTGAAAACTCAGCTTCTGCCATGTGGATCTTGGCTCCCACCTGATAAAATCAGCTTTTTTTCCAAAGATAGCTTCATGCAATGGTGAATATTTAAACCCAGAACTTCACCTTTTAAACGGGAGGAGCTCTCCTCTGCTTGCCCAAGGTTTTGAAGTGGACAAAGTTCAAATGAGAGGGAAACTCCACGTGGGAAAATTAAATACTCCAGTGAAAGGAATTGTAAAGAGATTTCTTTGCTTCCTGAAAATGCTGTGTTTGGAAAAAAACAAAACAAAACAAAAAACCAACCAACCAAACAAAAAACCAAACAAAAACAATCAGAGGCCACCTCGGTTCTCTTATCAGTTTTAGTGTTATTATTTCTCCGAGCTATTTTCCAAGATTTTTCTCTGACTGATGGTGGAGACAAACGAAGGAAAATTTATTCCCAACACCTGCACCATGTGGCAAACTGATCCTGATAGGCATCCCAGATAATTGCTATGGAATGTTTTCTTTTTGGGAAAAGCCTGCTCTGGCACCACAGCTCTGAGCATTAAATGACATTTATCTCCCCCCATGGCAATAAACCCTGGGAAGGGTGGTCTGGGAATAAGCCCAGGAGCAGAGCTGGGCAATTCCAGGGCTCAGCCTGGGGAAAAGGAGGCTCAGGGGGGACCTGGTGGCTCTGCACAAGTCCCTGCCAGGAGGGGACAGCCGGGGGGGTCGGGCTGTGCTCCCAGGGAACAGGGACAGGAGGAGAGGGAACGGCCTCAGGCTGGGCCAGGGGAGGCTCAGGGTGGAATTTGGGAAAATTCCATCCCTGAGTGAGTGGTTAAACCTTGGCAGGGGCTGCACGGGGGGTGGTGGAGTCCCCATCCCTGGAGGTGTCCGAGGAAGGAGCAGATGTGGCACTTGGGGACAGGGTTCAGTGCTTGAAGGTTGGGCTTGGTGACCTTGGAGATCCTTTCCAGCCTCAATGACTTCATGCCTCTGTGATTCTGTTCCTTGTGGGGCTGGAACTGGCTGGGCCGTGCCACCAGGGTCCTCCTCACCTTCCCACAGCCACCTTTACTGGAGCTGGAACTGCAGCTGCTGCTGGAAAGTCTGGGAGGTGAAGCCAAGGACACACCAGGGAGCCCCGGAACTGCAGCCCCAGGGGTGCTTTGGGTGCAGCCCCTCTGAGCCACCCCCTGCCTCCAACGGCAGCCCTGCCAGCGGGGTCCTGCTGGGCCTGGCTGCTCTGCCACAGCTGTGTCCCCTCTGTGTCCCCTCTGTGTCCCTGCTGTGTCCCAGCTGTGTCCCCAGGCTGTGTCCCAGCTGTGTCCCCTCTGTGTCCAGCTATGTCCCAGCTGTGTCCCAGCTGTGTCCCCAGGCTGTGTCCCCTCTGTGTCCCCTCTGTGTGCCAGCTGTGTCCCAGCTGTGTCCCAGCTGTGTCCCAGCTGTGTCCCCAGGCTGTGTCCCAGCTGTGTCCCCTCTGTGTCCCAGCTGTGTCCCAGCTGTGTCCCCGCTGTGTCCCCTCTGTGTCCTCAGGCTGTCCCCAGCTGTGTCCCAGCTGTGTCCCCTCTGCGCCCCAGCTGTGGCCCAGCTGTGTCCCAGCTGTGTCCCCTCTGTGTCCCTGCTGTGTCCCGGCTGTGTCCCCTCTGTGTCCAGCTGTGTCCAGCTGTGTCCCCACGGCCCCAAATCCCCGCCTTTGCCCTTTCCCGCTGCCTTTGTTCTCCTTCCATCCCGCCTTTATCGCCGCAGCCAGGCAGCGCTTCCAGCCCGGCAATTAACAGCGGCAATTAAGAGCTGCCGGGGTAGGTGTTTCCCCTCCGGAGAGACCTGATGTTCTCCGTGCTGAGCAGGAGAGATTCCCACTGAGGGAGCTCCTTTGTGCTGATTAGGAAATGTTGGCCTTGCTGGAATCTCTGCTCAGGCTAAAAGTTGCAAAGTATTAAATTGTGTTTTTTTCTTTTTTTAATCGACTGCCAGTCACAAATCCCTGCCAAAATGTGAAAACACATACATTTCAGTTGGTGGCTGCCCAGCCTGTGCTTTTCAGAGTTCAGAAAATCAGGGGAACGATGAGGAGAAGCAGCAGTTCCCCAGGAAAGGCCTCTTTTCCCACATCCATTGGAAGGGAATGCTTGTTAGGGAAAGGGAGGATATTAGAGTTGTCCACAGGATGCAGCCACTGCTGGGTAAATGCTGCCTCAAGTTGTTTGTTGAGCCTCTCAAGCCCTTTAGTGAATGATAAAATGGAAAAAGCTGGGAAATAATGGGAAAAGATAATCTGGACCCAAATGGAAAAACCCATCTGCAGAAATCTAATCAAGCCACCAGTGACACTGAGCATTTCCAGCGACTTTTAGCTCGGAATTCAAACACTCCTGGTGCCCAGAAATGACGTTTTATGTCTTGTGCACTGAGTGCCAGTGTGGAATTAACCGGGAAAATATGGATTTTTATAAATACAGCTGGCTTTCAGCACCTGGAAAATCAGTTTAGGTCTCACCCTGCTTGTTCTCAAAGTGATCTAATGTTGGGAGAGAAACAAGAACAGCCTCCACCAGTGTCTGGGTGCTGATGAGAAATGATTAATCCAGCCCTGGCTGGAATAGCTTCTTAGGCATCCCCAGGACAGCTGGATGGATGGGGCACTCCACGGAGACGGAGCCCTGTGCAAATAAAACAATGAGGAAATAAGGAAATGTTATTGATGGGGATTATTTCTCCCCTTACTCGATCATAACAGTTTTATATCTGTGTAAAAATGAATTCTGCTCGGTAATGCGGTCTCTGGGAGTTGTATTTATCCTGTTTATTGCTATCAGGAACTTATTCCTTTGCATAAATTATTCATGGGAATTAGACATGAGGCCTCATTTGTGTGGGGAGGGATGGGGAGCAGGAGGCAGCAGGAAACCTCCTGGTTTGGGTTCTTTGGAGGAAGAGCGCTTGGAAATCGTGGGAAGTGAGGAAAGGCTGGTGGGAATGGATCTCACCACCAAATTCTCCTCGGGGGGCTGTTGGGCTGTCCCTGCAGAGCTCTATGGGGGCACAGAGAGGCCCTCAGAGCAGCAAAGAGCAGGAGAGGAGGAGCTCCCCCCTTTAGGATGGCACCAAGTTCACCCCTGTCGGAGTCCAGGGCACTCCCCTGACTGCCCTGGAGGGTCTGAGATCCTGGCAGGGGTCAGGGACCCCCCTGCACAGAGCCCAGACAGACACTGCCCTGGATCTCGGTCCATGGGAGAGCTTTCAGCTTGGGAAATGAATGACAAGTCATGAGAATGTAACAAAAATAATAGTTAGTAATAGTAGTTAAATGATCACGGGGTGCAAATGTAGAATATTGGGGTTTTTAGAAAGGGCTCAGAAGAAAAACATGGAGGACCTGGGTGTGGTCCTTGTCCTTTTTGTCCTTCTTCTTGTCACCCATTTTTCTGCTGTGGTGGCTCACAGGGGTTGGTGTGGGATAGAGGTGACCTGTCTGACATTAGCAGTAGGTATTGGTGATCAATGGTCAATAAAGGATATATAAAACATGGTCTAAGAGGCTTTGCCCTGCTGTGGTGGCTCACAGGGGTTGGTGTAGGATAGAGGTGACCTGTCTGACATTAGCAGTAGGTATTGGTGATTAATGGTCAATAAAAGATATGTAGAATGTAGTATAAAAGTTCTGCCCGCCTGTTGTGGACAGGGGAGTTGCTTCATGCCTTTGCAGCAAGACCTTGGCAGGGCACAGAAAGAATTTGTAGATAAGAAATAATAAACAACCACGAAAAACCTGGAATGACAGCTTTTGACTCTTCTTCTGCTGCACCACGGGGCACAAGAAAAAAAGAGACTCTTATCTGTCATATCTTGGGAAACAATTCCTAAGCCATCCCCCAGCCTCCAAAGGTGCAGCATTGGGTGCAGACGGAGCATTTGGGGGAGATGTAACGTCCTGCTGGAGCCTCTCTCCTCCCTCAGCCACAGAAAGGGCTGGATGGCCATGGGTGCTCAGCATTAGTGTCCCCTGCGGGGAGCAGCGTGTGACAGCGAGCACAGGCACTGCAGGCACGGCTCTGCTCCGGCAGATGCCAGGCAGGGTGTCCCTCATGGACACCCCCAAGGGATGAGGGACAAACCCTGGGATTGTGCCTTCAGCTCTGCCACCCGCCTCACCCGGCAGGGCAGGGCAGGGGCTGTGCCTGGCCTCGCCCACGGGGGCTCCTGCCAACCAATTCTCCTCTATTTTAAAGTGCATCGTGATGCTTAAAAGCAAATTTCTTCCCTAATGCGATGGGATTGTGATTTAAATCTTGTCCCGGTGCGGTTTTGGTCTCAGGAGCTGGGTTTGCCGGGCTGGAGGGGCTGGAGCTGCACCTCTTACCCCAGACCTCTCCTCCCCTTGGTTGTTCCTGCAAAAACCTCTCCCAAGTCGCTGCTCTCTCCTTGCCTCTTTGCAAGTGGTAATTCAGGAGGCCTGGCTGATTTGCATTTTTGGGGAGAGTTCCTGGCACTGCTGGGGTGTTTCTGTGCCCAGCTGAGCCCCGTGTGCCACCCCAGCACAGCTGGGTCTGGGTCTGGCCATGCTCCCAGCAAAGCTGCACAGCCTGCCCTGCTATCCCACCTGGAGCAAAGCTGGGAATTCCTCGGCAATTTCTGCAGCTGCTGGATGCATCCTCTGTGCAGCATTGACAGCATTGACTGCATCCTGGCCTGGGTGAGGAGCAGAGCCCACGCTGAGGCTCCCAGGGCTTCATCCTTGGAGAAGAGCAGCTCCCCGTGAGCCCCACAGGCAGCAGATTGCAGCTCCAAGGCCTGGGTGTCACTTGGGAGCTGTCAGGTGGCTCATGCCTCCTCCAGAAGCCTGGGATGCTGTGAGGAAAGTGGCCAGGTGCTCTGGGACTTGCTCTTTTCCATTGGCAAGGGAAGAATGGAATATCCTGGCAAAAGCCATGCTGAAAAACACAGAGCAGGGTAGGAGAAAAGTGTGATGTGAGTAACTGGCAGCTTCTTCTCAATGCACACAGGAATCACTTAAAATCCTCCTCTCATTGAGGAAGAGGGTGAGGAGTCACTTCCTTCCCCATGGTGTAATACCACGTGGGAAATCTGGTGAAGAAAATCCCCACGGAGCTGCCCAGCTCCAGCTGGGAGCTGCCCCCCACCCTCTGCTGCCTTGGGGAGGTTTCCAGCCCCAAACTTTTCAACTCCTTCCCAGCCGAGCCGGAGGAAGCTACAGGAAAAACACGGAGAGATCCAGGTCAGTTGGGAAGGGTCAATTCCTCATGGAGCAGCTGAGGTCACTTGGAATGTTCAGCTGGAGAAGATGGAGGGTTGGCTTCAGTCGAGATCTGCAGCTCCTCCCGAGGGGCAGCTCCAACCTCTGCTCCCTGGGACAGGGACAGCACCCAGGGCAGGGCTGGAGCTGGGCCAGGGCAGGCTCAGGCTGCAGAGCAGGAAAGGTTCTTCCCCCAGAGGGTGCTGGCACTGCCCAGGCTCCCCAGGGAATGGGCACGGCCCCGAGGCTGCCAGAGCTCCAGGAGCCTTTGGCCAGCGCTGCCAGGGATGCCCAGGGTGGGGTTGTTGGGGGGTCTGGGCAGGGCCAGGGGCTGGGCTGGGTGATCCTGGGGGTCCCAGCTCAGGATTTTCTGTGATTCTCTGATTCCATGATCAATGTGCACCCGAACTCACCAGATGCAAGAGCCTCAATCAAGGCACAGACAGCACAGATCAGATTGGTGATAGGAGAAATGATAAAGCCACGACCCCACAAATGACTGGGAGATGAGCAGAGATAACAACTTAATGGGAGCTCACTCCGAGATAAGGAAATGGGGATGGTGAACAGGAGCCAGGGATTTATTCACAGGGAAATGCCAAGTGGAGAGAAAGGGGTGCTGTGATTTCTGCATCCAACAATGGGGAGGGCTAAACTGTGCCCCTGGAGCTGATAGCCACATTGTTAACACACGTTGTCACGCTGCAAAAGGGAGACAAAGCCTCACAAGGGTGAGCCAAGGCTTGGAAAACCTGAGTGTGCCAAACACAAGCAGCTCCATCCTTCGGTTTATTAAAGTGAAGTTTGTGAATAATAGCACAGCACAAAAATGCCCCCAGAGGGTGCAGATTCCTGATAGCAAAACAATGTCTAATTTTGCAGATAAGCACAGATCAAGATCCAGGGGTAGGAAATTGCAGGCACAGGAGACTGAGGCTGGGGATGACGCAGGAACCCCATTCCTGATAACAGGAGCTCTTTAAAAAGCTCAGGACCTGTTGTTAGAACCTCTGAAAAGGAGACACACTCTGCACTGGGGTCCAGGCTGGAAGGGCTGGATCTCGCAGACAAATCCTGAATCCTGGGGCTGCAAAGAGCCCAAAGTGAGAGATTTTTTAGGCAGCAACCTGAGATTTTTAGGAAATTTCGGGCATTCCTGGTTAGACCCCGAGGCAGGGCCACCCACGTGTTCCTGGGTGTTGCCTTGGTGGACCCCAATCCTTCGGTTTTCTCAAGGAAGGAGGGAATTCTGCCATAAATTCCTATTTCAGGAAGAAGGAGCAAGGTCATGCTGTGTTGGATGCCAGGCTGCTTCCCTAGCTCTGAATCCCAAATGTCCTCTGCTCACTGGGGGATCCTGCTGCCAGCACTCCACAAACCAGCAGGAATCAGCTCCTGATCACGCATATAAAAATAAGAGGATGCTGGTGTCAGTCCCTCCTTCCAAGGTGTGACTTGGTTCCTCAGACAGGCCCTTTCCATGGAAATGAAATGATAATAAAAACAGGGGACACAGTGGAAACCAGTGGAAATCAATCCAAGAATGACCTGAGAAAAGGAAAACCCACCTTCCACCCATCCTGCCTGGAATCTGCATCCCCATCCTCACTGCACAGGTGACAGGGCTTGATCAGACTCTGCACTTGGGAATCACCCCGTGGAAGGAGGGGTGTGGGGTTTGCTAGAAAAAACATAGGACCTGCACCTAAAATCCTTGGAAAATGTTTTTCCTCTGTGATGTTGAACTCACAATGTAATTTCTGCCCGTTTTCTGAATTTCTCAGATTTATGTGCCCTTGTTGGCTGAAAGCAATGGCAGCAACAAGCACAGAGCTGTCCTGCAGTGGAAAAAAATCCTCAGGATGTCACTGAGAAGCTGCAAATATTTAATTATCGATAGCTCTGGGCCAGGATCCGTCATGATTTGATCCCCTCTGTAATCAGTCTAATTGGGAACAGCCCTGAATGGAGGTGCTGGGCTCTCACTGAGGGCTGCTCTGCCTTTCCTGGAAACATCAATGCTGCCTCTGACGTGGGCTCTGCCTGCATCTCATTTCCCTTCCCTCACCCCGGCTTTTCCGTGAATCTCCAAGCCACATCCATTCTCTGAATCACAGCCCCATCCCGCCCTCGCTGCTCCGGGCGAAGGAGCTCAGGAAATAATTCACTTTCCTGTAAAATCCCTCGTTTTTGTGGGCCCTGGCAGCAGCTCGGGTGTGGTGGTGACAGCTCAGATCTTCCACCTCCTTCTGCTCTTTGCAAACGGGGGGCAAGGCTGCCTTGTCACATTGTCAGGAGCAGGGATCTGCAAGGAATTGTTCCCTGGATTTGGCCAACGATCCAGAACAAGATAACAGTGTGAGGCTGACCCCAAACTGCAGCTTTACAGAGATTTTGGTGAAGTGAAACTGCTCCTTTTGGGGTAAAATGCCAAATGAAGCGTTTTCTCTGACAAGAATTGGGTTGTTTTATGTCAGGGGAGTTGTTTTTAATATGATTTGTAGGAAAGGGAGAATTGTAGCCCCCAGGCTTGTGTTGGAGCTGGGATGGGAACCCAGAGGCTGCATGGACACAACCTGCACTGAGATAGGGGGGCAGACGCAGAATCCTGGAATGGTTTGGTTGGAAAAGACCTCACAGCCCATCCAGTCCCCCTCCCTGCCATGTTCATGTGCTCAGCTCAGAGCCCGGCTCAGCTCCAGCAGCTGTGGAGCTCAGGGTGCCTGGATCCAGGTGCTGACGGATCTGCTCTGCTCCTTCTTGTAAATCCCATCCTTATCCTTGTGCTGAAGTGCCTGGAGTCCTTGAATCACAACTGGGAGGAGTCAGAGAGAGGTGGAAGTTCTTCCACTGACAGCAGAATTCATGGAATCCCAGGGTAGTTGGGGTGGAAGGGACCTTAAAGCCCATCCAGTGCCACCTCTGCCATGGGCAGGGACACCTCCCACTGTCCCAGGCTGCTCCAAGTCCCAGTGTCCAACCTGGCCTTGGGCACTGCCAGGGATCCAGGGGCAGCCACAGCTGCTCTGGGAACACTGATGAGGAGTAGGGGGGTAAGGGGGATGGGATGTGACCCTCAGAACAGGGGGAGGATGGGGCTCCCTCTGGACGTCTGCGGGTGCCAGAGGGATCAGGTGCCCGGCAGGATTTGTCTGCACAGAGACTGGGGCAGAATGGAGAAGTGTCCATCCCAGTAATGATCCAGAGTCCCATCATGGTCAGCAGGTGAGGGATCCTCCCTGCCAGGAATCCCTCAACCCATCCGTGCTGCCAGCAGGGAGATCTCTCAGTCAGCAACAGCAGCGTTTTTTCCTTCTGAAACCTGGATTTTTCTCCACTTGGCTCCATGTGCTAAGGCCGTCAAAGGATACATTTGGGCTGATAATTTTCTCCTTTCCTTGCTGCTCCCCTGGTTTCCAGTTTCCTCCTCCTGGAGGAGCAGGTGCAGGACTGGAGGAACACCCTGGGTGTGGGGCACGGTCACCCCCATCCCTGGGGGCTGCTCTGCACAGGCAGAAGCTGCTCCTTGTCCAGGTTCTCCCACTCCAGCTTTGCACCTGCAGCTCCTCACGGCTCCAGAACCCATGTTTGGAAGCAGACTTTCCCTCAGCTCCTACAGTTCATGGATTTAGGTCCTGCTTTGTGGTGCTTCCTTGGCACTGGGCAGCCACAGGGACAGGGCTGTGCCAACCTCACCAAACACTCGGGCATTTGGGAATTGCTGAATTTGGAAAAGGAGGGAAGCGAGAAGAATTGAGCACAGCTGGAGGTCAGGAGAGAGGGAATCTTCTTTGGGAAGGCCAATACCTGCACTGGGCCTTGGTGTCCAGTTCACAAACCCACCGTCCCAGGTTGTCCTCGGTCTCTGCAAAGTGAAGCTGGGGCTGAGTGGGGAGCACAAAGCAAAGGAATTGAACAGCTCCAGTCCCAAAACAATCCCACCTGGAGTCTGGGAGGGGTCTGGGAGCTCCCACCTGGAGTTTGGGAGGGGTTTGGGAGTTCCCACCTGGAGCCAGGGTTTGGGATTTCCCACCTGGAGTCAGGGTTTAGGAGCTCTTTGTCTTTCCCCAGCCCTTGGTGGCTGATTCACCAAACCCCAGCCATGGCTGTTGGGTTTCCCAGCTGGAAATCCGGCTTTGTCAGGAGGGTTGGAAGCATGAATGAACGTTGTCTGCTCCTGGGAAAGAGAAATATTTACTGTATTCCCACAATAAATGTAGGATAAACCCCAGAAACTTTGCTCACCCAATCAGGCGTTGCACACTTCCTTCTTCTTTCCATTGTTTTGTTTTTCTTTCTTTCCCATTACCATCTGCCCTGGAACTGCAAACACTCTCCTGCCTTCCTGGGTGATGGAAATCTTCTGAAAAGAGATGGGGGGGAGCAGCTGTGTTCCACAGAGTCTCTCCTTCCCTCCTGCCTGGGAGGGAGACCTGAGGGGTGCAGGGGAGCAGTGCCACGGTCCCGGTGCCCCTGGCCCTCTCCCATGGATTGTTTGTGGCATTCCCTCACTGAACAGCACACGGAAAAGTCCTCCTGAGAATTTTGGTGTCCATCCTCTTGGCACCCTCCTCCAAAACCTTTGATTTCTCCCATTTTCCACTGGGATTTCCCTTCACACCCGTGGCTCTCTGGGAAAGGGCTCCGTGGAGGGTCTCCGGTGGAGCTCTGTCCATCCATGGGCAGCATTCCAAGCACAGGGAGATGCTGAGCACCTCTGGGGAGGGAGGACAACAACCCACATGTGGTCCATCCCCAGCAAATGCCCAAATGTCAAACACAACAAATTTCCAGGGCTTTTATCAGGAAAGATTAGCTGGAAATGGAGAAGGTCCCTTCCTGTGTCCTTCAGCTCCCAGCCGAGGTGCAGATCCCACCTGGGTTCTGCAGATGAAAGGAAGGAGGAAGGAGAGGAGCCTC
Source organism: Nicator chloris (assembly GCA_013400495.1). Taxonomy (NCBI): domain Eukaryota; kingdom Metazoa; phylum Chordata; class Aves; order Passeriformes; family Pycnonotidae; genus Nicator; species Nicator chloris. Next base: position 42,878 of record WAAE01021240.1, read on the forward strand.
AGACTGATTTCCTGACTGAGTATTCATTAAAATAGACTGGAGTAATTAAAGATAAAAGCTCCCCAAAGTTGGGATGCAAATCAAGGAGCTGGAAAACACAAAAGGAGAGGATCTGGTGGCAACTTGAATTCTGCACCAACCCAGATTTTTCACAGAAACACAGAACTCAATTCCAAGCTAAAGCCAAACTGAAATTTTCAGAAAGGCAGAAACTCAAAGAAGAATTTCTTCTGGCTAAATTGAAAATTAGTTTGACAAATCACAAACATTTCAATTGAAAACTGGGACATCCTCTTTTCTCTCTCTCCTTTTTTAATTAACCTCAAACTCTCAAAAGCACAGTGATGGCAACCCAAGGAATGTGACATTGCCCAAGTGTCTCTAATAAATGCACAAGCTGCAAAACAAATATGGATTTGCTAAACATTTTGTTTTCCCCACATTTCCATTTTCCCTAACTAGAAGTATTCCTGCAAAATTTCAGCCAATTCCCTCTCTAATATTCATCTGCCTTAACGCAATCATTTAATCCTGACTTAAAGGCTGTGAAATGAAGGATGAAGGGCTGATATTTCTCTGTAACCTTTCGAATTTCTATATTCTGACTCCGGTCCATTGGATCCATAACATCCAGATTGCAGGAGCAGAAGGGATTTTTTACATTTATTTTCATAATTTAATGTTTGTTTTAGAAAAAGGAGGGGAGGCAAAGCTGCCAGGGCTTAATCACGCAGCAATCTTGAATCTCGCCACGACTGGGGGAGGCAAAGAAGCTTTGGCATCTTTGCTGCAGTGCTAATTTGCATTGAGGAGGATCTTTCCCCTCCGCAGCTAAAAAAGATGAAGTGCGAACTTCCAAAGTGACATTTTGGAATTTGTGTGGAGCTTCTCCTGCTGCCAGGGCTGCGCTCAGCGCTCCGACTGCTGCTTGTGTTGGGGCAGATTTGTCCAGGGGAGTGAACGCTGTGGGGGAAGGTGTGCTGTGGGGACAGAACTCAGGAGGGGAAGCCGAGCCCACAAATAAATGGACGTGGTAGGAAAAGCCGGAGTGTGGAAGGCACTGAGCACCCAGCCAGGAGATCCTCAGCAGAGATCCCCTTGTGCCCACCCAAGGGCCCTTCTCTGGGCCAAAATCAAGAGACAGAAAAAGCAGCATTGGCTCCCAGGCCTGAAAATGTTCTGTACCTGCAGCTGAGGCTGCACCACAGCCCCCACTGGGAGGACTTGTCTTCTGCTCTGCCACTGAGCAAATCCTGCCCCGGACTGGGGGAATCCACAAGGAGCCAGGAATGGCTGGAGAGGAGCTCTGGGAGAAGGATTTGGGGTACTGGTGGGTGAGGGCTGGCTATGCCCTGGCCCTGAACCCCCTCAGCCCTGGGCTGGTCCCCAGCATGGGCAGCAGGGGAGGGGGGAATCTGCCCCTCTGCCCCACCTGCAGAGCTGCCCCAGCCCTGGGGCCCAGCACAGGAAGGACCTGGAGCTGCTGGAGCCAGCCCAGAGGAGGCCATGGAGATGCTCCCAGGGCTGGAGCCCCTCTGCTCTGGAGCCAGGCTGGGAGAGCTGGGGGTGCTCCCCTGGAGAGGAGAAGGCTTCAGGGAGAGCTCAGAGCCCCTTCCAGGGCCTAAAGGGGCTCCAGGAGAGCTGGAGAGGGACTGGGGACAAGGGCTGGAGGGACAGGACACAGGGAATGGCTTTAAGCTGAAAGAGAGTAAATTTAGATGGGATATTGGGCAGGAATTGTTCCCTGGCAGCGTGGGCAGGCCCTGGCACAGGGTGCCCAGAGCAGCTGTGGCTGCCCCTGGATCCCTGGCAGTGCCCAAGGCCAGGGTGGACACTGGGGCTTGGAGCAGCCTGGGACAGTGGGAGGTGTCCCTGCCCATGGCAGGGGTGGCCCTGGATGGGCTTTAAGGGCTCATCCCACCCAAACCATTCCATGATTTTATAGAGGCCACTGGAGCACCCTGGTCCTTGCTCCCCACACAATGCTGGGAGCAGCCGTTGTGTCCCCGCCACTTCCACAAGCTCCTGGCTCTCCTGGGAAGGGCATCCCTAAGGGATTGTGTGAAGGGATGTGAGCATGGATGTGAGGAGATCCTCCCCTCGTCCTCTCCTGCAGCTGCATCCCCTCACCCTGCTTGGAAGTGGAGCATCGGAATGCCCAGGATGGTGTCTGCTAATCCAGGGGTGCCTTTCCAGTTCCAGTTCCTCAGGCTTCATTAGAGCTCTTCATTAAGCCTTAATGAGAAGCCTGAGGAATGGCTGCCATGTGGTGCCAGCGTGGAGCAGCCCCTGCAGCTCCTTGCTCGTGCCAGTCAAACCTTTACCCTGGGAATTTGGGCGGTGGGCACTGGGATGGAGGGATTGTGTGGAGCAGAGCAGGAAATCGTGGCTGTGGTGGGCAGGGAGCTCTGCTCATCCCTCCTCAGAGCCCAAAAACAGGCACAGAGCTCTTCTAAGGATCTTTATCGGTGGGTCATGGAATTTTGGAACACTGTTTACACGTGGGCCTGGTTAAAAGGAGCTCAGAGTTTGGGGGGGTTTGTTGTGTTTTAAAGGCAGTCTGGTAGAGGGGAAAGGTGTTTCCAGTCTGGCAGAGGGGAAAGGTTTTCCCAGAGTGGTAGAGGGGAAAGGTTTTCCCAGCATTTAAAGGACTTTGGCTATTTTTGTGATTATTGTGGTGGAGAAGAGGGTGGCATCCTGGCTTTGGGGTTGTATATAATGGTTGGAAGCTGTATTCCCATTTCCCTCTCTGTGTCAGTGTCCCCCAGCCCAGCTGGCTCTGGATGAGCCACACGTTCTGGGCAACTGGGCCAGTAGAAGGTGTCCCTGTGCATGGCAGGGGCTTGGAATGGGATGGGCTTTAGGATCCCTTCCCACCCAACCCATTCCATGGTTCCGTGATTCTACTTTGAAAATGTCTGCTTTGGGTTTGTAGCAATTCCAGGCCCTGCTGGAAGGGTCACAGGAGAGCAGGGAGCAGCAGGTGAAGAATTCCATTTCACCCTCAATGTGTTTTTTTTAATTCATAGGGGAAAAAAAAAAAAACAAACAAAAAACCCCCAAAAAACCAACCAACCAACCAGCCAACCAACCAACCAACCAACCACCACCACCACCACCACAACAACAAACAAAACAAAACCAAACCAAACCAAACCAAACCAAACCAAACCAAACCAAACCAAACCAAACCAAAACAAAACAAAACAAAACAAAACAAACCCCCAACAACAACAAAAAAAACTCCCCACCACATTAAAAGAAAATACCCAGGACTCCTTAAACCCTTCCCAAAGCTCTGCCACGTGTTCCATTTCCAAATCTGGTCCCTGGCAGGAAATCCAGGCCGATGCTGGCGTGGCTGCAGAGGCCACACAAAGGGCCCGTTCTGGTGGCTCCTCACTGGGACACCCCATCCCTTGGATGGGCACTGGGGAAAAACCACCATGGAGAAAAGGCAGGAACAGGCAAGGCCTTGTCTCATCCTCAGCTCTGCTCAGCCCTCCCCCAGCAAATCCTGGGAAGGAGAGGCCCTCAGGGAACCTGCTGAAGACCTCAGGAGCCAAAGGTGAGCCAAGGGCGGTGGAGGGTTTGTTACAGAAAAATGACAGCAGAAAATCCCTGGTGGGTCTTTGCCCTGGAACACGGAGACAGCCCTTGGCCAGGGCCTTTGGGTGCTGGGAAAGACAAATCAGAGGAGTTGGGGAGCCAGAAGAGAGGGTTTTAGGCTGAACCCATCACAGGAATGATGACAAACTGTCCGTCCCAGCGGGAGCCCCCAGCCTTGTCAAGGAGCCCAGATGTGGAATGGCTGAGCTCCCCCCGTGCCTGGGAACCCCTTGCTGACTCTGGCCCCGGTGCCAAAGGAAAGGGAGATGGCAGAGGAGATGCCAAGGTCTGAAAGGAAGCCCCAGGAAGGCTGGGAAGCACGGAGCAGTCTGACTGCTGCCCTGGGAGCTCTGGGAAAAGCTGCAGTGCAGAATGAAGGAGCAGCCAGGGGTGTGCAGCAGGGAGAAATGCCTCAGACATCCAAGCCCTCTGAAAGGAGCTGGCAAACACAGAGAGGAGGGTGATCCTGGGTTTCCCAAATGCCTCCTGCCTGTTCCTTCATTAGGAGCTCCTCAGGAACCTTGGCTTTGGTGGGAACACATCACAGGTTAAGGAGGAGGAATAAAGAGCAGCAATAAATGAAAGTGGTTGCCAGGAGGGCTCCCCAAAGGTCTGCGCTGGGATTTGGGATGTGTGATATTCCTAAACGACCTGAAAAGGAGCAAATTAAAAGGAGGCAACATTTGCATGGGATGTGTGTTAGAGAGCAGCCAAATCTGAGGCTGCTGGCAGGAAAGGGAGCAGGAATCAGCAATGTCCACGGGCTGGGAGTTTATTGCCCAGGATAAAGGTTGCTAAAGGCAAAAGAAAGTAAATGGGGAAATAATCATTGATCCTTCCCAGCTCAGTACAGGAATGAGCTCCAAAAAAATCCTGGTTGGAAAGGGGAAGAGCTGGAGAAGGCTGTGAAGGCTTCAGTGGGCTCTGACCAGCAGGAAGCAAAGGGAACTTGGAAGGGTGAGGAACAAAGAGCAGAGCAGCAGGAAGGGATCTGCACCCTGCAGGCCAAGGGCCTTCCTGGTTGTCTCATTTCAACAGGATTACATTGGAATTAAGGAAAAAATCAGTTAGAAAAGGGCAGTGAGGATGAACAGAGACACAAATCCACTCTCGGAGGGCAGAGAGTGTTCCAGCTTCCCAAGGAAGGGATTTCACATCTATGTGGAGAGTGAACAGGGAATATTCATTGGCACCAAGGTTTCTTGGGACAGAGCCAAACTGCAAATGGTGATGTCAAAGTTTTCTTTATAAGTTTTTTTTTTACAGAATCATGGAATGGTTTGGGTTGGAAGGGACCTTAATGCCCGTGCCATTCCCACCCTCTGCCATGGCTGGGACACCTCCCACTGTCCCAGGCTGCTCCAAGCCCCAATGTCCAACCTGGCCTTGGGCACTGCCAGGGATCCAGGGGCAGCCACAGCTGCTCTGGGCACCCTGTGCCAGGGCCTGCCCACCCTGCCAGGGAACAATTCCTGCCCAATATTCTGCCTAATCCTGCCCTCTTTCCTTTTAGAGTCACTTTTGATTGGGTTTTTTTGTCGTTTCTTTTGGGGGTTTTGTTTGTTTGTTTGTTTTTTCCTTTGGTTGAGTTTTAGGGCGTTTGTTTCTTTGTTTCAGAGGGGTCTTGTATTTGTTTGTTTTGGCAGAGTTTCTGGGAGCTGTCCTGCTCACCAGTCGGACAAATCCTAACCTTCCCTGAGACAGAAGCACCCAAGTGGGCTCCAGTTCCCTCCCTGGAGATGTATTCCCTCCAGTACAGCCACCTGTGTGTGGGTCATCCAGGACCACCTCTCAGAGCCAAGGAAAACCCTTGGCCTTGAGCCAATGACTCCCCAGTTCTGCCTCCAAAAGCAGGATGAGGATGCAGCCCTGGATCCCCAAACTCTTCTTTCCAAGCCCCAAGGCAGCTCTGGGATCCAAAACAATCCAACCCCCCACGGAGGTGCTGAGATGTCCCCGTTGTGACGTCCCCACTGCCCCCCTGTCCCTGGGGCACACAGCACCACCACCCATCCTGCTACCCCTGGGACTCCTGCTCCTGGGAGGAGCCAGGCTCTGGCAGGAGCTGAGGCTCATTCCAAGGTCTCCTGAGCAGGGGGGATCCCTGGGAACCCCCGGCTGCAGGATCTCATTAACAAGCGGGGCACATTGCCCGGCCCCGAGCCTCGGCGCTGTCACATCGGCTCCTCGGCTCTGTGACAAATATTCCATGGCTCATTATCCTGGAGAGGAATCTCCCCCTCCAGTGCTGTTAAGACCTGGAGAAACTGGCAGTTGCTGTTTGCTTTTTGCTCAGGCAGCACCAAATTCTGCAACGAGGAATTCGAAGGGAGCCCCCTCGTACGCGGAGCCCGAGGCCAAACCCGGCTGTGCCAGCCGGGGGTTCCCAGCTGACCAAATCCTTGCCTTTGGCACAGCTTCCATGAAAAGCCTTTCACTTCAGCAGGGAAGTGTCAGCATTTTCCTCGGCAGCACCTGCCTGCCTTTTTAGCAGAAAATGAGGATGGTTTTGCTCCTGGAAAAAGCCAAATTAGGAACGGAGCAAAGAGGCCCTTTGATGTTGAGGGAAGCTGGAGTGCTGCATGTGGAGAATCCATGGGGATTCTTCCTGGTGGCTGCTGAGGGCTTCTCCATCCACTGCCTCCGTGTGCTGGGAATTCATCCTGAGAGTTCAGGATCAGGGAAAATGCAGGGATCAGGAAAAGCTCTGGAAAGCCTGAAACCCACTCATGCAGCTGTCCCAGCATGTCCACAATGTTATTCCCAGGAATACACAGCACAGCTCCTGTGTCCCGAGGCACCATCCCAAAGCCACACCAATCCAGAATTGATGAAGTGCCATCAATTACTCCATGCACAGCACAGTGGTCAGGGATTTAGGGCATCCCAGCTCCTTCAGGCCAGCTCATTGAATAAGGATGGATATTTGAGGGAGACTGTTACACTCATTACAGCCCCAAATCCCAATAAAAACGGGAAGCCTAGGTGCTAGGTGAGAATTTCATCATGCTCAGAAGAGAAAAAAATCAAGGAAATAAAGAGGAAAACAGCGAGGAGGGAATAAAATCCAAGAAGTGCTTAATGACCTCTTCAGGGACTCCGAGTATTTCTGAACAAATTCACCAGCAGTTCCTGGGACGTGCAGGAGAGGGGTCTGGGGGATGGGAACAGGGTGTCACTTGCAATGTGGAGAGATGGGCAAGAATTTCCTGCCCAAACTCTTCCTGGATGGAAAGTTGGATTCTTGATGAAACCAAATTGATTTCAGAAAGTTCCTGATTCCTGCAGGGATACGAAATCATATTTTCAACCGAAATTTTGAGGCAGGAAAACAGGGAGAGCTTTGATGAAAAGTCAGCTCCAAGAAATGAGCTTCTGTCTGCAGCAATTTCCCTCCTGATCCAATATTGTTACAGCTGCTTAATATTTCCCCAGTTAAGCCCTATTTTGATGGAGAATTGAATATTTTTTTCTAAACTACTCCTTTTTCCCCCTCCCCAAGTTTTTCCTGTGCAGGCTGTTGAACTTCTCACAAAACCACTTCAGATAAACCCCCGGCTTTAATTTTTTAATGAATAATAGAAAATGCTGAGGGAAATACTAAAATCATTTTCTAGACACATTTTCATTCTGACAAAACCCAGCCCTGAAAGCAAAATTTTCCTGGCTGCTGATGCCTCTTCAGGCTCTTTTTTTTTTTTTGGTACAGCTGGTGCTCCCCAAGCTCCCAAAATCCTGGGATCAGGCAAGCCCTGCTGGATAGTGCATGGTGCTGGGTGTCCCAGGGCTTTTCCTTACGGATGTGAGGGAAAGGCTGTGCATGGAAGGCTGGAGCCCCATGAACAGCACCTGCAAAAGGATGTGTGAGGCCCAGCTGTGGGTTTGGGGATGCTCCTGCAACACTTGGCTCTTGTTCCAGGAAAGCTGGGATGGGCCCCTGGATAACCCTGAGGACAGCTGAGCTGATGTTTAAGGACCCTTCCAACCCAAACCACTCTGGGATTATGAATTCAGCATCACTCCAGCACCTCTGGAGCTCCATCCCTGGGGAGCTTGTTTAAGACACAAGTCAGCGAGCAAGGGAGGGACAAAATGAGGCGTTTCAGGGCAGTGCAGCTCAAAATAAACTGGGTTTATACAATGATTTGGGTTATTGCCTCTCTTGTCTTACCTGCTCTTTGACCTGCCAGTGCTGTTAAACTCCCAATGCAGGGCAGCCAGGAGGGTGTGAGGGATTTATCTGATGAGCTGGAAAAAGGGTGGGAAGTCCAGGGGAGGGAAAACTCACGGGGGGGAAAAGTGGAGACTGCAGTGGAACGGGAAATTCGAGGCAGGGGTGACACCTCAGGAGAAAAACAGGGAAGGACACGGGTGACACAGAACAGGGAATGGAGGAACCAGCTGAGGAAGGGGCAGGGAGAAGGGGAGCAGGGGACACTCTGGGGTACCAGGACAGAGCATTTCTGCTTGGAAATTATGGCAAAATCCAGTAGGGATGCATCCTGCAAAGGAGCGAAAGGCAGTGAGGGATAATGAGGGAGCCTTGCAGCAGAATCAATTAATGAGCGAGTCAGCTGCTGCTGAATGAGATTTGAATTTCACACCAGCGCTGAAAACCCCAAAATAAACCTTTCCCCTCCCCAGTGCGTCAGAAATTCTGCCTTTTAAGGCAGCATTGCCCGCTGGATGTTGGAGGGGAAGATGAGGGACAGAAAATAAACTCCAGAGCCCCTCCTCTTTTGTCTCCCCAGCCCTTTATTCTGCTCTAATCCTCAGATCCTGGTGGAGTTGGGAAGGGCTGTTTTCACCCAGGAGGGAGGAGAATTCCCATGGCATGGAGACCAACAGAATTCCGATTTCTGATTGCGTCCGGCAGCTCGTTAGTGGGGGAAAAGGCACCTGGCCAGGTGTGCTCCCCTGGGAGCTGCCCCTCCTGTCCTGGAATGGGTCTGGGAAATAAAGCTGGGGGGCTGGGCAGGCTGGGGGCACCTGGGCAGGTTGAATTTCAGTGAGAGTCAGCTCTGGGCAGAGCAGAGAGAGGTTTGTACCAGGATTTAACGAGGCAGAGAATCCGTGTTGTCCTCAAAGGGGCTTCCATTTCCAGGGGATGGCAAAGATTTCATTCCCAAATAAGCATGGAAATACCTGAAAATCCTCAGCACTTCCTGAGCCCTTCCTAACTCCAAGCAGCTCTGCCAGCCCCAGGGAAAACTCTGCCCAGAGCCAGAGCACCTGGCATTGCGTTGGCACCTCAGTGACACCACAGGCTGTGCCAAGGAACACCCTGGATCACCCATTGATTCCAGTTCATGGAATCATGGAATGGTTTGGGGGGAAGGGACCTTAAAGCCCATCCCATCCCACCCCTTCCATGGGCAGGGACACCAGGCTGCTCCAAGCCCTGTCCAGCCTGGCCTTGGGATCCAGGGGCAGCCACAGCTGCTCTGGGCACCCTGTGCCAGGGCCTGCCCACCCTGCCAGGGAAGAATCTTTGGGGCCATTAGATGTTTTGCCAGGAATTCTTCCCAGGACTGGGTACCCCTTGGAGAGGGGCTGCCTGCTCAAACCTGTCTTCCTTTTAAAACAAGCATTGGTTCCAATCCTCCTCCCTCTCACCTGGATTTATGTCTCTTCCCACAGCAATCTGGGAAAATTTCATCCCTGTGGACGTATTTTCCTGAAGCTTCTGATTCCCAAAGTCTCCTCGACTTCTCATCCATCCTTTCTCTGTGGTGACAGGGCCGAAGACCTTCCTATCCCATGGAACCTGCTCAGTACCCCCTGGGGCAGCTCCACAGGCTTTTCTTCCTCCCTCAGCTCCTGAGCCACCCACTTGTGCCATGTCCCAGCCTCCAAACCACTTTCTCTTCTTTCTACTGAGCCATTTTTCCACATCCAACTTGCCCAAGCCCTGAGTCCTCTGGATCTTTTAGGAAAAGGCAGAACTTGTGACCTGTGATCAGTTTTCATTCTTTTAAACCTTCTTTTTGGGCAAGACTGAGCTGATACTTCTATGCCATGTGTAAATAACAGTTTTTACCATGTCTAAGACACTGGAATTTTATGGGCTTGTGGAAAACCTCCTTAAAGAGCTGAGAGAGTGAATTCCTTCTGCTGGAGATGATTCCCAGAATATTTCTAATGCAGAAGGACTAAACCACTGCATTTATTCTCCCTCACAGGAATAAACACATGAGTGGTCCCAGTGTCCCTGTGCTTCACCACAGCCCCCTGTGCCTGATCTGGGAAGTCCCAGGATCTGGATCCCCATCTTTTTCCATAGGAAAGGATCACAGGGGTCCTTCCCTGCCTCCCCCACCCTCCTCAGCTCTCCCTGTCATGTGAGGAGAACCTGATTCCTTCCAGCAGGGTTTTTTCCACTGTATTTGTAAAGCTGCACCAGGACTGATCCCATTCCTCCTGCTCCTGCCCGGATTAATCCTTGTGGGGACTCCTGAGTCCCTTTGCAGTCCCTTCCAAAATCCTCATGGATTTATATCTGCATCCTCTCTCCCGAGTCTCCTTCACCCTGCCAGGTACTGGGGAGGGATGGATGGATGGATGGATGGATGGATGGATGGATGGATGGATGGATGGATGGATGGATGGATGGATGGATGGATGATGGAGGGATGGATGGATGGATGGATGGGTGGATGGATGGAATGGATGGATGGATGGATGGATG
>WAAE01021240.1:53219-122563 GCA_013400495.1 Nicator chloris
GATGGACAGTGCAGTGCTGCCAAAGATCACCATCTGTGCTCCTGACCCCACCCTGCAGCTCCACCACCACCATCCCTGTTTCCTGAGGATCCTGACTTGGTTCCCAGCACCAGCAGCACCTTCAGCAGCTCCAGAGGGATCATTTCTGGAGGATAAAAAGCTGAAGTTGTGCTGTGTGCTGGAAGGGAACCAGCAGCTTCCCAGGACCTGCTTTTGGACTGGCAGGGACCTTCTGCTGTGGGAATGCAGCAGGATCCATCCGGGAAGTCCCACAGTTAAGCACAAACCTCCCCTCTCCCACATCAGCTGTTCACTGCTGGCCAATCCCTCCTCCCCTTCCTGGTGATTTATCTCCCTACACCCCAGCAGACGTAATTTCCATATGGCACAGACTGCTGGAGTGGGCATTTTTCAGGATATTCAGAAGATAAGTCATTCCATTTGCATAATATTTCTAAGTGTTGAAAGCATTCCACGGAAGAAACACAAAAGGGTGGCTCATAAATTCCTTTTCCTTTGCCTCTGGGTACAGGGAAACTGGTCAAGGTGCATCCTGGATCAGTGCTGGGAGAGCAGGAAACGGCTTTGGAGTCGAACCTGGTGGGAAGAGGGAACTTGTGGAGAGGGCAATGAGCATCTGCCCACATGTGCAAAGCAAGGAGGGGGTGTCAGGTCACTGGTCCCAGTCAGAAAGGTTGGTTGGACCTGGGAATTCAGCTCCATTCCTTCCCATTCTTCCCTGACGTGATGTCCCAAGGGCTTCATCTCCCAGTGTTTCCCTGTTTGCCCAGAGAGCCTCATCCCCTTATTTCCCTGGTCTGGACAGTTCCTCTGAGCTGAGGAGCTGGGAATGGGGACATGGGACTCCTGGGAACAGGGACATGGGACACCTGGGAATGGGGACATGGGACACCTGGGAACAGGGACATGGGACACCTGGGAACGGAGACATGGGACACCTGGGAACAGGGACATGGGACTCCTGGGAACAGGCACATGGGGACACCTGGAACAGGGGCATGGGGGCTCCTGGAACAGGGACATGGGACTCTTGGGAACAGGGACATGGGGACTCCTGGAACAGGGATACGGGGCCTCCTGGAACAGGGATACCGGGCCCCCGGAACACGGCTCTGGGACCCTTGGGAACAGGGATATGGGGACCCCGGGAACAGGGACATGGGACACCTGGAACAGGGAGAGGGGGACTCCTGGAACAGGGATATCGGACTCCTGGAGCAGGGATATGGGACTCTTGGGAACAGGGATATGGGGACCCCGGGAACAGGGACATGGGACACCTGGAACAGGGAGAGGGGGACTCCTGGAACAGGGATATCGGACTCCTGGAGCAGGGATATGGGACTCTTGGGAACAGGGATATGGGGACCCCGGGAACAGGGACATGGGACACCTGGAACAGGGATATGGGGACTCCTGGAACAGGGATGTGGGGACACCTCCCAGCACACAGCTTTGCCCAGGTGAGCAGCACCCCAGTGTCAGGCCAGAGGATTCCCTTGGTCCAAGCAGGGAAATCACACACAGCATTCCCATCAGGGCTGGATGCACTGGAGGAGATCCCAGCCTTGCTCCCCAAGCTAATCCCTGCAGCAGTCCTTATTTCATGCTCCAGCCTGTGTTCCCTCTGCAGTTCATCCCAGGATGGCTCCTCACTGTGTTTTATCCCAAGCAAACCTCTTCTCTTTGTCTACCATGGACAAATATTTGCAGATTCCAGAGCTCAGATCCTTCGGAGGGATTACGCAAAAATCTCTGTGGCCCCTCCACCTCCCAGACAGGATCTGGGATGTGCTGCCAAGCTGGGCCCTGCTCCCAAAATCCTTAATCTGTGCTTTACCTGCCCACTGCCTGCACACCTGGGTGCCTGTGCTTTCCCGGGAAGGCTCTGAGAAACACTGGGAAGAATTTATCCATGGATTTCGCTGAAACGGCATAAATAGAACAGCAAGCAAAACCACTGCAAATCCTCTTCATCCCATTGGCTTTGACAGAGATACAGGGTTTGTTTGCTGTTTAATTTTTCACATTAAATATATAAATAAATATGGGATTCAAGAGGGATTTCTTTTCCCCATCCCTACCCATCTCCTCCCGTGCCTGGATTTCAGGCATTGTGTAACTGGTGGAAGAGGCTGAGTGCCAGTTTGGCTTCACTGGGCACCCAGTTCTCAGCAGGGGCAGGGAACTGGGGCAGAAAAGTGGGTGGCAGGGAGAGGCTGTGATTCCCTATTGAGGGAAGGGGAAGCACCTCCCAATCTCCTCTCGGCATCAGCTCTGCTCTCCCAGAGCATAAATAATCAACTCATCCCTAATGACCCCACTCTCGTTAGGGGAAACCCTGCTGGGAGCTGTGCAGCCACTCAGAATTCACCTGCTGAGTGTGAGGCAGGGTGGCTTTGATCCCCACGACCCACGGGGGTGGTGCTGAGCAGGAGAATCTGTGTCCAGCTCCTCCTGAGGGTCCCAGACCTGCTCTCCCCCTTGTCGGGGGGATACGGGGGTGCCCTGGCCAGCCAAACTCCTACAAGCTTCTGGAAGGCTCCATGCCCACCTGGCTGAGGGAAAAGGGGATGCTGACCCTGTGTGAAGGTCCTGGAAACTCCTGGAAGGCTCCATCCACACCTGGCTGAGGGAAAAGGGGATGCTGACCCTGTGTGAAGGTCCTGGAAACTCCTGGAAGGCTCCATCCACACCTGGCTGAGGGAAAAGGGGATGCTGACCCTGTCTGTCCCAGCTGAGCCCATGGATCCCACGTCCTCCACAGGAACATCCCTTTGAGCAGCCAGCTGGGCTTTCCATATGCCAGGATTCTGGGAATCACACAAAAGGCACCTCTGGCATCCCACTGCCAAGAAATGCCTCAACACTCCCCCAAAATACATTCAGGGCAGGATAATCCCACCAGACTCCATGGCTGGCTGGCTGCAGTCACCTCTTTTCCAGACTTGGAGCTCTTTGGAGAAGGAAGGATCTCGTTTTGTTTGTTTGCTGCAACCCCAGCAGGGTGGGATCTTGGCCCATGTTTGGGAAACTTCTGTGCTCTGTGAACACACATGTAATTAATTAACGAGAAGGACCAGTGGGGAGAAAGAGCTCATGGCTGGAGGGGCTGATTCCAGGCAACAAGATTTCTGTTATTCATTCCAGGCTCTCCCATGCGGGAAGCAGCTCTGGAGCTGGCATGGCCCTCCAAAAGTTCTTCCACCTGTTCCCAGCACTAACCTTTGCAGCTTCAGCATCGCTGAAGTGAAGAGAGTGTCTTGAGCAGAGCCCCTCAGCAGCTCTGGGAGGTTGAAGGGTCCCCCTGGCATCTCAGAGCCAGGCAGGCAAGAGCTCCAGGGCTCCTCGTTAATCAGCCATCACACAGGGAACTTCCAGTGTCTTCTAGCAGGCTTTTTCCCTTGGATGAGGAAGCAGCTGCCTCTTAATTAGAGGCCAGCTAAATGCTACCGTGTGATCAGCGAGGTTGTGCATATTTAATAGCTCAGCTCCCAGCTGCTGCTGCTCAGTGCTGTGTTGGAGGGAGCGCAGGCTGCAAGGCCCCCTTTGATGTTTCCTCACGCTGGCTGTCCTTGGAAGCAGGGGGAGCACAGCCACTCCCAGAGCTGGGGGAGCCACACTGGGCAGGCAGGGGAGTCCTGGCCTGCACTGATCCGGCTGCTTCCTCCAGGGTGGGGCAGGGGCAGCGGGGGCAGGAGGTGTGGATGCTCCCCTGGGAGGGGAAGCGGGACACTGCTGCTGCCCTTCCTCACCCAAACACATCCAGACTAGGCTCTTCCAATGGATTCCTGCTGCTGGGGACAGAGATGAACGTCAGGGTGATTGAGGCTGGTCCAGCTCCTCACACAGTGACCACCCAAACGTGGCCACACCTGTGCTATCACCTGTAGTGAGCCAGCAGCAGCAGGAGGTGGCACAAAGAGGTGTGGAAGTTCTCCTGCCAGGTGCTGAGAGCCTAAGGATGCCCAGAGGAATTCTGCCCATCCCTGAGCACTGGAAGCCAAATGTTTCCCAGCCCTGCTCATATTCCAGCCCTTGTTAACCATGTTAGAGGATTCTTCTGTCAGTATTTTCTGCTTTCCAGTCCGTGTTCTCCATGTAGCTCCCTGGATATTTCCACGTCTATCTTTCCCCTCCATTTCTGGATCCTCCCTGAGGCATGTTGCAATTTTAAAGTGCAGTGCTTTGGCTCCTCACCCTTTCCAGTCCAGTGCATTGAGGTGTCACCAAATTGCTCTCAGTATCTTTATTTTTACTCTTTGGATGTCAGGAAAGTGCTCCACAATATCCAGGTAAAATCTGTGTGTAGGGAGCCATCCATGGAGGATTAAATCAGCCGGGCACTTGTAGCTGCTTAGGGACTTACAGAGTCCCAGAATCCCTGAGGTTGGAAAAGCCCTCCAAGGTCAACGAGTCCTAGCTGTGCCAAATCCCCACCTTGTCCCCAGCCCAGAGCGCTGAGTGCCACATCCAGGCCTTCCTTGGACACCTCCAGGGATGGGGACACCTTCCAGTGCCTGACCACCCTTTCCATGGAGAAATTCCTCCTGATGTCCAACCTGAACATCCCCTGGAGGCCGTTTTCCTCTCCTCCTGTCCCTGTTCCCCAGGAGCCGAGCCCGACCCCCCCGGCTGTCCCCTCCTGGCAGGGACTTGTGCAGAGCCACCAGGTCCCCCCTGAGCCTCCTTTTCTCCTCCTTTGTCCCCCTGTAGCCCCTGCTCCTGTCACTGGTGCTGCTTCCTCCTTCCGGAGCCCCTCACCCCAGAGAGCAGCACCTGCAGCCCGTGAGGTCCAGGGAGAGGAGAGCCAGGACAGTCTGGTTGCTGCTCCCCAGAATCTCCCCCAAGCAGGGGTTTGCTCCTTCTCCATCCCCTCCAAGGTGTTGTTCCCCCTTGGCCAAGTGGATTCTGAAGTCCAGGACCAAGCTCAGGTCACTCCTCTGCAGGGTCCCCACATCTGCAGGAGCTGTGAGGCACCAGCAGAGGGGAAGAATCAGATTCCCAATGGCTCATCCATCTGGAAGGATGGCCGGGAGCAGCTCTGTATCCAGCCAAAACAGGCTTTATTTGCAGGAACAGAAGGAGATTTTGGGTTGGGACAGAGACAGCCAAGAGGCTGAGCAGAGAATTTGCTAAATACAGTATTTTTTTTTTTGTCACCCTTCACTTGTTTGCTTATTTTTTTTTGTCAAAAGTGAAACATCTTGCTGGAAAGTCTCCATTAAAGCTGAACTGAGAAAGCTGCCAAGATCTGGGATGAGATCTCAGGTCAAAAATGTGCAAGGGAGTCAACCTTAAAAACAAGGCTCTGGTGCAGGGGATTTGCCATGGAGTGGGAGCTCCGTGCTCCAGTCCCTTCAGAAGGATTAGGATTTCCTTGGAGTTCGATGTCAGTGCCCCAAACAGAGGGCAAAGTGTTCTTGTAGTCTGTCACTCACTTATTAAAAGTTTGCTCCTGGATCAGAGAAACAATTTTCCCATGAATATTTCATCAAAACTGACGTGTTTGGGTGGGAAAAAAAAAAAGAAAAAAAATTGATGAAATGGTGTTTTCTACAAAACAAACACACACTGCATCCAAAGCGATTCCGTGCTGCCCACCCCCATCCAGCAGTGCCCTCCTGGGTCCTGCCAGCCTCCTGGAGCTGAGCCCAAGCAGGAGAGCCTGGAACTAAACTGGACATTGGCTGGATTGATATCCCTGACCTTCCATTCCCGTCCATTGCAGGAGAAAGGGAATTCTGGCAGGAGGAGACTGAGGGCTGAATTCAGCAAGGGCAGCTCTGACCTCTGCTCCCTGGGACAGGGACAGCACCCAGGGCACGGCTGGAGCTGGGCCAGGGCAGGCTCAGGCTGCAGAGCAGGAAAGGTTCTTCCCCCAGAGGGTGCTGGCACTGCCCAGGCTCCCCAGGGAATGGGCACGGCCCCGAGGCTGCCAGAGCTCCAGGAGCCTTTGGCCAGCACTGCCAGGGATGCCCAGGGTGGGGTTGTTGGGGGGTCTGGGCAGTGCCAGGGGATGGACTGGTGGGTCCTGGGGGTTCCTTTCCTACTCGGGAGATTCTATGATTTTAACATTTCACCTGGAGAAAAAGTACAAAAGCCCTGTTGGAAGAAGAGACCTGGAAGTTTCTCTCCTGGCCATGGATGCAGCTGATGGCATTGGGATGGGATGGAGGGGATGCTCCAGGGATGCTCCCCGTGCTGAAGGACACGTTGTGGCTGGAGGCTCCTCAATCCTCCAGCACAGCTCCAGCACAGCTCACTCTGGGCAGGAGCTGAGTTAATATTTCACTAACAAATCTCCTAAACTCGGGCTCCCTGTGGGGCTGGCATTGATCACTGGTCCTCAGAGCTCCCCTCTTTCTTCCTTCCTTCAAACCTTCCCCAGGCTGGAAACGCGGCTGCTGATTGATATTCCAAAGCAAATGTTGCAGTCTTTCAAACACTGCCAGGCTTTATGAAGAGCTGTTAATAAAATGGATTCACCCAGCAGGAGAAGCAAAGGGAAGGGGGGAAAAAAAGGCTGGAAGGAGCAGAAGGGTCATTTTCAGACAACTGAGGGGTTTTCCCTATACTGCCTCCAAGGTCTTGGCTTGGGATGGTTCAAGAACAAGAATTCCAAGGGCAGATTGCTGGCATTTTAGCACCAGAGCATAGGGCTAATGTTGAATTTGTGAGAGGGGCTTGGCTTGAAGAATTTGGATTCAGTAATCCTCAGATCTTCAAGATTCCAGAGCACTGGATGATCTCTGGGAGGAACTTGTCAGCTTTCCATGTTTTTTGTCATGGGGGCAGATATTCCTTAAAGAAAAGGAAGGATTGGGACAGAGGATGTGGCACCTGAACGCCTCCAGCAGTAGTCCTGATCCTGGGCACTCAGCAGTTCTCCCTTTGTGTCACTTTCTGACCTCTCTGCCTTTGCAGGAGGAATGTCCCACCCCCTGTGGGACCTCTGTGCCACAGAGAAACTCTCGGAGCAGCTTGGTTCCCCTTCTTTCCTGCATCCCTGAGTTTTGTCTTTGGCACTGGGAAGCCAAGAAAACCAAGTGATTTGAGAGAGATCAGCTTAGAAGAACAAGTAACAGATAAAAAAGGCATCCCAGCACTGCCTGGAACTGAGGCATTTCCAAGGTGTTGACAGTGAGGAGGAGGAGGGAAGTATACTTGGATCCCAGCAGCTGGAAAAGAGAGTGGAATATGGTTTCTTTCCTCCCCCACAAGGAAAAGGGCTGGAGGTTCCCTTCTCTGGTCACAGCTTTGCTTGGGGTCTGCGTGGAGAGGGGGGGACCTGCCCTGAACAGGGACTGACCCTCAGGGTGAGGGGCTGGGGTGGCCCCACAAGGGCCACACTCACTCCTCGCTGGGGTCTGGGGGTGCCCTGCTCCTGAAACCTCTGTCACCAGCTTGGGATGTCCCTGCACATCAGCCACGGGTCCTCTGCTCGTTGGGCTGGGCAGGCTGAGTGGGTCACACACACCTGGGCTGGGAGGGGAAACAAGAACAGCCCCAGTCCCAGAGCTCCAGGAGCACTGGGACACCCCTCCCAGGGATGCACAGGGGGGGATTGTTGGGGTGCCTGTGCAGGGCAGGGAGCTGGGCTGGATGGTCCTTGTGGGTCAGGCTATTCCACGATTCATTGTCTCCTTGGTACCACACCACACTATCACCTCTGGTGACTTTTAAAGGATTTTTAAATCTCTTTAAAGGGCTTTCAAACCCACCGATTTTAAAGGACTCTGCAAAGCAGTGTCTGAACCACAGGGCTCTTTGGTGGAGCTGGGGGTGTCAGTGAAGGCCCAGGCTGTGCAGTGCTTCCAGATCCTCTCCCCATCCCATTCCATGTTCTCCTTGACATGGAATTATGGTGCAGCCACCACAGGGCTTTGTCTGACAGCTGCTCCACGCCGGGATTTCCTTACTTGATTTCTCCATTTGGGAAGTCTTGGGGGACTTGGTGGCTAAATGGCCATTGTTTACTGCAGGCCTGGGAAGGACATCAGGACATGTGCCCACACTGCAGGCCTGGGAGATTGACTTGGACACATGGCACAAGGAGTCTGGGAAGCCACAAAACACAGAGTGACTCATCCTGCTTCAGAAACGACTTTCAGCCTCCTCGAAGGTCACTGGTGCTCCTCTGCACTTCTGCAGGGGCTGAGGTTGTTCACAGCAGGGGAAAATCCCCCTCAAGAGCCCCAAGGAAGGCACTGGAGTCCTTCCTCAAGGTGACCACTGCAGGCTGTGCCTCCTCCTGAGCCTCAGGGAATGTGGATGGGCCTCCACAGTTCAGCCACTCTGCTCTGGGAAGGCCAAGATCTGCCATTGAACAGCGAGAACAAAGACCTTCCAAGGGGTCTGCTGAAGCTTCCAACCCTTTACCAGCCCTGTATTCCATCCCTGCAGGGAGGGGATCAGCACCAGCCCCTGCTCTTGGCGCCTTCCTGAGGGACACTGCTGGGGGTGAGTGAGCGGAGCCAGGAGGAGCAGGGCTGAGCTGTTCTCCCAGCCCAGGACCAGCTCATTAGCAAAGGACTCTTTGTTTTTAATGTCTGAGAGCTCAGGCCACGGGAGAGGTCAGGAATGCCTGGCAGAAAGTCCCTTCTGAGCCTGCCCTTCACACGAACAGCGGGAGGACGTGAGAGGTCACATCCACGGGAATCACATCAGCCTGGCACAGATGATTCCTGGGGTAAAGGCTGCGGTCTGCCAGGGACTCTGCTCCTGGGAGGGCACAAGGAGAGGGAGCAGATGGGAAGGAGGGCACTGACTGGGCAGGAATCCCGTGGTGCATCTCCTGCTCTGCCTTTGACCCCGCTCCTCTCAAACTCCTGGGACAATTTGCACATTCCCTTTGAAAGGGCATTTTCCTGAAGGCTATTCCATGGCTGGGATGCTTGGAATGCTGGGATCAGGGGGCTGAGCACTCTGTAAAGCCCTGCTCTGGCCTTTGGCAGCGAGGGAGCAGCACCCCACAAGAAACAGATGCTTAATTATTTGTATCTCTTGCCTCATTATTAAAATTGGGTCATCCTCCCACTTTCTGAAGATATCAGAGCATGTTTCTAAATGACAATTTAAGATCTCAGAGCATGTCTGCCAACGCCAGTTCAACTCAGCTGGTTTTATTGTCTGCAGGTCACGTTCAGGGGCCAAGAAGAAGGGGCTGGGGGTCATGGGCAGGCAGGGATAAAATGAGACCCCTGGACAGAAGGGACAGCTCAGTTCCTGGGAGAATTCCAGCCTGTGCACAGTGGGAAGTAAGAAGAGAACCAGGATGTGAACACCACTCAGACCAGGGCTCTGTGGCCCAGCAGAGCATCCTGTGGGCTGGGTTTAGGCACTGGGTTGGCAGCAGCACCAAAAATGAGATTTGCTCTGCAGGTTGTTCATCCCTCTTGTGTCCAAGGATGTTCTGCAGAACCAGAGCTGCTGGGAACATTCCTCACCAACCTGCCTTCCTCAGGCCAGTGGAGGGCAAAGTCACAAATAATTCCAGAGCCAGGAGGAGAAATGAGATGTCCACACGGCTCCAATGACGTTTTGTATCCTTGGCACATCCACTCCTCACAACAAACCTCTTCCCCTTAGGAGCCACTCCAGGACCACTTTGTCCCAAAGGTCTGTGCTGGAAGGGACCCCTGAAGGTTTGTGCCCACACTAGACCAGGTCTCTGCTTCTGGATCTACAGTCCCAGAATATTCTGAGCTGGAAGGGACCCACAAGGATCATCAAAGTCCAGCTTGGTAAATCTTGGTCAATTCAGCTGTTCCAAGGCTTTCCCCACCTCTCTGGTGGCCTTTCCCAGGGCTTCACCGCCATCCCAGGGAACAATATTTTCCCAATTCCCAACCTGAGCCTCCTCTGCTTCAAGCTGTGGCAACTCTCCCTTGCCCTGCTGCCTCAGAAATTGGCTGCATCACCCTTCAAACTCCTTGCCAAGCACAGGTGGCTCTCAGACCCCTCTCACCCTCCTGCTTTTTGCCAGACCCAGTGTCCTGGGGTGACTTTATGATGCTTGTATCCCCAAACTGTCTGCCCTGTTTGTGTTGGATATTATGTCCTGTACCTTTCAGGCCAGAGCAAAGAGGGAAGGAGCGCGCAGTTTTTGTTTGGAGGAACTGCTCTGACTCCTCCAGACTCCTTTTTCTCTTCGGATTGTGCTGTCTTCAGACAGACAGACGGAGAGGTTTTTTTTCCTTTTTAATTGGTTTTTGGCTAGCTGAAGCAGAGAAGGTTCCTGGACAGATTCTTTGCCTTTTTGTTGGGACTGAAAATCTGTCTTGGACTGAAAAGCCCAGAGAGAAACTGGGAGCTCGCACCTGCAGCCCAAGAGGGCCTGCCCCCTCTGAGAGAGAGACTGAGAGAGAGCAGGGTTACACCCACAGCAAGGACACTTTCATTCTGTGCTTCCCTTTTAGAGCGGTGAGAGGTTTTATTGTTTCATATTATTCAATTGTTGGTGCTCGTAGGGTTTTTGATTGTTAAATAAATAGTTTTTTCCACTTTCCGCAGAGGAAGTTTATTCCCCAACCAGCTGAGGGGGAGGGGCTGTTTTGGGCTTGCTTCCAGAGGATCCCATTCAGAGGGTTCCTCCCAAATTTGCCCTAAACCAGGACACCCAGCCTACCCTGGTCAGTCCTCCTGTGTCCATGTCCCTCTCCATGGGGCCAGCACTTCCCCAGGTAACTGGGAGGCTTAGCCAGACCCTCCATGGGCACTGTAACCACCTCGGAGCAAGGGTGGAGCTCTTCACAACAAGCTCCAGAGCACTTTGGTGTCTCCAGCCCAGCACTGCTTCAGGCAGACGTGGAAAGGAGTCAGTGCTGCTGCAGGAGCCTCCCCTGCTCTGGATTTTCTCTGTTTCCACCCTCAGTTGGTTCCTTTCATCCTGGACTGGTGAGCATCCTAACAAGTGCAGCACGAATAATCCTCTGCCTTTGGATCCCCTGGGGAGCACCAGGACAGGCCTGGCTGGGTTCTGTGTCCATCACATCCTGGCTGGGTAAGAGGAGGTGAAATCTCTTTGCTCCTGTCAGCAGTCCTCAGGAACCATTCCTCCCGCTGGGAAGCACAGCTTATTTTAGGCGACTGCAAAGGATGTGGTCACAGGGAGCCAGGCACACTCTGGGAGCCCTCCAGAGGGGTTCTGGACACCCTCTGTAGTCTGGTTTCTCTCCACTGTGGCCAAGACTCCCATTTCCACATCAAGCACGACCAGGACATGTCCCTTTCCTGCGTTTCTCTGATCCCAGCGGCTCCTGCATCGCCGGCTGTGGCTGCCCTGGCGCTCCTTGCATCCTCCTCCTCCTGCTGCTGCTGCTCCCACCTGCCCCGGGGCCACCGCGGCAGTTCAGGCAGCAGCCACCAGGCTGCTGTATTTCCCTGGAAATACCACAACAGGTTCTGCATATGTAAAAGCCAGGGAACGGTGGCTCTCCGTGAAGGGAATGAATATTCCTGAGCCGGCAGCGGCTCCAGGCACAGCCCCATCACCAAGTGCCTCCCCGCAGGCTCCTCCTGCTCTCCTCTCCTCCTTCCCAGCCACTCCAAGGGCTGATTTCCTGGATCATCTGTTCTTCAGGCTCCAGAAGGGGACTTAGCTCCCACTCTGCCTTCAGAAGAGCTTTGTTTAGTCCCACATCCCAGCCAGAATTATCGAGAAGGGAATAGCACAGAATGCCAGAGTGATCCAGGCTGGAGGGAGCCCAGAGGGTCCCTGGTGCCACCTCCTGCTCCAGCAGGGCCAGCCCAGAGCACGGGGCACAGCACTGTGTGCACACAGCTCTGCAGTGTCCCCAGGGAGGAGAGCCCACAGCCCCTCGGGGCTCTGCTCAGGGCTGCCACTGCCCAGGGCACGAGTTGTGTCCCTGTGCAGGGCAAGTCCTGGGCTCAGGCCCTGCCCGGGGCTCTGGGGCCATTGCTGGGCCTGGAGCAGAGCCTGGGGCTGCTCTGAGCCCCTGCACACAGGGACAGACGGACAGGGACAGACTGGGACACATAGGGACACACAGGGACAGACAGGGACACACAGGGACAGACAGACAGGGACACACAGGGACAGACACACAGGGACACACAGAGACACCCAAGGACACCCAGGGACACCCAGGGACACCCAGGGACACCCAGGGACAGCCCGGGCTCAGCCCCTCTCAGCTGGGGCTCCTCTCCAGGCTGAGCAGCCCCAGCTCCCTCAGCCTCTCCTGGGCACCGAGATGCTCCAGGCCCTGGCTCAGCTGCAGGAGCTCCTGTCCCTGCTGTGCTGAGGAGCCAGGGCTGGACACAGCACTGCAGAGGAGCCTCCAGGGCTGGGCACAGGGGCAGCACCACCCCTCACCTGCTGGGAATGCTCCTCTCCGGGATGCCCCAGGATCTCCCACCTCTGCTGCCCTGCCCATCCCCACAGGCTCCATCCCTCTCTCCCTGGAGCATCCCTGCTGAGATTCCACGTCACTCTGATCCTGGCACCCAGCCCTCACACCTTTCCAGGAGATTCTCCCCGTTCCTGATGCCCTCCTGGAACCATCTGCAGGTGGCAATAGCAGGGAGGTGGGAAGGTGGAATGATCCCAGGGGAGCTCTCCCCATTGCAGGCTTTCCGTGTCTTGGCTGTTCCTTCAGCGCTGAGAGCTCTGTGACAGGGAATGTGCCCTGGCTAAACTTCTGGGAAATCAGGCTCTGAAAGATGTGCAGGAAAATGGACACATTAATAAATTTTATTTGAGCTTTCAATTTCCTGAGCAGGAAAGGGATGATTTTGATCATGAATATTAATAATGTGAGGGCAGCAGATGAAGGGAAAATCTGAGGCTGCCCATGGGAAGCTCAAGGCTGGATCCTGGAGTGGGCAGGGAGGGGCCCAGCGCTGCCATCCTGGATTTCCCATCACCTACCCCATCCTGGAGGGGCAGGAATTCGATCCTGATTTCCTGCCCCTCTCCTTTGGGCTGTGGAGTCCCTCCCAGCATGATTTGCTAGAAGCTGATGCAGGGTGGTTGTTCTCCCCCTGTGCTGCTGGGGATCTGT
Organism: Nicator chloris; assembly: GCA_013400495.1. NCBI lineage: Eukaryota > Metazoa > Chordata > Aves > Passeriformes > Pycnonotidae > Nicator > Nicator chloris. The sequence continues at coordinate 66,269 of WAAE01021240.1, forward strand.
ACCAACATTCCTGTTATTTTCCTGGCAGCCAGGGCCGTGCCATGCCCAGCCCAGCCCATCCCACCCGGCTTCCAGCAGTGCTGCTGGGAAAGTTCATCTCCTGCAGCACCCCCATTCCCATTAGCATGATCTCATCAAAATGAAAATGGAAGTGAACATCAAGGCTGCCTCAGGGAGAGCTCAGCAGCTCCCGGTGCCGGCGGCCTGGGCCTCCAGGAGAAGTCCCCACCTTTCCCTGCTGCTGTGGGACAGGGTGGCAGCCCTTCCATCACCTCCCAGCCACCACTCCCTCCGTGTCTGCCACCTTCTGCTCCATCTCGGCTGATTCCATCCTGCTGCTGCAGCAGGAGTCGGTTCATTGCCAGACCTGATACATTTCTTAATCTTCCTTGGGTCATTTGTCAGCCCGGGAGCTCCTGCTACCTGAGAACCACCCTTAGAGCCAGATCCTGCATCTTTGTTCCTCACACTTAACCTCAGCTCCCTTCTTTGTGCTTGAGAGTGGGGTATTAAAAATAACAGAATATCATTGATGATTATTAGGGTTAAATATTGCTTTTTATCCTCCAGCCTTATGAGAAGCATTTGCAGAGGTCAGGTTCCTAGGAGGGGTTTAATCTGTGACTCACATTTAAACAAAATGTAGTGGCTGAAGTGGTCAAATTTTCTCACTCTCAAATGTCAAAAAATATTTTGAAATAATGTCAAACCTTCCTTTTGCTCCTCAGAGTGACCAAGGGCTCCCTGAAGACTTAATTCTGATGTTTTACTTTGGAACATCATTTCCATGTTGTTCTCTTGTTCTCTTTTTCCCCTAAGAATCCACAATTTACAAAATTATTCTTTTTCTTTGCTCCTGGTAGCATTTTATGTTAAATTTCCTGGAGAAATGCAAACAAACAAACAAACCCTCGTGTAAATAATGAAGGCAAACCTTATTAACCTACATAGAGAGCAGCAGCCAGTTCAGGGATAAAACAACTGCCCTACTTTTGGTGGGCAATCAGGAAAAAACATTAAACCTGCTGAAACCAAGTGGGTTTTTACATTTGCAAAGGTGGTGGTGAGAGGGAGAGCTGGGGAACAAATCAAGGAGCAGTTTATGGATGGATAAAGGGGCTAATGAGGGATTCAGACACCGGGATTTGAAGTTGAGGTGTTTGGGGTGAGTTGTTGTCCCCAGCTCCAGGCGTCCCCTTGAGCCCCCGCAGGACCACGGACTCCAGGGAGCCTGGGACACCCATCCTGGAAGAGAAGGCCTTTTTCTGGGAAATGGAGCAGCTTTACCAAACTCCTGCGTGTTGCCTCCAAAAGGAGTTGTTCCCAGCAAGATCCTCAGGGCCACAATTGTTTCCCAGCTCCCTGGCCAATGCAGGGATCGTGATGATCCCAGAAACTGCAGTGAGTGCTGAAATATCATGGGATCATGGGATGGTTTGGGTGGGAAGGACCTTACAGCCCACCCAGTGTCACCCCTGCCTTGGGCAGGGACACCTCCCACTGTCCCAGGCTGCTCCAAGCCCCAATGTCCAGCCTGGCCTTGGGCACAGCCAGGATCCAGGGGCAGCCACAGCTGCTCTGGGCACCCTGTGCCAGGGCCTGCCCCCCCTCCCAGGGAACAATTCCTTCTCAGTATCCCATCTATCCCTGCCCTCTGGCACTGGGAAGCCATTCCCTGTGTCCTGTCCCTCCAGCCCTTGTCCCCCGTCCCTCTCCAGCTCTCCTGGAGCCCCTTTAGGCCCTGGAAGGGGCTCTGAGCTCTCCCTGGAGCCTTCTCTTCTCCAGGAGAGCACCCCCAGCTCTCCCAGGCTGTCCATGACTGCACCATTCTCTTTAGACAGCAATTCCCAGCCCCATTCCCTGTTTGCAGACACTCCACAGGGGCTGGGCCAGAGCTTGTACTTTCCAGAGCAAGATGATCCAAATCACAGCATTCCCAAGGAAAGCAGGAATTGTTGTGAACAGCAGCAACTGCATCAATCGCCAAGGCCCAAAATGTCACTCCTGCCGTGGGTATTTCCCATCAAACTTCCCAGAGAATGCCCTTGTCCCAGATGGATGCCACCCCACCCCTCTCCAGTGGATATGCTCAGCTGAGGAAGCAGAGTGAATTCTCATTATTTTCCTTGTGCTTTTTTTTTGTTTTTGTTTTTGCCTTCCGTGGATATTTTGTCAAACCCCCCACAAACAGAATTTTAGGATGGAGCTCTTCCATGAAGGTTCTTTGATCCATATTCATAGCAGATGCCTGGCTTATCTCTGAGCACCACTCACACATGCAGCTCACTCGAGCTGTTGGGTTTTTTTAATGTTTAACATATGAAAGTTTAATCACAAAGTTGCCCAGTGTTTGTTTCTTGTGAAAAGCACTATTATTGCTCAAGACACTGCTCCAGAGGCTTTCTGTGCCTGTGCTGTGCTGGCTCCGTGCTGAATTTAGATGGAGTGTTCTGGGATGCAGCCGTAGTGCTGCTCCTCAGGGATTCCCAAGGTTAAAGACTGGGGGGGAAACTGTGGATGGGACAACCCAACCCAGCCGTGTTCCCAGCTGTGAACCCAGCTGTGTTCACCTCCTGGGAGCATTTGGGGAGATGCTGGAAGGAAATGTCCCAAGTTCAACCAGGGAAATGCAGGTCCTGCCCCTGGGAGGAACCACCAGCACAGGCTGGGGGAACCTGCTGGAGCAGCTCTGTGGGGAGGGACCTGGGGACAACGAGGTGTCCCTGAGCCACCAGAGTCACCTGGGGCCCACTGGGATCCTGGGGGCAGCAGGAGGAGCATTCCCAGCAGGTGAGGGGTGGTGCTGCCCCTGTGCCCAGCCCTGGAGGCTCCTCTGCAGTGCTGTGCCCAGCCCTGGATCCTCAGCACAGCAGGGACAGGAGCTCCTGCAGCTGAGCCAGGGCCTGGAGCATCTCGGTGCCCAGGAGAGGCTGAGGGAGCTGGGGCTGCTCAGCCTGGAGAGGAGCCCCAGCTGAGAGGGGCTGAGCCCGGGCTGTCCCTGGGTGTCCTTGGGTGTCCCTGTGCGTCCCTGGGTGTCCCTGGGTGTCTGTCCCAGCCTGTCCCTGTGTGTCCCTGTGTGTCCCAGTCTGTCCCTGTCTGTCTGTCCCAGTGTGTCCCTGTGTGTCCCAGTCTGTCCCTGTCCGTCTGTCCCTGTGTGCAGGGGCTCAGAGCAGCCCCAGGCTCTGCTCCAGGCCCAGCAATGGCCCCAGAGCCCCGGGCAGGGCCTGAGCCCAGGACTTGCCCTGCACAGGGACACAACTCGTGCCCTGGGCAGTGGCAGCCCTGAGCAGAGCCCCGAGGGGCTGTGGGCTCTTCTCCCTGGGGACACTGCAGAGCTGTGTGCACACAGTGCTGTGCCCCGTGCTCTGGGGTGGCCCTGCTGGAGCAGGAGGTGGCACCAGGGACCCTCTGGGCTCCACTCCAGGCTGATCCATCCTGAGATTCCGTGATGTGGGGATGCAGCAGGGAATGGTCTCCTCAGGTGTGACAGACAAAGTGCTTCAACTGCTCCCCGGGGGAGGAACTGCTAAAGCCAGACACAACATTCTGGCTCAGACAGGTTGGGATCCCCAATCCAAACGGAGCCATGAGAGCACAGGGATGGAATCCTTCCTCCAGGGAAGCCCTCTGCTGAAGGGCTGCTCCCAGCATTGCTCTCTTGGTCCCAGGGTGTGGGAATCTTCCACGCTGACCTGCAAGAGCAGAACTGAGTCTCAGCCCAGGGCCAGGATCAAGGCAGAGGCTTCAGTTCCCCAAGTGTTCCTCTGAGATTTGTGCCAGTCCTTCACAGAGGGATGAGTTTCCAGCTCAAGCCATCCGGGGTGGGATCTGATCCCACCACAATCCGTGGCACAGGCTGGGGATGCAGCTTGACAGGGAGCAGGGAGCAGCTCAGCCTGTCCTGCCTGCACCTCCTGGGGACACCTCCCAGGGAAATCTTCCCACGGCCTCATCAGATCTTCAGAGCCAAAATATCCAAGTCTCCTGATGGGCTGCACAGCTCCAAGGAATTTATCCCACATCAGCTGGACCAGATCAACCATTGGTACGTGCACTCTGAGCCCACAACAGCTCCCCTGAAGTCAGCCCTGGCTTTAGGAGCTTTGCCTAAGCTGTATCATTTTGCACCCCTCACCTGCTGAAAGCACAAATCTGGATAACTCTGGGCTCAGAAAATGCATTTTGATCTCTGAATTTTGTAAATTGAGCACGATCAGGTATGAGATGGGGGTTTTGTAGAACCGTGGAATCACCAAGGATGGAAAAGACCTTCCAGATCCAAGTCCAGCTTCCTCAAAAATGAGTGAGTTGAACCATTCTAGGAAAAGTCCTGTTTCTCTGAGACATCCTGCAGACAGCTGGGCTGGGATGTGGAGCTCTGCGTGGGTTGGGAGAACCATCATCATGTCCAGAGGTTGCTGCTGAACTTCCCAACTAGACCCAGAATTCCCAAGAATTTTATGAGGAAGGAACGTGTGACTGCCCAGGTGCTCACACTCTGTGGGAGGGGGCCTGGGGTGGGCTGTTTGGGGACAGGGACAAAATATCAGTAGGACAGCACAAACCTCAAGGCTTGGGGGAAGCTCCCAGGAGCTGAAGCAGCTTCCAGGGAACTTCTCCAGCTCCTTGAATGCCTTCCCTCTCAGCATAAAACTGTGGAAATAATAGCTGCAGTCAAATCCAGCGCTGAGTTATTTGCCCAAATTCCAGGGAAAACACCAACCTGGCTGTTATATAAAAATCAGAAGTGGTGAAGCCACTGGCATTGAAAAGGTTATTTAATGTACAGCACTGAAATCACAGGTTGTACAGAGCTCAGAGGCATTTCCTGAGCAATTTTCAGATTGCCCAGCACAGCCCTGTCTGGGATTTGATTCTCCTTTGATTCCCAGCATTGCAATGAGAGATGGAATTTTCCATAAGAATGGGTTTGGGCAGCAGGGTCTAACAGACAAATGAAGGAGCATCAGAGAGAAATGACATCCTCACATCCCTGGGAAGAGTGAGGAGTCAGTGCCCTGCTGGGAAAATGGCAGAGGGATCAATTCCAACAGGGACATCAGTGGGATTGAAGCGGAATGAGCAGCACAGGATGGGCAGTGGGAGCCCTTTGGGGAGCAAGACCTAAGTGAGGAGAAACCCTTAAGGCTGAACAATTACTGAGCTCCATCACTGAGAATGAAAGGGAATCCCTTCTGGTAAACCACTGTCAGGCTGGGCAGAAATGAGTGCTGGGTGGAAGTCCCCCAGAGCAAGGATGGTGCCAAGGGGTCTGGGAATCCACTGGAAACAAAAGCAAACAGGGAAAGAAACACCTATGGAAGCTGCTTTTCCCCATCTTTGCCCCAGCTTTTCCCTTTCACCTCTGAGGCAGTGTTTCACTGTCCCTGTGCTTTTCACCACTCCAAGCACGGCAGAGCCAACAGGAAATTTGAGTACTCCCATTTCTGACAGCCTTCAGTGCCCTCCAATTTCATCCTCAGACAAGCCCAGGCCTGAGTCCTCAGCTCAGGGATGGTGGCTGTGCAAGAGCTCCCTGCTGTCTGCTGGGGAGTTATTCACCATCAGGGCAAGGGCTGAATGAAACCAACAGGAGTTTTGGACAAATAATAGGCCAATTCCAATTTGTAACCAGGAAAAAGGTGTAAAGTGGTACATTTCAGAGAATCTTGGAATGTTCTGACCTGGAGGCACCCCCAGGATCACCAGTCCAGCCCCTGGCCCTGCCCAGACCCCCCAACAACCCCACCCTGGGCGTCCCTGGCAGCGCTGGCCAAAGGCTCCTGGAGCTCTGGCAGCCTCGGGGCCGTGCCCATTCCCTGGGGAGCCTGGGCAGTGCCAGCACCCTTTCCTGCTCTGCAGCCTGAGCCTGCCCTGGCCCAGCCCCAGCCCTGCCCTGGGTGCTGTCCCTGTGCCAGAGCAGAGATTGGAGCTGCCCTCGGGAGGATGTTCAAGACCCCAAGGAGTCTCTCCCATCTCCTCTTCTTCAGCCTGGAAAAACCAAGTGACCTCACATTTTTAAATCTGAACTATGATGAGGGTCACAGGACCACAGAATGATGGAATGGTTTGGGTGGGAAAGGTCTTAAAATCCATCCAGTGCCACCCCTGCCCTGGGCAGGGACACCTCCCACTGTCCCAGGCTGCTCCCAGCCCCAATGTCCAACCTGGCCTTGGGCACTGCCAGGGATCCAGGGGCAGCCACAGCTGCTCTGGGCACCCTGTGCCAGGGCCTGCCCACCCTCCCAGGGAACAATTCCTTCCTAATATCCAGCGTGGCTGGTATTAGAGCATAGGCTGAAGAGAGAGATTTTTCCTGGATAACAGCCACGGGATTGTGGATTGAGGGCTGCTCAGGCAGCCAGACTGAGCTCAGACTGAGCCGGACTCTGTGCAACAACAAGGTGCTGTCTCATTCAAGGAGGAAGCCAAGAAGAAATGAAATTCTGAGCACTGGAATGCACTTAATCATTGGCCCATGAACGTCTCTGTGCTTTCTGATGAATGAGGAGCATTCCCCAACTCCCTGGGCACGGGAAAGCCGGGATGTGCCGGGCACAGCCACCAAGTTCACAACTTCACAGGCAGCACTTCTACCACATTCAGCTCGTAAAAGCAATTGACTGGAAAGCACATTAAAAGCTTCTCCTTTCACTCAGTCCTGTCAGAGCCAGGCAGAAACAGCTCTGGAATGCCAGGAAGAAAGGGAGAGCAGGTATCCTGGATAAAGAAGAAAAGGCGTTCAGAGCTGAATTCATGCATGAGCAGGGGGACAGCTCAGGATGTGAGTGTAACTCAAATCTTGGGGCAAAAGTTGTGTGCAGATGAGCTGGAAAAGATCCAAGCCCAGGAGGAAAGATCCAAACCCAGGAGAAAATATCCAGGAGATAAAACCTGGCAAATCTGGTACTTTGGGGACAAGAGCACTTTAGTTCAGGTGAGGAAGGTTGTGAACCCACAAAGCTCTGCCAGCACTGCGGTTCCAGCCCCCGCAGGAATCCAGGGATAACGCGACACTCCTCCAATGGATTCATCCCTTCTTTGTCAGGCTGGGCTTGTGGAGGTGGGCAGGATGCAGCAGTTGGAGCCCTCCTGCCAACTCCTCCGTTTGGGTGAGAAACCAGCTGGGGCCCCGTGATCCGCCCTTGGCTCACACCTCCAGCTGGGCGTCAGGAGGTGCTGACACGCTGGGAGCTCAGCCTTCAGCTCTGGCATTTGGTGCTGACACGCTCACAAATAACGTGGGAAACGAGCACCAGAAGCCTCGGTCAGATGGAGATGCTCAAGCCAGCCCGGAGTGAGGAGAGAGTTCCAAGGGAGCTGAGCTGGGAGCTCTCGGCACAAGCCAGAATCAGCCACGGGGGATGCTCCAGTTTTGGCTTTGACATCTCTGCAGCTCCCAGCTCTGGGTTCGATGAATTATGTCCCAAACCTTCTGAGATTTGACCCCTTTTTTGAGGCGTTTCTCTGTTTCTCTGCTCTGTGGAGGCATCACAGAGCTGTGATCTCAGCTGAGAACATTTGGAGGGAAGTGTTGGGGAGGGTGTGTGGAGCTGAAGCCAAAGCTCTGCCCACCTGCAGTCAGGTGATCCTTCCACAGGTTGTCAGGGAGCTTGTTTAGGCCTTTCTGAATCCCCAGCCCCAGCTCTGCTCCTGCTGGGATCGAGCAACAGAGGGGCTGTCAGGACGTGCCAGAAGGAGTTGAGACAGCTGGGGAGCCAAAGGGAAAGTGCTGGACCTTGGAGCAGAACAAAGTGTGCCCAAGCACTGCCCCTGAAAAGTGACAGCTTGAACAATCACCTGTGTAAAGCCAAGAAACCCAGAGATAAACAAGGCCAGAGAAGGGACAGCAACACCTGGAAGGTCAGGACAGAGCCTGGGGAGATGGAACTGCTCGGGAGAGGACTTACCTGAGGAAAGGGCTGAGACTGAAAGGCTGTTAGAGGGGTTTACAGCTCTATTTTTCCCGGTGATTAACACCTTCTCCCTGCTGCCTGCAGCTACTCCTCACTACACACACAGCAAAGGAGCTGCGATTTGGCTCCTGCACAGAGCCAGGGCCGGGGCAGTCCCATGTGCCTGGTGTCCCCCTCCCAAAAAAACACATTACAAATGGTCCAAAGGAATCACCTCCCCGGATTATTCCCCTTCCTCCTGATGGTGATGTGACGTTGGGAAGAGCTAATGGAGAGGAGTGGCAGGGCAAGGAAACTGCTTTTGATAATATGCAAACCAAGATGTTGGAGCCCAGGGCATGGCAGAAACCCCCATGAACATCTTGGGGGGTTTGGGACCCTTGCTGGGACCCCAGGAGAACAAACACTGCCTTTGGCTTTTGCCCATGGAGGGGCCTTTCAACACTCAGAGAAGAGTTGTAGGTTTGATAGAATGTTAGTTTAGTTTATCACAGGCTGTGAAAATGGAGTTTGGGTTTTTAGGATGGAGGCTGAAAAAGGGACAGGATGGAGGATCTTGGGTGGTGCCTGAGCTTCTTCCTTCTTCTTCACAGACCCCATCTTCTGTTGTGTGGTGGCACAGGGTGATTGGGTGGAATGGTTTGAGGAAGAGATGTCAATTAGAGAAATGAGTAAGGATAATTGGTACAGAACTGTAAATATCATACATTTGGGATTTGGATTGGGTCAAATGGCTCCATGAGGCCTTGGGGGTCACTCCCTTGGGCCATTCCAGCCGTGTTCTCAGAGAGAACAGACCTTGTCACTGAAGAGTGCTCAACAAAAAGATAAGAAATAATAAACACCTGAACAAGAAGCTGGAAGTGTCTCTCTGCTCCTTTCTAACTCTGGCACGAACTGATCTCGGAAGCAGAAAAGCATTCCGAGACCACGAGAACTCATGGAAGGAGAAGTACTGGAATTTTCTGAGCTCGCTCAGAGAGTGTTCTTTCATTCAAATGATGACAGAATATTTTGCCTTTTTACTCAGGGCCTTTAAAATAAAAGGTTCACTAACAGGGAAAATCTCTGTCAATTTGAAACAACAAAACCCTGTCATTTAGAGAGACAGGAGTCTGAGCACTGTCACATGGGGAGTATTGACACAGAGCATTTTCTCATTTCCAAACCAAAATATTTCCTTCTAGAAAATGTAAAAATGAGGTGTTTTGACATGTTCAAAAAATTCTATTTTCCTGCCTTCTCTGCTGAAAGCACTTGGCAAATCCAGGCAGCAGCAATGTAGAAAAGTTTCAGTCCCTGAAACTTCCAGCCTGTGGATAATTGTGCTCAGCTCAGAGCCCGGCTCAGCTCCAGCAGCTGTGGAGCTCAGGGTGCTTGGATCCAGGTGCTGACGGATCTGCCCTGCTCCTTCTTGTAAATCCCATCCTTCTCCCTGTGCTGAAGTGCCTGGAGTCCTTGGATCACAATTGGGAGGAGTCAGAGAGAGGTGGAAGTTCTTCCACTGACAGCAGAATTCATGGAATCCCAGGGTAGTTTGGGTGGAAGGGACCTCAAAGCCCATCCAGTGCCACCCCTGCCATGGCAGGGACACCTTCCACTGTCCCAGGCTGCTCCAAGCCCCAGTGTCCAACCCGGCCTTGGGCACTGCCAGGGATCCAGGGGCAGCCACAGCTGCTCTGGGCACCCTGTGCCAGGGCCTGCCCACCCTGCCAGGGAACAATTCCTTCCCAATATCCCACCTAAATCTACTCTTTTTAGTTTAAAGTCATTGGCTTTATTCTACTTGACAAGGATATTGTGTTTTAATTGTGTATTTCCTGTTCCATCCAGGAACAAGGATAATTTTAACAGACTGAGAAATGTTGGTTCCTGGCCCTTCAGACAAATCGTTTTCCTGGGAATTGTCTCCCCCATTAGGCTTCTTTACCTGGGGCAAAGCTCAGCATGGTCCAGCTGTACTCCCAGGTATCCCTCAGAGTCTGTTCCTACACCCTTTGGAATTTGTTACAGATATGCATTCCTTCCCAATATCCCATCTATCCCTGCCCTCTGGCAGTGGGAAGCCATTCCCTGTGTCCTGTCCCTCCCGCCCTTGTCCCCAGTCCCTCTCCAGCTCTCCTGGAGCCCCGTCGGGCCCTGGAAGGGGCTCTGAGCTCTCCCTGGAGCCTTCTGCTCTCCAGGTGAGCCCCCCCAGCTCTCCCAGCCTGGCTCCAGAGCAGAGGGGCTCCAGCCCTGGGAGCATCTCCATGGCCTCCTCTGGGCTGGCTCCAGCAGCTCCAGGTCCTTCCTGTGCTGGGCCCCAGGGCTGGGGCAGCTCTGCAGGGGGGGTCTCACCTGAGTGGGGCAGGGGGCAGAGTGCCCCTGTCCCCCTGTCCCCAGGCTCAGGTGTCACCTGTGTCAGATCCCAGCTGCCATCGCCCCCTGGCCACTGATCCATGAAATCCCAGTTGTTCCTTTATCCTTTTGCTGTGTGATCCCAGAGCAGCCCATCAGCAGCCAGGGAGACACAGAATTGTGATGAGGAGGCCCTGGTTACCAGCCCAGCCACCAAATGTCACGCTGCGTTTTTAGCTCTGAATGGAATTAATTTGCCAGTGTTCCCTCGTTAAATGTCAGGTCCTTATGACTTGTATACATTAAACAATTCACAAATTGGAAAGCACTTGTGCAATCAAGTTAAGCGTGAGGTGGGCAGATTCCCTGCACCTAAACAAACCTGAAACTTCCCTTTTCCAATTAATATTTCATTTTATAACAGCCGCCACATTAATTCTTAATTAAACTCTTATTTGAGACACTCTACTGATTAGTGTGAACTAATGAGGAACAATATGAATTGTTTATCCAGCTTCCACTTCTTTTCCTTCATAAAAAGGAATTGGTGTTTGGATGACTCCTTTCATGTCTGGCTTTGCCCTAAAATGATTTACTTCCAGAAGAACTTCCAGAAGGTTGGATATGAGTGAAAATTTCCTCACTGAAAGGGCTGGCAGACATTGGAATGGGAAGTGGAGGATTTGCCATCCCTGGAAATGTCCAAAAGGTCTGTGGATTTGGCACCTGGGGACGTGATTTAGTGGTGACCACCACAATGATCTTGGAGGGCTTTTCCAACCTTAATGCTGCTGGGACTCTGTGGTCAGCAGTCATGGAATGGTTGGGGTTGGGAGGGACATGAAAGGTCATTTACACAAATGTTCCTGGTGTGGTCAGCAGCCATGGAATGGTTGGGGTTGGGAGGGACATGAAAGGTCATTTACACAAATGTTCCTGGTGTGGTCAGCAGCCATGGAATGGTTGGGGTTGGGAGTGACATAAGAGGTCATTTACACAAATGTTCATGATGTTCTGATTGTGGCTGGTCCGCTTTGATCCGGACAACCACGGGCTAAAAACCTCTGGAACGAAAGTTTCGTACCCATCTTCCCAGGTAATTCCCAAAAAATCTCCAGAAGGAACTTGTCCAAATGCCTTTTCAACCCCAAACCAGAGGCAATGCTGTTCTTAGCTCATGCTCAGAGCTTGTGCAGAGGCACCTGAGCCTGAGCTGAGCCTCCTCCACCTCTGCAGCCCCTTCTCCGAGGCAGGGGGAGCTGAGAACCTCTGGCCCTGGGAGTGCTGAGCAGGCATTTTCATGGCCCTGTCCCCTCCCAGAGCTCCTGCATTCACACCCTGGGGCTCTGTGTGTGCACTCAGGGCTGTTTGCAGATGCATTTATGACAGCCTTTATTGACCGTGAACTTGTCCTGGCATTTTATCACCTTTTATCACCTCGTCCTTCAGAACTGGGAGCTCTTCCTTCAGCCTTTCACGAGCACCTTTAGCTTTGACTGTCCTGGAGGCTGTTGGAGCACAGAAAATTTGGGAGTTTGAGAACCACACTGCACAAAACCAGCTAAAACTTGCTGGTGAGAAAGTTAAAAGGCACAAGGTCGGGCCAGATGTTTGGGAAGCTCTACTGGCATTTCCTCTTTCTCAAAGAAGCTCATGGACCCTCTTGGTCACTCAGACATCCAAAAGAGGCCTCAGGGCAGGTAATTTTCCTTCAGGTCTGCTAATGAAGGGACTTTAGGAAGGATTTTTTGAAAGACAAATTCATCATCTGGATTTCTTGCCTATGAACTCCTTTGTTATTAACCCATGAATCCTTTATTAACTCCTATTTATCAGCTATTAACTCCTTCAAAGATTCCTCCAATTTTTGAAGCAGGATGTCCTTATTTCTATATTTCTTTCTTTATTTCTATCTAAACATCCATTCTGACCACTTTTACCAGGCTGTGATCCCTGGGTGTTGTCCATGGGTTTGCTGCTGTCTTCAAGAACAATTCCAGAGGAGGGGAATTCCCGTGGACATCAGCAGGCATTGTCAGAATTGTGACCTGACAATCGTGGAATCACTGAGGATGGAAAAGACCTCCAAGATCATCAACCCAAGCTTCAACCACCTCCTCCACGGCCACTACAACACATCCCAAACTGCCATATCTGCTCCTTTCTGGAACATTCCCAGGGATGGCCATGCCGGCACTGCCCTGGGCAGTGGTGCAAATGTTCAATCACGCTTCTGTGAAGAATTTTTTCCTGATATCCAACCTGAGTATCCCCCACTGCATCTTGAGGCCGTTTCTCCTTGTTTAATGTCTTTGTTGATGCCCAGGAAGTGTCACTGCAGGTGACGGGCAGGGCACATGGAGTCTCCAAGGAGCAGAGGATGCAGGAATACTGCCCGTGCCAGGAAAACCAGTCCTAAGCCAACACCACTAAAGAAAAGCCTTTAAGTCTCTGCACAGGCTGAAATTTGCTGGAATAGCAGGAGAGCAAAGACAGGGGAGGAATAAACACAGAAATGGGAGCTTTCATGATGCCCACACAAGACCTTGCAATGAGCTCAGGCACAGAAATCATTCTCACGCACTCCAAATGACATTTCCTGGGAGCGAGAGCTCCCAGATGCCATCAGGAAAGAAGAAATTCTCGATTTAACCCTGAGTAGTGAACCAATCCTGCTCCAGGTGCAGCCATCAGGGTGGCTCTGGAATGGAATTGTGTTTGTGGGAGGGCGAGAGCCACAAGTGGAAATCTGTGATCACATCTGAATTTCCCCAGCTGCTGCTGAGCTCCCTTTAAAAGCTGGCTCCTCATTTGCTGCCTTTCCTTGCTGGAATATCGGGATTGATTTAAGGGATACTTTGCACAATCCACTGACAGCAATTAAACCTCCTGGGTGGGTGCCATCACTTCCTGCTCATTTCCCACCATTCCTTTTATTCTTTCAGAGCTCCTCCTTAGGAGCCCATGGCTGGTCGGGCTCAGCCCCTGTAAAAATCCACTTCCCTGAACTCTCCATGGCGGCCCCAAAACAAAGCCATAAAGCCTTCCCTCTCTCCTGGAACTCCCATCTTCCTGGAGATCTCCTTTTAAACCTCATTTCATAATGTTCTGGCAGGTCTCCTTCTAATGTATTTGGAAAAAAAAATCTTCTATTTCAAGCTTCAGTTCTTCAGCAGGTTTGCAGTTTCTCAGAAGTTTGTTCCACTTAAATTCTGGTCTTGCTTAAGTCATGAGAGCTCCTCTCTATTTTTCTTTTTTAAAAATTACTTACTAATTTAATATAATCCTATTTAACTTTAGTAATTCCCTTTCACAACATGGTTAGACCATTTTAGGGCTGTTTCTGTATTTTTCAGTGGATGATGTGCCCTCACCACATTCTGCTGACCATGTATCCAAGTAAGTTTATTCCACCCAAAATACTTTGCCCTTTCTGCTGCTCCCTTTGCTTTTTCTTCTCCTTATTGTTGAGTCTTTACTTCTTCATGGCCCTTTAAAGCAAGACCTTATTAAAGGGGATTTCCATTGTGGCTCTCGCCCTCCCACAAACACAACGATCACCAATCCAGAGCCACCCTGATGGCTGCACCTGGAGCAGGATTGGTTCACTACTCAGGGTTAAATCGAGAATTTCTTCTTTCCTGATGGCATCTGGGAGCTCTCGCTCCCAGGAAATGTCATTTGGAGTGCGTGAGAATGATTTCTGTGCCTGAGCTCATTGCAAGGTCTTGTGTGGGCATCATGAAAGCTCCCATTTCTGTGTTTATTCCTCCCCTGTCTTTGCTCTCCTGCTATTCCAGCAAATTTCAGCCTGTGCAGAGACTTAAAGGCTTTTCTTTGGTGGTGTTGGCTTAGGACTGGTTTTCCTGGCACGGGCAGTATTCCTGCATCCTCTGCTCCTTGGAGACTCCATGTGCCCTGCCCGTCACCTGCAGCGACACTTCCTGGGCATCAACAAAGACATTAAACAAGGAGAAACGGCCTCAAGATGCAGCAGGGGATGCTCAGGTTGGATATCAGGAAAAAATTCTTCACAGAAGCGTGATTGAACATTTGCACCACTGCCCAGGGCAGTGCCGGCATGGCCATCCCTGGGAATGTTCCAGAAAGGAGCAGATATGGCAGTTTGGGATGTGTTGTAGTGGCCGTGGAGGAGGTGGTTGAAGCTTGGGTTGATGATCTTGGAGGTCTTTTCCATCCTCAGTGATTCCACGATTGTCAGGTCACAATTCTGACAATGCCTGCTGATGTCCGTGGGAATTCCACTCCTCTGGAATTGTTCTTGAAGACAGCAGCAAACCCATGGACAACAGCACAAAGTGACCAAACCCAGGAGTTATCTCCCCAAAATGGGGTGTGTGAACCACTCTCACTTCTCTTCCCCAGCAGGAAAAGTTGGAGATTCCTTCCTCCAAAAGCTCCCTCAGCAATCCTGGCCTGGTTTCTCCTGAGGAGCCCCAGCCTGCGCAGGAAGGAGTTTCCCAGTGAATGGTGGAATGCTGAGACACCTTTCATACTCTGGGTAAAATCCTGATCCCACCAAATCCGATGTTCACATAAATCCCTTTGTGCTGTCAGAGGCTGGGACCTCTCTCCCGTCTCTGCTGGTGCACGGGGACAGGCAGATCCCTGTTTGGAGTTTGCCAGGCTGTTGGGTCATTATTTTCTCATCTTTCCTCAGATTTCTCAACTCTTCCACCTGTGGATGGTGTCTTCTGCTGCCCACTCCCCTTCCACAATCAGTTATAATACTTAATTTGGGGAAATCTCCTTTTCCAAGAGCTCCAGGAAGCATCTGGAGCTCTGTCCCAGTTACCATTTTCCAGAGTTAGCTCTGCTCCAGGCGGTTAAGCTGCAGGCAAAGGTATGGAAAAAAACCTTTTTCCTGGAGCAGGTCCTGGAGACCAGCAGGGAGAGTCCACCAGGAGCATCCCAAATGAGCTGAACAGTGAAAACAGCCTGAGCTGTGCTTGTGCACCACAGTGCATCTTGGATTTGCCAGCAGAGAGCCACAAGTTTGGGAGTCTGTGTGAGAAAATGATGGAAAATTGGGATTTCCTGACACCAACACGGAGGTCCTGCAGGTGCCCCTGCAAGGCCAAGTGACTTAGAGAGGACAGAGCCCCTGCAGGGAGGGCTCAGGGTCACCAATCAGCTCCTCCTGCATGGGAATCTTTGTGGTCTCTGACCCCTTGGAAGCTCCTGGAGATCCACCCTCAGGGAGCAAACTTGGCAGCTGAGGCAGAAATTTCCCTTCACGGCAGATTTTCAGTTAAAACTTTCCAGAAAGAGAAATTCGTCCCTCTGAAGTCTCCAATTTCAGTGTGATTTTCCTCAGGATTCCTTTTAAATACCAGGATGTTCAATTCGATGGTTTTAAGAATTTTTTTTTTTTTTAATTCCCAGAGGCTTTGGAAAATTATTTTGTAAATCTAAGAGCTTTTATTTTTTCTATCAGAAATCCCCACAGGAAGAAGAAGCAGTTCCAAAGCACAAAAAAGGAACTCCTTGTCCTTTGCTGCTGATCCTGATGGCCTCTGAAGGTCCAGGATTCTCCCTCCAGCTCCAGAATAGGTCCACCCTCAAACACTGTTTGGGATCATGCCAACAGTGGGAGCAGACACAGCTTTATTTCTTTTCCACAGGTACCATGGAACTGTCCCTGAAGATCTCCAAACCATCCCTTCCTCAGTGAGTAGACAATTCTGCACTGGCCCAACCTGTGTCAGGTAGAATTTCTGTCCATCCGAAATCCCCACTGATTTATTTTGGGAACCTTACAAAAACAGAACAGCAGCTCTGTACAAGGTCTCTGTTTGTCAGCAGGACTAACACTGGGAAAGTTCCAAAAGGAATGGGAGATGGTCTTGCTTCCTGCTCTGTGGCACCAGGCCCTTTCCAAGGACAGGAAAAGCCATCTCCACGTGTGTAAATTCCCGTCCTGTCAGCAAAGAAGGGCCCTGTCTAAAGGAAAGGGAAATAGAGACATTATGTCAGCTCTGAGCCGGTGTTTCACTCTCCCAAAGAGCTTTTTTATGGCTAGGAGTTAGCAATTCCTATATTCCTTTTAGGTTCTGCTCAGCTTGAACAAATATTAAATAAGAAGTGGGATTTAGGGGAGGTGGATCGATTCCTGCAGCCAGGCAGGGATTTTGAAAGGTGGGATCCAACCTCCTTGCATGGGTTGTGCATCTGAGGGCACTCTGGATAAATTCATCCTGAGGTAAAGATTCCTCTCCAACATTCAGGTTTTACCTGCACCAGATCAAGAGAGGCACAGCCAGATGGATTTAGCAGTGGAGCAGTGGAAAAACAGCCCCTGGCACATCCAGGGAATATTGATTTATTCCTACTCAAGGCCGGGATGTGTGAGGGTAATTTCTGTGCCAGGCAGATGATCCCCGGTGCTGCAGCTGGGAATTGCCCACTGAAACACGAGATCCATGTCCTGGGTGAGCCAGGGCATCCTGGAAGGGAGGGAGAGAAGGATCCACTGATGGGAGAGGACTCAGCCCTGGCAGTGACCCTCAGGAAGGGGCTGTTCCCAGGAGGAACCAGGGTTTGTGTGAACATCCCAAGGCAGAGGGTTGTAGTTTGTACCAGGTTAGTTTGTACTTTCCCTCACCCTGCCTCATCTCCATCTCCATGGCACCACCCAAGGGGTGTCCAGCATGGATATCTCAGCAATGTCAGGTGGAATGCTGAGTTCAGGAGGAAGAGCTTGTCCTGGTGCCTCCCCCATTCCTGCCACAGCTGCTGCCAAGCTCAGGCTCCAGCTGCAGGCTCCAGGCTCTCTCGTGCTTTACCTGGTTATTACTCAAACTTAAAAGAACAAACCCCAAAAAGCAGATCCTCCAGGGGCAAAGGGTGGAACAAGACCAAGAGGAAGAGGAGGAAGTCACGGCTGGGACCTCCTGTTGCAGGAGAACAGCTCTTCCTGCTCACACAGGTTTGGGTCCCAATTTGGACCTGAAGGACCCCACTTTAGTCTTTCCCTCCTCCTGGCCATGCACCTTTCGTCCAGTTTCCCAGTGGTCAGCCAAAATGCCACTGCTGCTTTTCCCAGTTCTGCTTGCAGGGAGCTGGAAGGGTCCATCAGGGCTCCCCTGGGCAATCCCTGGTGATCCAGAGCTGTCCACACCTGGGATCTGGCAGGAATGTGACTCCTCTCCGCCAGGAGCTGCCCTCCTTGGCTCCTCACACCTTCACACCAAGAGGAGCCAACCCCAGTGACAAACACAGGGCCAAATCCCTCCGTTCAGGAGCCTGCCTGCAAAACCAAGGTCCAGGACAAGTGCTAATTTTGTGTCGTTAATTTGGGGAGTAGATTTGTCATAACCACGAGTTCTAGTGCGATTCCAGCTCTAATCTAACAAGATGAGCTGCCCAGCTGGTAGTTAATGTGGCTGACAGCGGGAATTCTGCTGCTGGGAAAAGCAGCAGGGCTGGCTAAGGAGGCTTAAACTCCAGCATGGACCTCTGGGGAGAAGCTGTGGCACTGCTGGACCAGCAGAGAAAGGAGAGATTTAGGTTCAAGGGATCACGTCTAATGGTGGTGAAGGGAAGGTTTCATTCCATTCAATAAAGATGAGGGAATTGAAAGCCACCTAACTTCTCCCTGATTAACAGGGGAAAACTTCGCTGGGAAGCACTCAGAGAGGAGCTCAGCCTAGGAAAGGTCACCGCAGAAAATTGGCAAGAGCATCACTGCCTCTCTTGAGTCTTCCCAGTCTGCCAAGCCCTGCTTAGTCACAGGTTTAGGCCATTCCCAAGTGTTGTGTGCCCTGCCTAGGACTGACTCACTCTTCGTGGTGGTCAAGGAAGGCTCCCTCCTGATCACTCTGTTTTCCTTTGGGAGCCTCACTGACCACCAATCCCCTTTTCCTGCCCCAGCCTTCAGTGTGCCCAATTCCTTAGCCATTCTGGGAATGAGCTCAGAGCCCAAAGCTACACTGAGCTGCCACACAGGGGCAGAGACCCACAGCAGCTGTTCCCAGAGCCAGGGGGGAGTTCAGAGCAACTCCTCCCTCCTCCTTCTCTCGTGCTTCACCTGGTTATTATTGAAACTTAAAAAAACAAACCCCAAAAAAGCAGATCCTCCAGGGGCAAAGGGTGGAACAAGACCAAGAGGAAGAGGAGGAAGTCACAGCTGGGACCTCCCATCACCTACTGCACCCTAGGAGAGGGTGAGAGCCCCTCTGCTCTAGAGCCAGGCTGGGAGAGCTGGGGGTGCTCACCTGGAGAGCAGAAGGCTCCAGGGAGAGCTCAGAGCCCCTTCCCGGGCCTAAAGGGGCTCCAGGAGAGCTGGAGAGGGACTGGGGACAAGGGCTGGAGGGACAGGACACAGGGAATGGCTTCCCAGTGCCAGAGGGCAGGGCTGGATGGGATATTGGGCAGGAATTGTTCCCTGGCAGGGTGGGCAGGCCCTAGCCTCCAGCTGCTGCACAGCTAAATTTCCATGCAGGTCATCTTTATTCATTCCCTGTACTGCAAGGCAGCTTTAAAGGTTCGGGTGAAGGCTGAGCCTGCAAATTCTGGCAAGACAAGTTGGTTTTACTCAGAAACCATCCCCTCAGAACAGGCCAAACAAACGTGACCCTCATTATCTCCAGCCTCAGCTGCCCTATTTCAGTGCTGCTTTTCTCCCTCTCAGCTGAATCATTTGACTTTGCAGGATTCACCCATCCTGCTGCATCAAGGGCTCAGCCAGACAGGGACTGATGTTGGGGGCAACAGCAAAGTTCCCTGAGGAGTTCCCTAAAAACAGGGGCAGCTTGAAGGAGAAAATGCCGAAGGCTACAAAACACAGAATCCCAGATTGGTTTGGGTTGGAAGGATCTTAAAGCCCATCCAGTGCCACCCCTGCCATGGCAGGGACACCTCCCACTGTCCCAGGCTGCTCCCAGCCCCAATGTCCAGCCTGGCCTTGGACACTGCCAGAGATCCAGGGGCAGCCACAGCTGCTCTGGGCACCCTGTGCCAGGGCCTGCCCACCCTGCCAGGGAACAATTCCTGCCCAATATCTGATCTGAACCTGCTCTTTTTCAGTTTAAAGTCATTGACTTTATCCTCCTTGACAAGGCTATTTAATTTTGTGTGTTTCCTGTTCCATTCAGGAGCAAGGATAATTATTCACGGCCTGAGAGGTGCTGGGCCCTGGCTCTTCAGCCAAACCATTTTCCTGGGAAACATCTCCCCATTACACTTCTTTACCTGAAAAATTGTCCAGCTGTGCTCCCAGGTATCCCGCCGAGTCTGTCCATGCAGCCCTGGGGGTTTCTCACAGATGTGCACCTCTGTACTTTATCAAGGCAATGACTTAATGATAATGACCTAAAGGATGGTTTAAAGGACAAAGCTTGCAGAAATCTGGGTTTACCAAGGTCCTCCCAAAATATTCACCCGCTGGACAGCCCCAGGTAGGTGAACTCCTCCTTTGTCAGTCCTTCAGGGCAGTGCCAGTGTCAGTCCTCATGAGGAACAGACCTTGAAGGGGGATTTTAAGCACTCTCAGCTTATAAATATTTCATCCCTCTTTAACTGTAGGTGCTGTAGGTCCTCAGCCACTTGTGCACATCACATTTACCTCGGTGTGAGTGAAACCAGGAGCTGGCAGCTTGCAGCAGCCAGGTCAGCACTTTATCTTCTGAGCCAGCCCCTCTTGGCCCCACTTCCATCCTGAGATGCCCAGCCCAAGCTTCCAGCAGCTTTGCAGTGAGGGAATATCACCCCAAGATGAAGCACAGCAAACAAGGGCTGATAGAATCACTGGCAACCCTGGAATTAGCAAAAAAAAAGGCTCTAAAAACTCCCCTTTTTTTTTTTTCTGTTATGAGGGGAGGAAACCCTATGTGTTTTATTAGAGTTTTTATGACAAATTAAAATGTTCCTGAGAACGACAGCTTTTCCTGGAACATGGGAAAGCTCCTTCCCCACAGGAAAGTCATTCAAAGGAGAGGTGGGAGAGGAGAGAACTGATGAAGGACCCTCTGGAGCAAAGAGCAGTTCACTGCAGACAGAGCCCAAACTCCAAAAGACTTGAGAAAGAAATGAGGCTTTACTGAGATTAAAAAAAAAAGAATGTAAAAGAAAGCGTTGATCCAGAGAAAATGTTGCAATCTGAGGGAATTACAGATTAAATTAGTCCAATTTTTAATTCTTAAACTCTCAGTACAGTTCCTAACTCTGGCAGTGCTGAGCTCCCTCCTGCTCTGAGAACCCATCCCAAATGTCCTCTTTCACTAAAAGCTCTTTTCTGGCATTTTATGGAGTGAGAATTTGCAATTTTGAGCTAAAAAAAATTCAAGTCCAGGCAATGCCCAATGGAAAAGCCACCCTGAGGATATCGTGGATCCCCAGTGCCTGCCTGGGATTCAGGCACCAAGCTGGGAGATTCTGCTGAACATTACATTAAGGAAGGGTCCACAGAGCCAAGAAAGACCAATTAAATATTGAATTTTCTTGTGTGGAGAGCTCTCCAGCTCTGCAGGAGCCGGGAGCCTGTCTGTCACCAGGAAACCTCCCTCAGGCAGGAGCAGAAGTGACGTGTGAGGATGTGAAGGAAGCACCGGGGTGCCCAAGCAGGCATCAATTAGTTTGGAGATGAATGGGGACTCCTGGGAACATCAGAGGCAGGATTCAGTCTGCTGGAAGTGGGCAGCAGCTCCTCTGCCATGCTGAGACAGGTTTGTAAAGAGGAAGTGTAAAAATAATAATAGGGGAAAAACAAAGCAGCATTTCGTGTGCAGAGGTTGAGGAGTATTTTCAACTTGGTCTGCAGCTCCTGGGAGCAGGTTGGATGCTGGAAATTCTCTGCTGAGTTCTGCAGGTCCTGCAGGACGTTCAGGGCCAGGTTTAATGAAGGGCCAGACTGAGGGATGGGACTTTGCAGGAGATGCTGCTCAGGGCTGCTGCCAGGGTGGTGATGCTGGATCTGTGGGTCAGAGGCCGAGAGGTGCTGGGTGAGAAACTTCCACCAGACCAACACCCTGGCCTAACGGAAGGTGTCCCTGCCCTTGGCAGGGTTGGAATGAGATGAGCTTGAAGGTCCCTTCCAAGCCAAGCCGTTCTGGGGTTCCATGATTTCCCTTGGTCCTAAGCTCACGTCTGGACCTTCTGGTGGCTCCAGCCCAGTCCCTCAGGCCCTGGGGATGGCAGAGGTCTCCCTGTGCTGGCAGCAGTGGATCCAGCACTCCAGGAAGGCCCTGGGGCACCTGCAGAGCAGCAGACCCTGCCCCTTGACAGCCCCAGGTACAGGGGACCTGGATGGTGGTGGCTCATCCAGGGCTGCAGGGCGTGAGGGAATTTGGGATTCGGTACCTGCAGGGCAAGGTTTAATGCAGCTGTTGGAAGGCACAGGAATCCACAGGTGGCAGAGCATCCCTAATCCCTGTGGGATCTCCATGGGAGGGGATTTACCCTCCTCTCCACACTGCAGATCCCACAGTTCCAGAGCCACGGATGCATTGGAGATCCATGAAGCCAAGGGGGAAGCAAGCAGGAGGACATGGAGTCTGTGCAGCAGCTCAGTGCAGAGGGATGTGCCTACGCTTTAGTGCCTTGCATTTATTCTTGAGGGGTTGTGTTCATATCTGAAGGCCATTTCGTACAAATCATGTGTGATAAGAGGGTGTTGGATCCACCCACAGTGAGTGAAGTGGAGGGGCCACTCCAGGTTCATCTTCAGCCATGTGCCAAAGGTAAAAATATTCCTGACCCTTGCAGAGGTTCATGGCCCTAATCAGGTGGGATGGGGACAAAGGCATTACTTTCCATTCAAGTCCTGATGATTTATTTATGGTGCTCAAAACTGCAAATCCCCAGCCCATGAAATACCAGGAAAGAACTTTTAGAGAAAGAGGGCATTTGGGATGGGTTCTCAGGGCATGAGGGATCTCAACACTGCCAGCATTAGGAATTGCACTGAGAGTTTAAGAATTAAAAATTGGACTAATTTAGCCCGTAATTCCCTCAGATTGCAACATTTTCTCTGGATCAACCTTTTCTTCTGTTTTTTTTTTAATCTCAATAAAGCCTCATTTCTCATCATAATAAAATTTAGCTCTTCTTTTGAAGACTTTCACCAGCTCCACCTACTGCTGCTCCCATCCTCTTCAACACTTCCTGACTCACTGCTGCTTCTCCCCCTCCGGATGGGGATTGGAAGCTGCTTCCCAGCAGAGGTGGGTGCAGCCTCCCCTCAGCCAGGTCTGTGATGGTGGCCAGGAAAAAGCACAGGAATAGGCTTGGCTCTTGCTTTGTGGAGAGGACCACAGGACTGGAAGGAGTCTGGAGCTCTCCTGTTTGGGAATGTTGACAGGATGGCTCCAGTGTCTTTCCCTTCAGGGGAGGGTCCTCCGGTCCAGCATGCTCTGGGATGAGTTCTTGGTCATTCTCCAGAGATGAGCCCGTGGTCATTCCCCAGGGATGAACTCCTGGTCATTCCCCAGGGATGAGCCCTTGGTCATTCCCCAGGGATGAGCCTTGGTCATTCCCCAGGGATGAGCCTTGGTCATTCCCCAGGGATAAGCTGTGGTCNAAGCTGTGGTCATTCCCCAGGGATAAGCTGTGGGCATTCCCCAGGGCTGAGCCATGGTCACTCCCCAGGGATGAGCCTTGGGCATTCCCCAGGGATGAGCCTTGGTCATTCCCCAGGAATGAGTCTGTGGTCATTCCCCAGGGATGAACTCCTGGGCATTCCCCAGGGATGAGCCCTGGCCATCCCCCAGGGATGAGCCCTGGTCATTCCCCAGGAATGAGTCTGTGGTCATCCCCCAGGGATGAGCCCTGGTCATTCCCCAGGAATGAGTCTGTGGTCATCCCCCAGGGATGAGCCCTTGGTCATTCCCCAGGGATGAGCTGTGGTCATTCTCCAGAGATGAGCCCTTGGTTATTCCAAAGGGATAAGTCTGTGGTCATTCCCCAGGGATGAGCCTTGGTCATTCCCCAGGGATGAGCCCTTGGTCATTCCCCAGGGATGAGCCTGTGGTCATTCCCCAGGGATGAGCCTGTGGTCATTCCACACAGATGAGCCTGTGGTCATTCCACACGGATGAGCCCATGGTCATTCCCCAGGGATGAGCCCGTGGTCATTCCCCGGGGATGAGCCTTGGTCATTCCCCAGGGCTGAGCCTTGGTCATTCCCCAGGGCTGAGCCTTGGTCATTCCCCAGGGCTGAGCCTTGGTCATTCCCCAGGGCTGAGCCTTGGTCATTCCCCAGGGCTGAGCCTTGGTCATTCCCCAGGGCTGAGCCTTGGTCATTCCCCAGGGCTGAGCCTTGGTCATTCCCCAGGGCTGAGCCTTGGTCATTCCCCAGGGCTGAGCCTTGGTCATTCCCCAGGGATGAGCCCGTGGTCATTCCCCAGGGCTTTGCCTGTGTTTCCAAGGGAATGTTTCTCCCTGAGGTCGCTCTGGGTCTCTGCAGGTGACCTGTGCCTCCTGCAGCAACACCCCCTGGGCTTTCTCTTCCTTTGCATTTCCAGTCCACGTTCCAGCTCCAGGCTCGGAAGTCTGGAAATCCACCGGCACTTTCCTTTCTCCATTTTCCCCTCTGTCTCCACAGAACTCCACATCCTGCAGAGGATGTCTCCCAAGCTCTCCTGATCCAACAGAGCACTTTGAAACAGGAATGTTTTCTTCCACTCCAGTCTTAAAGCAGGAGACTCCAAAGGGCAAGGTGCTGGATCCTGGTCCTGGATAAACAGGAGTTCACAGAGTCATTGATCTGTTCTTTGAGGCCATGGAAAAAGGGATGCCCCTGACAATTAAGAAGGAATCATTCCCTGGGAGGGTGGGCAGGCCCTGGCACAGGGTGCTCAGAGCAGCTGTGGCTGCCCCTGGATCCCTGGCAGTGCCCAAGGCCAGGTTGGACACTGGGGCTTGGAGCAGCCTGGGATGGTGGGAGGTGTCCCTGCCATGGCAGTGTTTGGAATGAGATGGGCTGTAAGGTCCCTTCCAATCCATTCCATTCTGTGTTTCCAATCACTCAAAGCCAAGATGTTGCTCCAGAACAACTCAGAACCTGTTTGACACCATCCTCCCACAGCAGGTTTACTCTTCTCTGGGAAAAACACCCTGGCTGGATTCCTCCAATCTTTTCCTATATAATTCCCAGCCTCTGATCATTCTCTTTTCAGTTCACCTCTCTTCTTTCCTCTCTTTCTCAGAGTGTATTCCCACATGGGGTTCACATCCTTTGCCAAGCCCCTGAGCACCCTCAGCTCCAGCTGCTAAGTGGGGGTCAGGGGTAACTTTGTCCTCCCCATTTGTAGGACCCACTGGAAAGCCCAGATCAGCCTCTGAAATGGTGCTGCCACTTGGCAAACCACATTTCACTTTGGACATTTCGTCCCTCCTTGTCCTCACTTCTCACCTGCCTTTGCTGCACTTCACCTTGTTGGTTTTACAAGAATTTTCTAATTGAATCATGAGTTTTCACCATCAGCCCTCATGCAAATTCATCCACAGAGCTGAAAGGAGGTTTTTTGTTGCCTCACTGTTGTTGTGTGGTGCTGCTTGGAGTCTCAAGAGGAGCTGGTGCTTCCAACACCCCAGGAGAGCAATCCCCTGCCAAACCAGCAGCTGGAGCCCAGCTGGGACACCCTGGGCTCTCCAAAATGAAACAGATGTCTACATTTAGGCTTTTAGCTCTGTCTGCTCCCTTCTATCAGCTAAGCTGGTGATAAAAAGATGGAAACAAATAGCTGGCTCTTCACTCCCCCTGGAAATGTGGCACTATAAAATGAGCTAAATTGTCCAGCTGGAATCATTTTCTGTGAGGTCAGAGAGCCAGGAAAGGACCAAAAGATTGAGGAGCATCAGGAAATCTGCTCTTTACCTACAACGACAACAGGCATTTGCCAGACAATAGATTTGTAGCCCCATTCTTGCAGTGTCAATGAGTAATTTTATTATTCATCAAAACTAAAATATCATGTATAAAGATGTGTTTGTAGGAGCCAAAGAACGTGTGATTCTTTATTGATAGGGGGGTTTGCATATTTTATATTTGTAAAACAGCATTAACATAAATTCCACAAAGATCTCGTCTATTGTCCGTGTGGGTGTTGGTCTGGCTTTGTTGATTAAAAGATTTTTCAATGAGCTGTGCCCAGGACAGAAGCCTGACAGACTAAAATCCCTTTCTTGAACAGATTTCTGATGTGAAATTCAAAGTGTAATGTTTTTTAAATTGTGCCCACGCTGGATGATTTGCTTTCAATCCCATTTCCCTGCTTGGAGGAGCCTCTCCTGTCAGGTTGGGTCAGAAGCCTCATGAAAGTCGAGGTCTATCAAATCTATCACTTCCCTGTGTCCATAGGCCAGCGACCCCATTAAAGGAAGAGATTAAATTACTCTGACATGATTTGTTCTTGACAAGTCCACACTGGCTGTTCCCATCCCCTTCGCTCCTTGCAGTGCTGATAAATTGATTGGTTCATAATTTGCTCCAGTGTTCTTGAGAAGCTCAGGATCCATCATTCCCCAGCTCTTCCCCTTGCCACAGCTCTCCAGGGTGACCTGTGGGTTATGGGAAACTCCCCTGTTCTTTGGGAAGAGCCTCATCCGTGGCTTCCAGGCCGTAGGAAAGCCACAAGTGCCGGGACACGTTTTTGGAGCCTGAACTCATTTTGCGCGTCCCACATGAGCCCCTGTTGGGAATGGGGGCACCTGGAGGCCAGGGATTTTCTCACAGGAATGCTTTGCTAGACTGGGAGCCACGGGGAGGCTCAGGAGAAGCTGCAGGAGCTGCAAAGCCTCCCAGCCTGGCCTTTCCCATTCCCGCCGTGGGCTGGAGCCGCGTCGGCAGCACCGCAGTCTGCGGCGTTTCGGGAACGGGCGGGCGGTGTGAACAAACAGCATCTGCTCCCGGGATCCCAGAGCTCTGCTGACGTCGGCCCACAAGGAATTGCTGCTTCCCAGCTTCCATTCCAGCCCCCAGCCCAGCCATTCCCACCCCAGCTGGCCGTCCCTGCTCGCACACAGGAACGCCGGGGAGGGGCTCAGCCAGGGAAGTTGGGAAAGCCAGGATTTGCCTGGCTGCCTTTGGAAAGCTCTGGCAGCAGGACAAGGCAGTCCTGCTAAAGGTGAGCATCCCTGGAAGAATCCTCCAGGCAGAGGAGCTGTCAGTCAGAGACGGGCAAACCCTGAATCGGAGCTTGCTGGGAGGATCTCAGCAGGTCCCTCCCTCACGGGAATTCTGCAGGGAAGGGAAGTTTTCTCCCTTCCTCAGCGTTGTTTCCAAGTTACAGGAAGAAATGTGGGAGCTGGCACAGCCCCCGGGAAGGACTCAGGCTTGGGTGAATCACTGGATCTCCCCCCACCAGTGCCCAACCCCGCACTGGTTCCCAGTGCCAGCCAGGGCTGAGTTCCAACAAGATCTGTGGAACTCCAGGGATCACGGAGTGATCCAAACCTGGATTTGGCTGTCCTGGGGGGTCCTGGTGCCCTCTGTGGCTGGGTGAGCAGTAAAAGTGGGGCACAGAAACCCAGGAACTGCTGCTGGGGCTCTGCTGGCATCCCAGAGGATCCTGTCTGGGGAATCCCAGCCTGGGGAATCAGCTGGGGCTCTGCGTGGCTACAAGGCAGGGTTCACAGGGGCTGGGATTTCTGTCCATGGGCATCCAGGAGGCCTCAGGGATGGGGAGAGCCTGCAAGAGCTGCTGTGACCATCACCTGAGGGCATGGGGAGTGGCATTTCAGGAAGGTGTCAGCCCCTGCGAGTGTCCCCCCCTCCACACACACAAATTCAGGAATGTTTTGTGGGCAGATTTTCCCTCAGCTCTTCTTAACAGAGAAAAACAGCAGGGAGAGGACTTGTGCAGTGGCTGGCAAACAACAGAGAGATGATGAACCTTTGTTCTCCATTTGTTGAGCTGGTTAGGAGTGGAAACAAGGAGCAAGAGGTTGCAGAGCATCAGGAAGATGCTCTTGGATGAGGAATAAAATAGATGTTATCACATTGCTCCTCAGAATTCCTTTGCTGCTGCAGCCAACTGAGACAACAAAGCTCAGAGCAGCCTTTGGGGACTTGTTTGGTCTCCAGGAAGCACCTTGGAGGCCAAAACCAGACCACACCCTTTTAACTGGAGGTCCCAAAGATATTTGACTGGTTCATGCTGGAATCAGGTTTAGTCATCATTATGCAAAGCTAATTAGCAAGTCAGAGTCTTTTTTTGCCATCACCAAAGCATTGCTGCATTTAGAAATGAGATCCCTGAGATCTTCCCTTTCCCTGCCCTTTCCTGCTGCTATTCTGGAATTCAAGCTCCTCTCTCCATCACGACAAAGGATGTGGTGGATGTAAAAAAATGTTGTCTTCAGCTCTTTCCTAAAATGTCAAAAACTGAGAAATACTTGGGTTTCTTCCCCAATTATTCTGTTCTTGGAATTCATTATTGCTGAAAAATTCTGGGAAGTTTGGAGCATTTTACTGGACTCCTGGAAATGCCCTCTTGCCCCTGCAGCCTTTGGCAAGTAGAGTTCCAGTTTCTCACTGCTCTTTGCTTAAAATTTCTGCTTCCAAAGTGGACTTTGGACAAATTGTTTGGTTGTTCGTTTTTCGTGTTTGTTTGTTTTTAAATTCCTGCGAGTCAGAGGCACTGGGAAAACTGGGGTTTTTAACAAAGATTTTAAAAATCCCTTCCAAAATAAGAAAAACTCTCAGTTCCTGCTCTGTGTTTACCTGTCCTGCTGTGGCCCCCCAGGTTTGTGGTGGTCCCAGCAGGAATTTCCCCATGGAGAGGGTGCTCAGGCCTTGGCAGGGGCTGCCCAGGGGGGTTTGGAGCCCCCATCCCTGGAGGTGCCCAAGGCAGGGCTGGAGGTGGCACTCAGAGCTCTGGGCTGGGGACAAGGTGGGCATGGGGCACAGCTGGGACTGCCTGGGCTGGGAGGGCTTTTCCAAAGTTAATGATTCAGAGATTCCATGTGGTTCCAGGTACTGGGAATGATCCCAGTGACCATGGCAAGGTGATCCAGGACTCTGTGGGGTTTCTCCACTGATGAGCTGTGTCCCATGGCCCCACCCTGGGTAGGGGTGTGTGCAGCACGAGCATCTTTCCAATCAAAATTTTTTTGTTAGGGGAGAGGGAGAGGATAAAGGCTCAGAGAACAACTCAAGGGAATTATTAGAAGGGAATAATTAGAAGACAATCACTGGAAATCACCTAAGGCTGATCTGCTCAGAGCAGGATCAACTCTGAGGTCAGACCTCAAACCTGAGGTTTCTCAGGATTTTCTCCAGGTGCTGAAAAGCTCCCAGGGTGAAGACACAGCCTCCCTGGACAGCCTCTGCCATGCCTGACTGTCCCCAGGGTGACAAATTTCTCCTCACAGAGGTCTGAGACATTACCAGAGACTGACAAGAGACCCTGGGGGTACCAACCCTGCTCTAACCTCACCCAAGGAGCAGCCAACAGCACCTGGGAGGGAAGGGCTGGAACTCTGGAGGACCTTGGGAAACCAGAAACTACCTGGAAAATCCATCACACAACTCAAGGCCGGATGAAAACACTGAGCAGTGAGAATGAGAATTATTGGGGGTAAGCTGCAAAGAAAGGCTGGGATAACTGGGGGCATTTAGGGAAGGAAGACTTGAGGGAAACCTCACAGGCTGCAGATCCAGAAATGGTTTCCATGAAGAGGAAGGGGATCATTTGTTCTGCCTGTTCTTTCTGCTTAGGAGAGGAGGTAATTAAATCACACTCAGGGGAGTTCTGACTCATCATCAGGAAAAGTCTTCCCAGTGTGAGGAGAGTCAAACACTGCCATCAGTTTTTCCAGGGTTTGCTGTGGAGCTTCTTGCTGGAGGCTTCCAGGAGCAGGAACATTTCTCCAGACCCCTTTGCTGAAGGCCCCAGAGCTTTCCTTGGGTCAGGGGCGTGGAAGAGGTGATTCCTTTGGATTTGTTCCATTGTTCATTCTGGCTCTGTCATGCAGGTTTGGTTTGGGGTCTTTTTAGGAGTATTTATGCACCAACTGCAACTCCAGGGACTTCAGTACCTTTAATAATTGGATATTAAGTTCCTCCTGAAAATAAAATGGGTGGTCCTAAAGAAGTTGGGTCCTTTAGAGCTTAAACTTCTGATGCCCTTTAGGCTAACAAGGCCCTTCATTTTCCACAACAAAAATCTGCTGGGAAATGTTGTCCTATTGTAAAAAACATGTTTGATTTTCTTTTATCTTCAGACCCCCTTCATACTCATTCTGCATTTATCTTGGCACTGCTTGGGCACCTGATATCCTTTTCCTACATGGAAAAGTCACTCCAGCATTGCTCTGAGGGCCAAGGACACATTGAACAAATCAGGAATTGTGGGAGAGAAGTGACCAAAGCAATGAGGAATTCTCAATCCACTTCTCCTGGATTTCCTATGGTGTCACACAAGATTCAACAGAACTAATTCCATATTTTTGGAGAGTACCTCCCAAAAACCAGACCTAGACTGGACCAAAGCCTTCACTCTCAGGCTGGATTCGGGTTCAAACCTTTTCCCTCTTTAGCTGGCTGAAAATGGAGCAGCAAATGTGTTCCCTGTATTTTCCTTTGACTGTAAAATACATCACCTCAGCCAGGGCTCCTCTGTCTTCCCCACAGCTCTGCCCAAGTAATGGGATTTTATTCCCATCGTGACTCATCACAGCACATGGGGGTGGCCAGGCCAGGGTTACACTGGAGATGGTGGGAATTTCGGGGGATTTGGAGAGAAATTTGGAGTTTAACACTTGAAAAAAAAAACCAGACAGTGACTGGCCAGGTGTGTCAAGAAGGTCAATTTCAGTAAAGCTGGGCTTAGTTAATGCTGAAGACAAGTCCCAGCAGCCCGAGGGCCGTGCACACTCGGTGTCTGCTGCCTCAGTTATAAAAAGGCAGCTCATGATTCAGTGTGAGAAGAGGCTGAGCACAGATTTATCTCCAAACCTGCCCTTCCTGCAGCAGTGCCACCAACCCACCAGCACCACCCTGAGAGCTGCAGCCTGGTCCCTTTATTTAAACCCTGCCTTTCACAGGTTGCCTGCTTCCCAGCAGGCACTGATGTCAAACTTGGGAGGAGAATGGCATGGGTGAGATTTGCTGCCGGTGCATTTTTGGGACTGCCATTAAACTGATCTATTGCTGGCACAAACAATAAAAAACTGATTAAAACTCAACCCTTCATAAATTAAACATTGTTGTCTCTGGCTGGCACAGCTGCCACTTGGCACAGGGCTGCAACAACGGGGCTTGGTGCAGTGTGTATCCGCACAGTGACAGCCCAGGGGGATTTATTCCTCTCCCTCACCACATTCCCAAATAAAAGCAGCGTTGGAAAATCAGCCAGCTCCAGAACCCGCTGGGTTAATGGAATTTGCACAGCACCTGGCCCAGGTGAGCTGCTGTCCAAGCAGGTGAGGGATCAAAGTGCTGCTGGGAGGTTTGGGGCTCTCTGTGGTTGTGGCTCTTTTATTTTGGGGGATTTATGTGGACCAGGAATGTCCCACTGGGGAACACAATGGAATGCTGGGGGTGCTGCCTGGAGGCCCCAGAGCCACCCAGGACTAAACCAGAGCTTCCTCTCCGCAGGGTTTCACTGGAAGGAAAGGGAGAGCAGGGGCAGTGAGGGAAGGGGTAGGAATTTAGTTCCTTGGTGGGAACAATGTGCTGCATTCCCACCGGAACGTCGCAGCTCCCGCCCCGCCCTCGCCTGTGCATGGAACCTCGGGAAGCACACCAGGACTGATGACAGCACAGCTCCTTCTCTCCTGGTACTGCTCTCCCACTCCCACTCCAGCTCCTGCTCTGGGAAGCACCGGGAAGAGAGGGAAGCACTCGTCAAAGCTGCCTCCTGTGCTTTTCCAGCCACCCCCAGGCAGCCCCATGCCACCGCAGGCGGCTTGGATGTCTCTCCAAGGGCAGTGATGAGGATAGTCCTCTGCAGCAAAGGATCCCTGAGCTTCAGCATCCCCTTGTGATTTCCAAGGGATTCATTCCCAGCTCATCCCATGTGCCTGAGGTTTTTTATAACCCCTTTTTGCTCCCTCAGTCGCCTTTCTGCAGGTCCTGTGTCAGGATTCTCTGTAAACCCACGCAGGCTCCCTTTGCTCCATCCTGAGGACTCCTGGGCTTCATTCAGGATTCCCATCACCACTTTTCAGGTGCTTTTTGAGCTTGTGATGCTCACAAGATGATGAAGGCATTGGATGAGGTCAGTTAGGAGGAATGACCCTTGTGTCTGTCCCTTGGAGTCAAGTATTCCCACAGATGGAACTGTCCTTTGGGAAGGACAGTTATCCTGGTGTGCTCCGGCTCAGTCCAGGGGAGGATCAGGTTGGACATCAGGAAAAATGGCTTCACTGGAGGAGTGGTGAAGCATTGGAATGGGTGGAATCGGCATCCCTGGAAGTGTTCACAAAATGAGCAGGAGTGGCAGGTTTAGTGGGCGTGGTGCGATTCAGGCAAAACTTGGACTTGGTGATCTTGGAGGTCTTTTCCAACCTGAACAGCTCCATGGAATCAGTGATTGTATCCCTTTCTTTTCCTTATTTCCCTGTGGGGTGGGATGGGCTGCCCCGATTCCCAGCGTCACAGCTCCACATTCCATGGACATGGGCTCAATGTGGGGCTTCTCTCCAGTTCCAGGGATCAGAACACTCCCCTTCCCCTGGGAGTGGGGTGAGAGCAGGGCTCCCCCCCAGCCCTGTGGGCTGCAGGTCTGGTGGTGGCCTGCACAGGGAAGCTTCTGAGTGGTTGCCAAAATTCCCAAACTCCCTGCTTTGGAACTGATGTGATCCTTCCGGACCAACAGGAAGGATGTGGAGAATGGATCCACAGGACAAGAGGTACCTTAAGGGTGTCTGGAAGGAAATTCCTCTGTGGCACTGAAGAACAGATGTGTAACTCAGTGGGAATAATTCCCCTGGCAGCCATGGGGAATGGATCTGGGATTGCTGTTCTCCCTGTCCCTGTGGTAACCAGGCTCCAAACCCAGAAATGTCCATTTTCTGCACCTCCAGCTGTTTATCCAACTGACAGCACCTCAAGCAGCAGCCCCTGTGCATTTCTGAGCCTCTTGAGGCACAATCACCTTTGTGTCCAGGTCATTTCTCCAAAAGATCCAAGAGCTGGGAACTGGAGCCAGTTGAAAGCTGGATGTATTTTTAGTGGAAGCTCTGGCAGATCCCACAGCCACCTTTCCTTCCCGAGTGGCATCTTCCAAGTGAGATGATGATGAACATTGCATTTAAAATTTAAGCCTTGCTTGTGTTTTGTGTTTGTTTTGTGTTCTAGGTCCTTTTCCTGCTGAAGAGGGTTCTTCAGCAGGAAGAAAAAAAAATCAGTTTCACCTCTCTGTAGTCAGTTTATGGATAAATTACCCAGTTCTGACCTCCCAAACAGTCAGGACAGAGTATTTGGTGTCTAATCCATCTGTCTGTGTCCCCATTAAGGTTGAACAGTGGAGGATGCACTAAAAACTCACCTCCCTGGAGCAAATCCTGCCCAACACAAACCTCGGGGACAGCACTGGGACATCTGCCAGACATTCCCTAAGCTGTGACCTCCTGCCTGCTGCCTGGCCAAATCCAGAGGCTGCAGAGTAGGGAGCAAGATGACCCTGAGAGAAGGGCCTTTCTGCCCCATCCAGGAAACCTGGGAAAGCACAGAATGCCACCCCAGCTCAGTGAAGCCACTCTAATGGGAACAGTGGGAGAAGCCAGAGTCAGGATCTCTGTGAGGAGCAGGATCTGCTCTCCAGCCAAAATTCCAGGGGAAAATGACGCCTGGTTTAAAATGTTCCCTCCTGTCATGAGTTCCAGTACAGGGAACATTAAGGGCTGAAGGAATTTCTTGCACTGCTCTATCTGTCCTTGGACTCCTTTGCTGCACTAAAACTGGATTGCAAATCTGTCCCTCAGCTCCAAATTAAAGCAGAGGAATTCCAGGCTGGGCTTGGTGAAGGACTCTTGAGCTGATCCTGCTGGACAGGAATGAAGGCAGAGCTGCTGGGATGAAGGGTGGGGTGTGCTGTGGATCAGGAGGGCTCACCCAGAAGTTCAAATCCATGGACACAAGCACTCCTGACCTTGTGGACACATTCCTGTGTCTCCTGGCAGTGCTGGCACTGCGGGCTGTGTGTGACTCCTCAGGTGGGGGATGTCTGCAGGGACACCTGGGCAGTCTGTCTGCCCAGGAAAAGAGCTCCTGGCACAACAAGGGTCAGGCTGCAGCCCGGGGGGGCTGGCAGTGCCCCTTCCCCCTCCTCAGTCCCACCTGAGGCAGGAAAGCTTCACTGCCCCTCCCCAGAGCCCAGGAAGGGCTCCAGCTGGGAGTCACCCGGCAGCCACTGGATAAAATTCCATCTGTGCTAATGAAGGGACCTTAAAATTGATGTCCTGGTGTCTTCTCCTTGCTTCAGTGCCATTTCCTTCTCCAGCCTGATGCTATCTGGCTGCAGTTAAATAGCTCCATTGGAAGGGACACCTCCTTGATATTGATTCCGACGGCTCCAAGTTTGTTATTCCATTCAATCTTTTGCTCAATACCACTCATGGGCATCCCAGGCTGGGCACTGAGTCCTCAGCCCTTGCTGCTGTGAGATTAAATGGTCTGTTTCAGCATAAAACACACACAATATTCATCTTCATTTCTGGAAGCTAAACAAGTGTATAAGTGGATGACATTTCCATCAATTAAGCTGCTCCTCTCTCTTCCCCAAATTAGCTCTTTCCAAAGTGCTTCTGCAGCAAAGCAAGGATGGCTTTTGGAAAATGGGAGAGGCTGGGAGTGGGATCAGTGTCACTGAAGTGCAGGCAGCCCCTGGCTGGCCCCGAGCAGGACAGAGCTCAGCTCGGTTCTGGGCACTCCCACACAGCAGCAGCCTGGCCCTGCCCATCCAGCTGGGCACAATTTGGCCACAGTTCTGAGGCAGAGAATTGGTGAGGATTCCCAGAGCTCCGTTTGCTGAATCACCAGTGCGTTTTCAGGAGCAGCTGGTGACAGCAATGCTGAGAGGGGCAGCAGCCACACAGAGATGTGGCTGTCGCCACTTTGCTCTGGGTGCAGCAGCAGCAGAGAAGCTGTGGAAAGGACACATCTGATTCCCAGATCTGGGGGTGCCTGGCAAGGCTGGGCTGCAGGGCCAGCTCCTCCTCAGCTTGGGGTTGGAGTGGCAGCACCTCACAGGCTGCAGCTCCTGCTGTGCTGTCTTGGTTTGAAAGACGAGTGTCTGCCAGAGCTACTCTTGGAATGGAGAATGTAATCCCTCCCTCCGAATTATTATGATTTTGAAGTCAAAGGGGCTTTTCAGGCAAAGATATAAGAATACCAGTCTTTTACTAGGAATATTACAAAATACAAAGACAATAGTACAAGGAAAAACAAAACAAGCAAACAACAACAACAAAATAACGCTGGGAACACTGACAGAGTCAGAATACGACCTGACACCCTGTTTGGTCAGGGTGTTGGGAGCAGTCCAAAATGAGTCCTCCTGGAGTAACAGATGTGGCTCCGTTTGGAGTAGAAAATTATCCTGTAGAAGGGTCCAATGATTGCAGGATGGGTCTGGTCTTCCTCTNAGAGACAGAGGAAAATAAAACATCTCTTGGACAGATGAAATAGAATACACATTTTTGGTTACACATTGCAACCCAAGACATGTGCCAAGGGCAGTGCCAGCGGCCCTGCCACCAGCACCAGCCCAGGGCAGCTGG
Organism: Nicator chloris; assembly: GCA_013400495.1. Lineage (NCBI taxonomy): Eukaryota > Metazoa > Chordata > Aves > Passeriformes > Pycnonotidae > Nicator > Nicator chloris. The sequence continues at coordinate 101,209 of WAAE01021240.1, forward strand.
ACAGGCTGGGAGAGGATTCTGGAGCCATGGAATCATTTGCACAGGAACACCTCATTTTGATTGGAAGCCTTGGAAGCCCAATGAACAGCGTGGAAGCGGGGAGAACAACACCTCCTGTGAATCTGCCTCCTTGTATAAGAAAATCAAATGTCTTACTAAGGGTGCATTCTGAAATAGCTGGGGTTTGTCAAGCTCTGCTTTTCTTTGCCTCTGCCCCAGTCCAAGGACTGAGCAGAGCTGGAGCAAACCTTCAACTGCCCCAGCCACGGTGGGGCTGCCCCTGCTCTCTGCAGCTGCTGGGTTGTGGCTCTTCATGACCAGACATTCATGGCTCTGGGACAGGGAGACACCACCTGCTGTTGGAGCCCAGGGCATGACAGAGACCCCCATGAACGCCCCCATGTACATCTTGGGGGGTTCGGGACCCTTGCTGGGACCCCAGGAGAACAAACACTGCCTTTGGCTTTTGCCCATGGAAAGGACTTTCAGAGAAGAGTTGTAGGTTTGATAAAATGTTAGTTTAGTTTATCACAGGCTGTGGAAATGTAGTTTGGGTTTTTAGGATGGAGGCTGGAAAAGGGACAAGGTGGAGGATCTTGGGTGGTACCTGAGCTTCTTCCTTCTTCTTCATAGACTCCATCTTCTGTTGTGTGGTGGCACAGGGTGATTGGGTGGAATGGTTTGAGGTAGAAGTGTCATTTAGAGAGATAAATAAGAATAATTGGTACAGAATTGTAAATATCATACATTTGGGATTTGGATTGGGTCAAATGGCTCCATAAGGCCTTGGAGGTCACTCCCTCGGGGCATTCCAGCCGTGTTCTTGAAGGGAAAAGACCTTGTCACTGAAGAGTGCTCAACAAAAAGATAAGAAATAATAAACACCTGAACAAGAAGCTGGAAGTCTCTCTCTACTCTTTTCTAACTCTGGCACGAACTTATCTTGGAAGCAGAAGAAGCATTCTGAGAACCTGCTTCTTCAGGTGGTGCCTTCCCGGGGGGCTGGGGTAAAGGGCAAGGCTGTCACCCCCCTCAGGGTGCTGGCAGCACTCTCCTCACAGCAGGCACCCTTGAAATGCCATAAATCTCTGAAGCACAACCTTACCCACCCCTCCCACTCCAAACTCTGGCCGGCCAGGAAGGACAGAAAATGCTGGGTGTGAACCACTGCCCCTGAGAAGTCTTCTGGACAACCCTCTGTGTTCCCTGTGTTCTCCTGCTGCTGCTGGGAAACGCCCTGGGCACCACGGGTGGGACATGTCCCCACACCATGGATCGAGGTTTTGGGAACCCCAGGTGCCTGGAGATGCTCCACAGCTCTCAGTGACTGGAACAGGCACCTCCTGGAGGAGGCTTCAGCCCATCCCAAGGTTTAGATGACCCCCCTGTGCTGATCGTGACCTGTGCTCTGCCTCAGGGACAGGAGGTGGCAGCCTGGCCTTTGTACACCCCATGATTATTGCAGGTTTGCTTGCAGAAAACCACAAAAAAATCCATTGTTCAGTAAAAAATACAGCCCAGGACCTTCTGAGTCTTGATAAGGAAACTACAATTTAATCCATTTAGGTTGTTGCCTCTTGTGTTTGGTTAAGCAGATTTCAGACTCAGAATAATTTGCTGGTGGGGCAGTTTGAAAGGACATTCCCACAGCTGAGCAGTCCAAGAGCTTGGGAAGGGAAAGGGGTGCAAGCACCCAAAGCAGATTTTGGAGAAAAAAGCAATGAAATGAGAGATTATGAAGAAATTTCCAACCCCAACAGAGAACTGTGGTAAACTGTGAAATTTTGAATGGGACAAATTCTTCATTCAGGCTCAAGAAACCAGGCTCAGTAAATTAGACTCAGTAATTATCCAGGAAATCCCTGGTTGATTCAAGTGCTTTTTGGGAAATCCTGCAGGGCTTGAGCTCTAAAAGCAGCTTGGGTGCAGCTCCAGAGGGGCAGGACTGGATCATTCCAGGGAAGGAGAGCTGAGCAATGATCTCGATGCCTGAACACCTCGTTCCAGCTGGAGAAAATCAGGGGACTGGGGGGAAGAGAGGCTTCCTCAGCCTCTTCCCAAGCACTCAACTCCTCCAGAAATGTGGAGGCAGGTCAGGAGCAGCACGACTGGAAATGCTGGACAAACTCTGCTGATTTCCATTATGGGTTCTCTGCACCTAGAAATGTGGAAGAGGAACAGGGAATTTCACTTTAATAATAAAGCAGTCAACTTGAAAGTGCTCCTAGAAAAGCTATCACCCATTGCCACAGGTGTTCAGGCCCTGCTGTGACAAGAGGGGACTGAATCCTGGAGCTTTGATACTGAATTTAGGTGCAAAGAGAAAAGAGGGAATTCTGAACCAGAGTTTCAGGCCAAGCTGTCATTTGCCATCGATAGCGACAAGGAAAAATTCCAGTTAAATCTTAAATACGCAGAGCTGGCAGTCCCAGGGCCCCAATTTAAATAATTCATTAATTCTGTCATTTCTGTGCGGAGCCTTTTGGAACATGAGCTGGGAATGTCAGGCATAGGACAGAATTCCACGGATCTGAGCTTTGACAGAAGCAGCGTCACCTGCACTGTTCCGTGGGTCAGGATGAGGCCACCTCGGCAAAGCTGAAGCTTCCACTGGAAGCTCTTGGAAGAAAAGCCAAGCAGCAGGTGGGAATTCCTCAGGGACAAAGGCTTTTCCCTGGGGAATTCCCAGGAGATGCCCGCCCTGCTCCTGTAGCCCCTGCAGGAGCTGAATTCCCTCTCAGGTGAGAGGCACTGCCAGCCCAGAGCACCGGGAGTAAGGAGCAATTCCAGCGTTCCAGAGCTGTGCCCGCTGCTGGAATAAAAACTGATGGAACAAGAGCTGCTGGAATCAAAGCACAGCGATAAATCAGAGTTAACTCCCCTGGCTCCAGCAGCTCCCTGGATCTGCACTCAGGTGTTGCAGGGAGAAACTGCTCCAAGTTTAAACCGGGATCACAGGATAAGAGCAGGCAGCAAAATGTGTTTAATGCCTGCGACACCCTGGCTGCTTCTCCTGCCTGTTTATTTTGCCTGCATGAATTCATTACATCGAAATTAAACCTCTTTTCTAAATTATTAATAATCCTAAATGTTTGTGGAAATACAGGACAAATCAACATGACAAACACTGTGATGCAGATGAAAGAAAAGATAATGGGGATCTTTCCATATTTGCATATGGAAAATGAGGAATTTAGAGTTAATGAGATTTATCCTTCTTTCTGGCCGTTTTAGTGGAGGATTTTTTAAAAAATCTATTAAACTCCAGATTTCCACATAAAACAACACAAAATACTACAAGAAGAGACATTAGAGTCAATCTATTCTTCATGCTAGGCACAAAATCAATTGCATTTATTGTTCAGAAAAATTAAAAACCTTTCTACATTTTATTAAAGTGCACATTTCAACCATGGTGAGAGATAAATAATTGATACATCCCAAATACATCACCTCCAAAATACTTATTGGAAAAAAATCACTGCTTTATTACCCATTCCTTTCAATAGCTGTTGTGATGTTTACAACTGTAATGGTGTTTTGTTTTTTTTTAACAAGAAATCATGGTGGCAGCTGATTATTTCGTTGTGCTTAACATTATTTTATAACGACCCATCAAATGTGCTGCAGATAAACCCCATTATCTGAGGGAAGCAGTCATGCACTCCCAGGTAAGAGCAATTTGGATCTCCCAGCCTGAGAGCACTTGAGCAGCTCCTCGAGAAATGGGTTTGGGTTGTGCTGGGGGGGCTGAAATCCCACCTGGATCTGTCTGGAGAGAGGAGAATCCCAGGCCTTGGGGCCTTCCTTGCTGGGGAATGCAGAGGGGTTGGAGCTGTTCCTCCTGGGAAGGTGCTGGGAGATGCCCTGGACACACCTGTGGGCCAGTGCTGGCTTTAAACTGAAGGAGGGCAGGGATGGATGGGATATTGGGCAGGAATTGTTCCCTGGGAGGGTGGGCAGGCCCTGGCACAGGGTGCCCAGAGCAGCTGTGGCTGCCCCTGGATCCCTGGCAGTGCCCAAGGCCAGGTTGGACATTGGGGCTTGGAGCAGCCTGGGACAGTGGGAGGTGTCCCTGCCATGGCAGGGGTGGCACTGGATGGGCTTTAAGGTCCCTTCTCACCCAAACTGCTCTGGCATTCCATGGTCCTATGACCTGGGGGGTGCAGTCCCTCTGCTTGTGCCCAGCTCTACCTGGCAGCTCCTAAGACACAGTTTCAGAGCCATAGAGCTGGAGAGGGACTGGGGACAGGGATGGAGGGACAGGACACAGGGAATGGCTTCCCACTGCCAGAGGGCAGGGTTAGATGGGATATTGGGCAGGAATTGTTCCCTGGCAGGGTGGGCAGGCCCTGGCACAGGGTGCCCAGAGCAGCTGTGGCTGCCCCTGGATCCCTGGCAGTGCCCAAGGCCAGGTTGGACATTGGGGCTTGGAGCAGCCTGGGACAGTGGGAGGTGTCCCTGCCCATGGCAGGATGTTTCGTTTCAAAGGAATGGGATAGGATGGCTTTTGAGATCCCTCCCACCCAAACCATCCTGGGATTCTGCCACCCCACAGTCCATCCCGACCAGGGCAGAAGGCTCCTCCTGCCCCCCACATTCCCGGCTCCCCCGGGCCTGTCTCCTCTCCAGCAGCAGCAGAACCGGCTCCTGCCCTCTCCAGTCACGCACAGCAGGCCCTGCACGGGGTGACAGGGTGACAAGTGACAGCCCCACGTTGTACCCGGGGAGGGAATCCCTGCAGGGACCCTCAGCCCAGACCCAGGCCCACCCCAGGGCTCTGTGCCTGCAATCCTCCATGGCTCAGCTGTTCCCACAGCCAGCCCGTCACCACAACAGGCATCAACAAAAACCCTCCAACAACAGCTTCACTGCTACAGAATCAAGGTGTTCCTTTATTCTGGACGGGAGGAGCAGCAGCAATCGCTGCATCCACACATCGCCCGTGTTGTGCAGAGAAAATCGGGAATTTTACTCAGTTTTTCACAGATTTATTCAGTCCAAACCCGGAGTAATTCACTGGTTCAGCGTTCATTGGTGCCAAGTTACAGTTCTGGAATTTGGTTCCCTATGGATAATTGATCCCTTCCCCCCCCACGATGCTAATTAGGTGCTCATTGTTATGCTAATTAGGTTCTCATTGTTATCTCCCGTTCCCCAGCCCAGGGGTCTGGACCATGCCAGGCACGATATTTGGAGCTGATGTTTGTTAATGGTCATGACCTTTTGGGTCTTCTGTGCTCCTCCCAATCTGCTGAGATGTTCAGCTCATCAGGCCTAGAATGATGGAATATTCCTTTGAAAAGGATCTTCAATTCCCTTCCCCCTGGGCAAAGGCAAACAAAACAAAAAACCCCTAACTAAAGTAGCATTAAAAATTTTTAAACTTTGTGTCACTTCCAGCAAGCCTACCCTTGATTTTCCTTTATCTTGCTCCACTCACTGTCCTGGGCAGGGCTGCAGCTGTCCTGGGATCAGAGGAGTTCACACCCATCCCTGACCAGTGGCCATGGAGGTTTTTCCACAGGCTCAGGGCTCCTTCCCCTGCCTGCTGCTCTGGCTGGGGCTGTGAGGGGAAGCTGATGTGACAGATTGAAGAGCTTTTGGAGTTCACAGGCTCCTCTGAGCACACCTGGAGCACCACCCTGCACCATCCCACAGCCACTAATCCTCCAACCCCTTGGCCTTGCCCCCAGCTGAACACGAGCAAACAAACCACGGAGAGATGCTGACATTCCCAGGAGCAGCACCTGGGAGATTTGGCCAGGTCATGCCTTGATCTGAGGCCTCCCCCGCTGCCTGGGAATGTGATGGTATTTCCTGGGTGAAGTCCTTCATATCACCCTGCTGAGATCAAGTTTCTTTAGAGATGGGAAGGAATTCACAGTCTCTCAGCCCAGTGTTTGGAAATCTGCAATTGCTCTCCTGGTTAAGAACTTTTTGCTGGCTAAACTCACATTCAGGACCAAATTGTTCACAATTGCTTTTATGTGGGTGTGATTTTTTCCCTCTGTTTAAAATTTCCAACATTAGGAACATGTTTGAGAAAGAAAGCTGAAGTTATAATTTGCTCTGTCTCCAAAGGTTTAATACCAGCAGATTTTCAGCTCCTGGATGTTCTTATTAAAGAGCTAAATCTTCTGTCGTGAGGCACTCTGGCATGTTTATTGTTTGCAACGTCCAATTAATAAGTAATTAATAGTTCAGCAAAGTTTCGTGCATTGAAGTGGGGCTTGAGGAATGGGGAACAATTTCTTGCCATCGGGAAAGGCAGAAATGCAATGAAAATCCCCAGGTGTGGAGTGTTGGGGTGGACTTTTAAAAGGTACTGAGGGCAGAGAGGTGGAGCTTTTCCTGTCATTCTGATGCCTTCAGTTTCAGCTTTCATGTTTTTCAGATTCTGTGCTGCCCAGGGGTGCAGTTCTGAGCCTTGTATGAAGTGCCAGTGAGCTCTCTCCACAGAGTAAGGACACAAAACAAATCTTTTCCTGTGGGAGACCAAGGACAACTTTCAGGCCCAAAAGCACAAACAACGGTGGACTGAAGAGAGAAAACAAGAAGGATGGGACCTCACGGTCTGAAGCTGTAACTGGACAATTACACCCCAATATGCAAATGGACCAACACTTATAAAAGTGTGAGACCTCGTGACCAGTGAGCCATTTTGTGACCATTCTTGGGTGTAGCCCTGGCCAGACTCTGGTCCTGCCCAAGGTGTACCCTAAAGACTTTTCAATAAATATCTACTTTTTCTCTAGCTCTGCCCTGTCTCTGTTTCAGCTCAGCCTTCCCAAGGCATCAATTCCATTTAAATGAGAGCAAAGAAGGCTCTGTAGGTGTGACAATGGAGGGGTAGAGATGAGCTAAAGGGATGCTCAGGCAGCATTTGGAATGAAACCCCTCCTTGGTGCTCAAATGATGCAGGAATTGCCAAAGGGAGCAAAGTCCTGCCTGGGAGAAGAGGTCACAATTACAGTGGAGAGAAGCTGAGAGGATGAACTCAGGAGAAGGGGATTCCAGAGCCTCCATCCAGAATTTGGAATGACAGTAAGCCAAGCCACACTTGTAGCCAATCCATCCAGCAGACTGATCAGGTTTGGGGTGACTGCAGAGTAACAAGTGCAGCAGCTCTGTCTAAAACCCCCAAATTAGTGCCTCTGGCTCACTATTGGGACCTGAGTGTTAAAAGCTCCACAATAAAGGTTGAACGAAAAATTTCAAAGCCAGTTCAGTGAATGGCAAATGGAATCACACAGATCAAAGGCTGCCACTGGTAAACTGGGCCAGAATAACCTGATGTGGTTCTGTGATAACAAAACTGCTTCCATGGGTGAAAGAATTAAGGGTTATTTCTGGCAGTGGCAGTGAAGTGTCTTCTGCAGCAGCAAGTGGGGCACATCCATCTTTCCAGAAAGTTTTCATTTCCTGTGCTCCTGGCTCCAAATAAAGGCAGATTGAGGCCCCAGCTGGAGCTTTGGGGATTAAATGCCTTCGGGTTCAGAGGAGTCCCCTTGGTTCAGTTCCTTCCTTACAGCAGGCACGGCTGCTTGGCACTCCCCGAAACACAAACCAATAATTAAAGAGGGTCCTTCTATTCTGATAATTGCCTGATCCACAAAAGGCTCTTGAATCCCTAAATCCTTCCCAGGCATGGGCATCTCCTCTGGGCTCTGCTGTGATCCTGAGCCCGTTTGCCAAGAACACAGGGGAAAAAAGATTATTTATTCTGGCCTGAGTCATTGATTTATTATTTGTGGCCCTTTTTATCTGGCTGCTACAAAACCAGCTGCTGGACTCATCCATTCACAGGGAACCTGGGAATCAGGACACCTTGGATAACTGAATGCCAGGATGACAGCAGCATTCTGAGGGTTTGGTGCACCATTTCCAGACTCATGGGACCCTCCTGCAGGGTCACATCAGTGAATTTGGATGTTCCCCACAGCCTGGGGCTCTGATTGCCTTAACCACCACATCTGGAAGTTTATAGTGCTCCAAACCAGTCATTCTTCCCAGGGTCAAGGGACATGGGACAGAAACACCAGCCACTGCTTCTTCCTCTGGGGCCTGGGAAAGCTCCTCTCTGGTGCCCCCAGGGCTCAGGGGGATTTTGGCCAGCCCTGTTTAAAATCTTCTTCTTCAATATCTCATCACTTGGCAAATTCACGATGACACCAGGCTGGGGGAGTGGATGTGCTGGAGGGTGGGAAGGTCTGCAGAGGGATCTGGACAGGCTGGATTTGTGGGCCAAGGACAACGGGGTGAGGGTTAACAAGGCCAAGTGTCAGATCCTGCACTTGGGTCACAACAACCCCTTGGAATGCTCCAGTCTGGAAGCTGGAAAAGGCTCTGGGGGTGCCGGTGACAGTGTCTGGACACGAGCCCAGGTGGGCAAGAGGCCAAGGGCACCTGGGCTGTGGCAGCCCTGGGGTGGCAGCAGGAGCAGGGCAGTGCCCATCCCCTGTGCTGGCACTGCTGGGGCACCTCCAGTGCTGGGGCAGCTCTGGGACCCTCCTGACAGGAGAGACCTGCAGGGGCTGCAGCGTGTCCAGGGCAGGGAACGGAGCTGGGCAAGGGGCTGGAGCCCCAGCAGAGGCTGAGGGAGCTGGGAAAGGGGCTCAGCCTGGAGAAAAGGAGCCTCAGGGGGGACCTGGTGGCTCTGCACAAGTCCCTGCCAGGAGGGGACAGCCGGGGGGGGTCGGGCTCTGCTCCCAGGGAACAGGGACAGGAGGAGACGAGGCTCAGGGTGGATATTGGGATCAATTTCTTCATGGAAGCACTGAGGCCAATCCAATGCTAATGGCACGGGTATTTTATAGCATGGATAATCTTCCTGTGGACACAAGAATTGATGTAAAGTGTTAAAAATGCAGCCAAACCAAAATGAAATATAATGGGGATTTTTCTAATCTGCTTTGTGAATCAACACAGGGTAAAATATCATTTGGGGGTCTTGGAGTTTCCTGAGAGGTGGCAATTCCAGTTTTACACTGGTAGAGTTTGCACTGTGTGTCCTGTGCTCTGCGTGGGGCTGATTTAAAGCAGAGAGTTAGGAGGGAGACACACAATTTCACTTTAAAGACTCCCATTGATCCAGCACATGCTCCAGTGAATTACAGTTGATAACACCCCTTATCTCTAATCATTCCCCCCGCCTCCATCCTGGATGAAAGGCAATCCATGTTCAGCCACACTGAGAAGGTCAGTGTGTGTCCAAGGAAATGATTTTGCTATGAAATAATATGATTCGGGAAAACAACTTCTGCTTCAAATGATTTTTTGGGTACACTTTTAACTTAAAAATAAATTCCTTCTGGCTGAATCAGCATTGACAGTGCCATTAATCCTGATTATTGTTAGTTATTGGATGGTATTTGTAATGAACATTTTCATTGCCTTTGAAGCTGAGGTTTGCTCCTTCCCAGCCCCAAAATAATCACATGAGGGTTTAGAGTTCAGAGCAGTGCTCTGCCACATTATAGAGCTCCTGGATACCATTAACAAGTTATTTGATAATTACTTCCTAATACGTTTGGAGTCCTTTGTTACGATCATTCATTTCAAGTTCGTAAAACTGTCATACAACCCGTGTGCTTTAATGTCTGTAAGTTCCACTTTCATGAATAAAACATATCCACATTTAAGAGTTCTCCAGCCTCTGCTCTAAAACACTCAGAAATTCAACAAGTTCGTTAAAAGGAGGAGCTGGGCACCTGCTCACCTGAAGGGAGTTTGCTGCTCCTCCTTCTCCTGGATTTTACCTCGATGGTTTGTGCATGCCAGCCCCCAAATTCTGTGAGCAGGCGGCTGAAGGTGTCCTGAAGCTCTGAATGGTGACAGATCAGGACAGATCAGCGTAGGTGGGCTCTGAATCAATGCCCCTGTTGAGATCCAAACCAAAGCTACACAAACTCAACCCAAGTTTCCTGGGAACGGGGAACCAGAACTTCATCATCCACTGAAATATTTCTGTGAAATGTGCAGTGAAGGCAGCCCAGGGTTTGTGAAGGTGCCTTGGGGACAGGATGTGCCAGGTTTCCTTGCAAATTTCAGAGTTATTTTGGGTGGGACATGCTTTCCAGAGCTGGTTCCTGAGCCTCATCTCTGCCTTGGGGGAGTTTATAAACCTGGGGTAAAAAGGAGCAGGCGCCTTAATCTTGCCCCCGGACTCATGGGCATTTTCTCCAAGGTCTTTCCTGCTCTTCCCAGCAACCTGGAGGACGTCTGTGTCCTATCATGGGAAGGAGAAAGTCGGTGTTATCATGGAGAGGAGGCCATCAGGGCATTTTCCTATGGTTTGGAGACAGAGACTCCCAGCTGGCTGCAGCCCTGCTGTAGGATTGGCTCGGCCCGTGCAGCAGTGCTCGGCTGCAGCTTCCTGGTGATGCTGTTTCTTCATTCCTCTCTCTCCATGGTCTGGGTCTCCAAACTGCACCTCAGCCCCAAAAACGTGGAATGGGAACTGTGCATGGAACAGAAGCTCTGTCCTGCTGGAAAGGCTCCACTAATCATTGTGGTGCTCCATCTAAAAGGCTGATCCAGTTGGGACTGGCTGTAAAACCAGGGGAAACCCACACCAGCTCTTGGGATCCCCAAACTGTCTCCTCTGAGCTTTCCTGGGAAGTAGAGCTCCCATTTCTGTGCTTTATTCTCCTCTCCACCACAGCCCCAGGAGAAGGAACAGCCCAGGGTGTACCTGGAGTGGGGATGGAGGTGGAAAAACAGGACACCAAACCCCTTTGTGCCTGGAAGTTGTGTTTGTCCACCCTGAGGGCTCCCCTGGCAGGAGGCTACAAAGATTTCCCTCAGCTCCAGCTCCAGCAGCTCCCCGTGTTCAATGCACTCCACACTCTGCTTTATTACACTTCAAACCCACTTTGTTTGCAAAGGAGGAAAAGCTGTCAGAGGCCATTAATCCGAACAGAATTTAATCTCTCAAACAGCATTTACTCAGGCAGAGCTGCTAAATCTATATATTAAAAAACTGTTGACAATTAATTAAAATGCTTCACTGCTGGAGTGGGAACAGCGCTGCTCTGCAGGGCACTGTCAGGTGGGGCAACAGCCTCTCCCTGGGACACACCTGGGCAGGATTAGAGGGAAAACAGCTGCTTCCCTGTAGGAATTTCTGTGCTGGCAGCCCTGCTGCAGCCTGGCAACAGCGTGACTGGAGGGACAGCCAGAGGAACACAGAGCTGTGCATCAGGCACACGGTGAACAGCATCCCAGGCTTTTATGTTGCAGAGTTGCAGCTTGGAAAAGCTGAGACAGGAGCCCAGGAGCTCCTGAATGAGGCTTAGAGGTATCACCCGGCTGGAGATGACATGGTCCTAGCGTTGGATTTTAGGGAAAGGTTCTTCCCCCAGAGGGTACTGGCACTGCCCAGGCTCCCCAGGGAATGGGCACGGCCCCGAGGCTGCCAGAGCTCCAGGAGCCTTTGGACAGCACTGCCAGGGATGCCCAGGGTGGGGTTGTTGGGGTGTCCTGGGCAGGAATAGGGGCTGGGCTGGGTGGTCCTGTGGGTGCCTTCCCATTCAGGATATTCCATGGTTCTGGTGGGTATTCCATGACAATTAACTGGAAGATGGATTTGGGGACATCACTGAGAAGGAGGTGCAGTCCATGGCACGTGCCAGACAGTGTCTGGGAAGACATGAGGAAGAGGGAAGATGACCTTTCCAAGTGGCAAAAAAACATCTCCATGACGGTTCAATTGTCAGCACAAGGATCAATTTTCCCCCGTTGGCCTGAGGTGCGTGACATTTCCTTTAAGTCCAGGTCAGAATTATTTTCCTTTGCTGTAAGACAGAAGCAGTTATGGAATGATTATTGCCCACACCGTGATGACAAAATGCTGCTGCCTAAAAGACCAAAGATCAGAAGATTACAAAGATCAGAAACCTCCAAAAATTGAGGCTGCAATGGCCAAAGCAATAAATGTGTCAGGAAGGGACAAGAGCAGGCGGAGAGGGCACAAAATCATGGAATTACAGAATGTTTGGGTTGGAAGGAAGCTTTAAAGGCCGTTTAATCCCAAGCCCTGCAATGAACAGGTACCTCAGGTTGCCCAGAGCCCCATTCAAAGTTTCTCCCTTCTCTTCTTGCCATGGCCTCTGTGATTTTGTGGTTGTCAGGGCCCAAGGGGACGGGCTGGGTGACACAGTGGTGCCACTGTCAGACACACAAAGTGCTGGCTGCCAAGCCACAGCAGCCCTGTCCCGCCTGGAGGCATGGCTGGGCACAAATTCCTGCCAGCACAAACCCTGCCCTTCCCTGGTGTCACCTCCTCTCTGAGGACACCAAAACCTCAGGGTCAGACTCTGATCCTGCTGCTTATTTTTCTGTTCTTGTGCCAGTTCCTCAGCTGCTTCAAATCCCACTCTGGAAAGGACAGGAGAGCACCCTTGGAAAACTGGCTGCAAATTTCTGTTCCCAGTGGCAGGAAGACAAAAATCTACTCAGAGGGTTTCTCCCTGGACTTAAAATGTTGTCCAAGTTTGCTCTGGGCCACTGAGGTCCCAGCTCCAGACATTGAACTGTGTTGGTTGTAGTGGTTTTGTTCAAAATGAATCCTCACTTCTCCTGCTCATGGAAATATGGTGAGGCTTAGCCGTGTTAGGACTAGGACTAGGACTACCTAGTCCTTTGTTTTCCTGCTGCACCAGTGTTGTCTGATCTCAGTAGGCAATAAATCCAAACCACAGGGGGCTCCTTCCTTGCAGTGACACTGTGTCACTTCCTGCAGTGACAGAGGGCAGTGACAAAGCAGTGACACAGGGCAGTGACAGCAGTGACAGGGCAGTGACACAGAGCAGTGACAGAGCAGTGACAGGGCAGTGACAGAGCAGTGACACAGAGCAATGACACAGAGCAGTGACAGAGCAGTGACACAGAGCAGTGACACAGGGCAGTGACAGGGCAGTGACAGAGCAGTGACACAGAGCAATGACACAGAGCAGTGACAGGGCAGTGACATAGGGCAGTGACACAGGGCAGTGACACAGGGCAGTGACACAGAGCAATGTCACAGAGCAGTGACAGGGCAGTGACATAGGGCAGTGACACAGGGCAGTGACAGGGCAGTGACACAGAGCAATGACACAGAGCAGTGACAGGGCAGTGACACAGGGCAGTGACACAGGGCAGTGACACAGAGCAGTGACAGCAGTGACACAGGGCAGTGACACAGGGCAGTGACAGGGCAGTGACACAGAGCAGTGACACAGAGCAGTGACACAGAGCAGTGACAGGGCAGTGACACAGAGCAATGTCACAGAGCAGTGACAGGGCAGTGACACAGAGCAGTGACACAGGGCAGTGACAGCAGTGACAGAGGGCAGTGACAGCAGTGACAGGGCAGTGACAGGGCAGTGACACAGGGCAGTGACAAAGTCTAAGCCTAGAGCTCCTGAAAGATATCAAAGGGACTTTAGGCCCAGCACTGTTTTGTCCCCATATCTACTGAATAACAGCCCAGATCCAGGAGTAAACACATTTACATCTCCTGGCTCCCATTTTATCTCCCTTTCTCCTTGCTGGCTCCTCACTGTGGTCCTGTTTCCAAGTCTCTGAGCAGGGAGGTGACACAGAGGGTGACCCAGAACGTTTCGTGTCCGAGTTCCCCCATCTGGGTGGTTTTCCAGGCTGGTCCCAGCTGCATTCCCAACGCTGAACTCTGTCCTTTGGAGCCCTCAGGGACGGTCACTGGGGGGGATCCCAGCTGGGCTCTGTCAGGAGGAGCTCTCCACTGCTCCCCAGAGCAGGCTGCTCATAGAGCTCATCCAGCAGTCATTTCCCATTGGGAACTGCAGTAGGAAAGGATTTCAAAAAATCACAGAATGATGGAATATCCTGAGCTGGAGGGACCCACAGGACCACCCAGCCCAGCCCCTGGCCCTGCCCAGACCCCCCAACAACCCCACCCTGGGCATCCCTGGCAGTGCTGTCCAAAGGCTCCTGGAGCTCTGGCAGCCTCGGGGCCGTGCCCATTCCCTGGGGAGCCTGGGCAGTGCCAGCACCCTCTGGGGGAAGAACCTTTCCTGCTCTGCAGCCTGAGCCTGCCCTGGCCCAGCCCCAGCCCNCCCCCAGGATCATCCAGCCCAGCCCTGGCCCTGCCCAGACCCCCCAACAACCCCACCCTGGGCATCCCTGGCAGCGCTGTCCAAAGGCTCCTGGAGCTCTGGCAGCCTCGGGGCCGTGCCCATTCCCTGGGGAGCCTGGGCAGTGCCAGCACCCTCTGGGGGAAGAACCTTTCCTGCTCTGCAGCCTGAGCCTGCCCTGGCCCAGCTCCAGCCCTGCCCTGGGTGCTGTCCCTGTCCCAGAGCAGAGATTGGAGCTGCCCTCGGGAGGAGCTGCAGCCCCTGGGGAGGTCTGAGCTCAGCCTCCTCTGCTCCAGCTGAACAAACCCAGTGCCCTCAGCTGCTCCTCCTATGGACCCTCCAGACCCTTCTCCATCTTTGTATGGCAAATATGAGACCATAAAGTCGTTGTGTCTGAGCCCAAACTCTTGCAGAGCAACATCCTTTCCATCCATCGTGGAAAACCATTCCAGAGCCTTCCCAGTAGGCACTGTCTTAAAAAATCTGTAACAAGCACTGGGATTACATTTCTTTCTTTCTCTGCTTTCTCAGAAAATTGGCAGGACCTGAAAATGTGCACTTCTTTCTCTTTGGACGTTTGCCCTTCAGCTGGCAAACAGGGATTGATTTTGTTCCTGGGGCTTGTAGGAGGCTGAAATGAAAACAGCTAATTTTAATATTAGCACCAATTCCTGTTCATTACCACTTTTCCTGCCCAAACATCTGCTGGATCAGCACTGGGGTGTGGGAGAGCAGCTGGAGGAAGCAGCATTTGGAGTTTTACTGCAGGGGGGATGAGGAGCTTTCTTGTTGGCTCTGTACAAAGACCAGCGGCACTGAATTTTGATTTTGAAAAGAGAATAATTGCTTCCAAAATTGATCTTTACAGGCTTCAATATTTCCCCCATCACATTATGCTTCTTCCAACTGTGTCTTTTTACAGCCTAAGACAAATGACTTAAACATCAGGCTAATATAAAGCAGATTTTTCAGGCTGGGAACGTGTTTTCTCTCCGTGCACACGGGGCTGCATCCAGCGTGTCAGGCAGGACGTTTTCATTTGGAGGGATTTGGTTTTAAGTGGATGAGCACCGTGATTGTTATTGAACAACCTGACACTCAGAGAATGTCTGTCTCTGTCCTGCTGTCAGCCCCTGCACAGGAGGGGAAGCAGTGCAAACCCCAGAAGCTCATTAAAAAACCCAGCTCAGGCTTTTGATGAGGTTGGGGAACTCTCAGAAGTGCTGAGTCCTCCCCTCCCTGATCTGGGAGCGGGATAATCACTCTGTGGGTGCAGGGAGACAATTAAGCTCATTAACATCTCCTTTCTTACAAAGATGGAGTGCCAGCTGCTTGGATTCAACCACAGAGCAGCAGCAAATTACCCAAAGAGGGTTAATAACCCCGAAGTGTGCGGGTCCGGGGAGCCCGCGGTGACAGTGACACGCACCAGGTCACCGTAAATAGTCACTGCTGAATAGTCCTGGACGCCTGAATTCCACTTCATTAATTAATTTCTCTTCTAAACGAGTTCTTACGGCGCGATCAGCGCAACCACATCGAGGTAGGATTAATAGCTGTGATCATTCTCTCTCCTCACAGGGAGATTTGTGGCCTTTGGAGGATGTTATTTCTCAGCTTTTGTCAATAATACCCGTGCTTGCTGGGACTTTTACTCTTCCAAAGCCTTGGAATGGAAACTCCCTAACTTCTCCTTCACGCCAGAAGGCCAAAACCACCAAAAAGGCTCCCTGTAACGCTGCTTTTGTTCAAACACAGGCTGAGGTCACGTTGGGAATGGAGAACTCTCTGGGCAGGGCAGGATTTTCATCAAGGGGCTCGATCACAAATCACGCCGAAAACTTGGGAAATCAGATCCCACCCCTGGCTGGGAAGTAGAGACCCCATCCAGCTTCTGATGGACACTTGTGGCAGGGGAGAGGCTGCTCCAGCTCTGGAGGCTCCTCCGGGAGCTGGAGCTCTCCAGCTTCTTTGCAGCTGCCAGGGAAGAAGGAGGGGAGATCCAGGGGGAAATAAATAAAAAGGAAACCATAAAGCCAAAGAGTTTCAAATCTGCTGGAGCACTGGGACAGCGCTTGGCAGGGAATTCCTGTGCTCAGGAATGCCAATGTCACTGCACTAGTGCCCGGGGTAAGAAATACATTCCTGGGATCAGCTTTCCAAATAATATGAAATTCCTGGGTAAATTTCCCCACAAGAGGTGGAACAGAGGCACAGGAGCCGCGGAGCCCCCCAAGGAGAATCCAGGGCTATCACAGCCTTGTGGGGTCAGCTCTCGTGCTGGGAATCCTGCATTTGGGAAAATCAGGAGGAACCAGAAGCTGATTCGAGGGAAAATTATATTTAGGAAAAGCAGGAAGAACCAGGAGATGATTTAAGGCAAACCTCAGGGTCCAGCTGGTGGCTGACCATTGAACACTGGATTTTTTTTACTCCTTTCAGGCCTGACTGAAAGCAGGGGAGTGTCCTGTTCTCACTGGGGAAGGGACAATCCCAGAGTTAATCCCTTCTCCTCGGGACAAGAAGCCCAGCTGGGGGTCACAGCCAGCCTGGCACTGACTGATTTGGGACCAAATGTCTCCTTGTCCTCCATTGAGACGAGAATATTGAGGGTTTGGGGCAGTTCAGAAGTGCCCATCTCAGAATTCTCCATCCTGGACTCCAGGGCCTGTTGTCCCCCCTGCCATGTCCTGGGGGTTGGATCCTGGGAGGGCCCTGAGCAGGGGCAGCTTTGGTGGGAGGTCCAGGGAAGTCAGTGCCAGCCCCAGCCGTGGAGCAGAGGGTGCTCCCGGGGAAAAGGGAAGCACAGAAAGCCTTCCCGTGCCACTTTGACATGGATTTGAAGCCCTTTTACCATGGTTTTAAGCCCTTTTATATGGATTTTAAGGGAATCAGGATTGGCTGCCTGGGTCCCACAGGGACCTGTGCCCCTGGTTGGTGCTTTCAGTCAAAAAATTTGGGAAGAGTGAGAGATACCCAGGACCAAACAGTCACTGTTCTTCCCAGAAACTCCTCGGATGAAAGGGAATATGGACACTAAGCCAAAGCAAGTTAATTCCCTAAGAGCTCAGGCAAAACAGCTGCAAAATCCCAGGGATTTTAAGGCAGGGAAAAATAAAAAGGGTGTAAAACTAAAGAATCTTTCAAAATTCCCAGGAAAAACCAAGGCAAGATTTGAGCAAGTCTTGGTGCTGCAAAATCAAATCTATTGGGAGGAATCTTCAGTTTGGACCATCCTGGACCACTCCTCCCGTCACATGAGGGGCCTGTCAGAGAGCAAAAGCCCACAAGATTTAGAACAATTTTATCTCCCAGTTCTTAACTTTGTGTGCTCAGAAATTTGGGAGAAAAGTTGTGCCTTGGAAGCTTCTGGAACATTTCCTCTTACATCATGTCCCAGGATGAACCAGGTCACTTTGTCACACTGGGATGGAATAATTCCATTTTTATCTCTGCGACCTTGGTTTGGTTCGTCTGCACACTGCAGGCTTAGCAGGGATATTTTTCCCCTCTTTCTTTCCCAGGATACAAAATCAAATCATCCAGAATCAGTATATCAAAAAGATGATGATGCATAAACCAGCAGCCCATTCCACAAACAATAAAACCAGGTAAAATTCAATATCCAGCACCAGCGAGTAATTCCAGCAGCAATTCCAAATTTATTGTCTTGTTTATTTATCCCATTGATGTCAATAAACATCGCCGTCCCCTCGTGCTGACCAATTCGTCTCTCACACCTTGTTTTGTTTCTCTTCACTACAGATTTGCAGGGTCTCCAGGAGCCTGGGGATGGCCTTGGGAGGACAGGAACCACCACACATTTGTGTCCTCAGCAGATCCGGGGATTTACTGGAGCTGGATCCATGTGCAAAGCACAGCACAAAGCCAAGATCCCCAAAGTGATGCTGTGTCAGACAGGCAGGGCACGTGCTAAAGCCTCTGGTGGGATCCAGTCCAAGCACCTGGAGTCATGAACTCCTCCATCCCTGCCTTCCCATGGGAAGAGCTCTCAGGGAAGGGTTGTTTTGGGAATTGCTCTCTGCTGAGCGTGGGTTGATGGTGGCATTGCAGAGGATGGATTTGGCGAGGCTCTTGGCTGTTGAGATGTTGTTTGAACATCACCAGCAGTGCCCATCCCCTGTGCTGGCACTGCTGGGGCACCTCCAGTGCTGGGGCAGCTCTGGGACCCTCCTGACAGGAGAGACCTGCAGGGGCTGCAGCGTGTCCAGGGCAGGGAACGGAGCTGGGCAAGGGGCTGGAGCCCCAGCAGAGGCTGAGGGAGCTGGGAAAGGGGCTCAGCCTGGAGAAAAGGAGCCTCAGGGGGGACCTGGTGGCTCTGCACAACTCCCTGCCAGGAGGGGACAGCCGGGGGGGTCGGGCTCTGCTCCCAGGGAACAGGGACAGGAGGAGAGGGAACAGCCTCAGGCTGGGCCAGGGGAGGCTCAGGTGGGATATTGGGAACATTTCTTCCTGGAAAGGGTGATCAGACACTGGCACAGCTGCCCAGGGCAGTGCTGGAGTCTTCATCCCTGGAAGTGTCCCAGAAACCCATGGATGTGGCAGCTGGGGACAGGGGTCAGTGGTGAATTTTGGGACAGTTGGGCTTGGTGATCTTCAAGGTCTTTCTCCACCTTGCTGATTCCAAGACTACACGGTGAGCAGCTCCCTCAGATTCTTCAGACCCTCCTGAGCAGTTTTTGGAATTGCAGCAGATTTCAATGAGCCAGCCAAGGACATTGAGAGGCACTGGGCAGCAGGGAAGTTTAAAGGCATTGCATTTAAAAGCATTAAAATACAAAGTTTAAAGAACGGCAGCAATCTCATCCAGTGAAGAGCCAGTCTGAGCACAGTTCTCTGGAGGCACATCCAAATATTCCCTGTGGCACATCCGGAAGAGTCCTGAAAAATGTCTGCACCAGAACTCCATGACCTTAAACTGAAGGAAAGCAGAATTAGATTTTAGGAAGAAATTCATTGCTATAAAGGTGGTGGAGCAGAGGAACATGGAGTTTCCATCCCTGGCGGTGTCCATGGCCAGGCTGGATGGGACTTGGAGCAGCCTGGGATAGTGGGAGGTGTCCCTGCCCAGGACAGGGACTGGATGAGGTCTAAAGTCCCTTCCCACCATGCTGGAATTCTCTGATTGATGCAGGGAATGCTGGCAAAAGCTCAGCAGGACGTGGGAGTGCAGGGATTGCTCCTGAAATGTGTCATCATTCTCTGTCCTTTGGCTTCTTGAGGGGCTGCTGGAAAACCCCAGGACCTCCTTGCTGCAAGACCTCACTTAATTAATGCCAGTCCTGAAAGAGCAAATTGACAGGAGAGATTAAAAATATGAAATATCCTTTTTTTTTTGAGACAGAGAGCAACTGGAAAGGATAAATGTGGCATATCCCAAAGGAGGCTGGGGTGCCAGGCAGGACTCCTGCATTCCCAGCAGGATGAATGCCATAAACTGCCTCTTTCCATCCCTAAATCCTGAGCCCTCAGGCAGTGATTGTGGGTACCCCAGAGCCTGAAGGTTTCACAGTTACAACCCCGCATCCCTTAAATCTGCATCCTCCCGGAGAAAAACACGGCAACTCAGCAGCTGATTCAGCTGGAAAGTCTCCCCCAATAAGTTATGAAAAGAGGACTGGGAACCTGCCTTTTGCTCGTTCCAACTCTTTCTGGGTTTTTTTTTTTTTCTCTTTAATAAAACCCTGTTTATGATGGTGGATAAAACATTCCTGTCATCCTTAATAAAAGCCTTTACTAGCAATGCGAAAGGAGCGGTGAATGGATAAACTGTAAATCAAAGCACAGCTTGGAAACGGGGCAGTTTAGCAAAGCAGCGTTTCTGGGAGCTGCTGATGGCAGGAGATTACATTTTATATCAGAACAGATTTAAATTTAGGGGGAATTAACCCTCCAGCTCCACTGCAAAAGCTTCCCAAGGCATCAAGGCTGTTTGAGCAAAGAAAGTTGTCATCAGTGGAAGGGAGGTGACAGGAAAAAATAACTGAAGGGTACAATTTTAACTGAATCTTTCTTATAGAAACAGGCTACAAAAATTGTGACTGGATTTTAATTAGGAGGCAAATTTTTCCTGTCCTTTCTTGCATTTGGGAAGATGAAGTGACAGCATTTCGGAGATCCAAAAGCTGCTTCTTGCTGCAATGAGAACACTTCGATTTTTAAGTCTTCCTGTGGGTGTCAGGAGAAAAATCTTTCTGTTTCTTGACGTTTGGACAGAGCCACAAGCTGGAAACAGTTGGTAAAAAACAGTTGGTTCTGCCTGGGAAGGCACTGGGAGTTGGGGGGAGTTGATCACAAAATATTCCTGCAAGGGAATATTTAAAATACCAGACCACACGAAGTCTGAACCCCCAGAAACAACTGGGAAATTTATGCACTTTAAAGTCAAGACAGGAGAAAAAGCTGAGTTGGGGCTGAAATTCATGACCAACACCTTGCAAAAAAAGGATTATTTCACCAAGAAATAATTCTTCAGCCCTCGCTCCGTCCCAGTCTTTTGGGCTTGGATAAGTAATTCCAAGAAATCAATGCGTTCACCCCTCTCTCCGCTGTGTTTCAGTCCAGGTTTGGCCCTGGAAATCTCCAGGAACACGTTCAGGAGAGGAATTCTCCTCACTCCGGGGTGTTGGAGCCAGCCCAGGCTCATCTGCTGGCTCGGAAATCCTTCCTGGCTCATTGATTTCCCTCATCCCTCCCAACTCACCCCTCCTTCCTCCAGCTCAATAATCCTTTCAAACTCTCCTCGCCCTGTGGAGAGCACCTGGAGGCAAAGTCCCTTTCCCACCACCAGTGCTGGTGATGGAAAGGTCACAGAAATTCCTGCTTTCCCTGGAAAAATGCAGGGATTTGCAGCAGACCCTGACAGGTGCAGCTCCGAAGGTTGAACTCATCCCTCCTGACCGACCCGGGGATTGTCTCTGGTAATGAATTCTCACTCTTGCTCTGCAGCTGTGTCACCACCACCGGCACTGGGAAGTGTAATAAATGAGAGGCTTGACTCAGCCAATGTATCAAGCAGCAATTTTATTTATTAATTTGATAATTTTGATGGTAAAATGTGAGCAAACAGCGCTGGGTACAGTGGAGGGGGGTTTTCCCTCCAGCTGCACACTCGACTGCTAACTCTTGCTGGTATTTATACATGTTAATACACATTTTTCAGCAGTTTCTGTTTTGGGTGGTTTCCTCTTAGTTTCTGTTTTTCTTCTTTTTAATTGCTATACTCTATTGTGATC
>WAAE01021240.1:122670-144979 GCA_013400495.1 Nicator chloris
AAACTTATCTTTATAACTGTCCCATGGCCGTGTTCCACACATCTCACAACCACAATTACATAAGTCACTTCTATTTACCTGACACGAAACATAACTTGCACATTTTACAGAAGGGAGAGCAGCCCCTGGAGCAGCCCCTGGATGTGCTGGAGCCCGGCAGGAATGTGGGAATGCTGTGTGTGAGCCACAAGGACACCTCCCACCCCTCATCCGGCTGGGAATGATACAACTTTTTAAGTCTTTTTAACCAACTTTAGTCAGGGCTTTGTTCAGCTCTGCCCAGGGGGAAGGGATTCGAAGTCTTTTCTCTTTTAAAGACTCTCTCACCGAGGGTTGAGTTTTGCTGGGTGGGGCCTGATGGGCTTCAACCAACAAAAAGAAAATTCCCAGAGCCAGAAGATGCAGAGGGGATAAAAATCCCTTAACAAACATCACCCCTGGGGCAGTTGGAGACACCTGGGCTGGGAAAAGATCGGCAAGAGACCCACAGGACCAAATTAGCACTGAAGGAAGAGGGATCAATAAACAATAGGAGATCGAATATGAAAAATTGTGCCATTCAGGACCAACGAAGGACAATTTCTTTGGGTTCTGCCTGTATAAATCCGTGAAACGTCTGGCAAAGTACCAGCTGTGACGGGATGATTTTCACTGCACAGCCCAGGCACGTGTGGACGGAATAACTTCCATTGCACATCCTGGCCAGAATAAAGTAATGCCTGATTGTCTGAACACTTCAGGAGATTTTGCTGGAGAGTTTCTGTTTTTCCATCGTTTGGGTGACAACGACACCACATCCCTCATCCATAATTCATTCCCAGCACAGCCAAACCTGTGGGAATTTGTAACTCAATAGTGCCGTCAAGGAGCCCCTGTGGTTTGTGTTATCCTCCTTTGGAGGCTTTACAAGCCTGGAATTACACAGGGATCACCTGGGAACGAGGCAAAACATGGGATTGGCTGGAAAATCCCTCTCCCACAGCAGCATGAGTTGAAAACTTCCCTGCTTGGACTTGGGCATGTCCAGTCCCGGCCTGGTGGGACAGAAAGGATCCTCTCCCAGCACTCCTGTATTCCCTCCCAGAGAAACCCAGAGCTTTTGGTAGCTGAGTATTTTCCTCCTGGGATACTCCTCTGTGTATCCTCAGAGAAGAGCAGGGGGTGAAAACCCCCACAGCTCCCGCTGCACCTACTGATTACACACAGAGAAAGTGAAACCCACTGGCAGAAAAATGTCAGGGATGCTGATTCCAGGGATGCAGCTTTCAACATCTAAAAATCGAGGCTGGGAGCTCAAGCACCTGCTGCCGTTGAAGTTTTGCCTCTCAAACAGGAGCTGTTTAAATAATGCTAAGAATAGTGGAGGAGCAGATAAAGATAATGAAGTGCTCCTGTTGGGATCCCTTTGACATGCAGAGAATAAGGATCCAGAGTTATTTTTTAATAAAAAGGGAACTCCTCCTGGATTTGATCTCGCTCCCGCCCAAACCTTAAGACAAATACTGCTGTCACTAAATTAAGCTGTGAAGTCTTTCATTAAGCACCACCCTTGGGAATTAAAGATGTTCTTGGAGAGCTGGAGGAAGGAGCCGAGCTCCAAGAATGGAACAGGCACAGGAATGAAAATATGGAGAAATACACCCGGATATTTAATCCATAAACCAACACAGACACTCCCAGCGGGTCAGCAAAGCAATCACAGCCTCCCAACACAACCCTGAGGTTACAACCAGGTGTAAAGACAGGGATTGTCTTCATTAAGTGAAATATTAATGAACGGGGGGGACCAAAACATTGTAAACACAGAGAGCCGTGGCAGCAGCAGCAGAGAGAGATATTTGGGTTAGAAAATCCAGGCAGAACTCAGTGAAGTGTCCAGACCAGTGCCCAAAGCATTGCTGCCAGGGTTCAGTGGCCACTGCAGCTTCTGCAGGGAATATTCCCAGCTACCTGAGATGTTTAAAAGGAAATTTCCAGCCACAAATCAGCTGCAAAATGGGAAAAAAAAAAAAATCTAGCCAGAGAATGTTTGTGGTGCCCGGTGTCCGTCAGGGATTCCAGGCCCCTGCTGGAATAACATCCATGGAAATGCCACTTCAGCATGGAATACCCGCCTCTGATGCCTCTTTAGAACACATCCAGCGGCTCAGGCATCCAGAGCTTCCTCGGGAAATGCTCCAGGCCAGGCAGAAAACAAGGAAAGTTTTTCATTCTCCTGTCAGAGGAGGAGATGGAGAACGGGGATTTTCCTGCGTGCAGCTGGAACTTTGGGAAAGTTCCCGTTTGATGAGCCCCCAGAGGAGGAATATTCCTGCCTGATCCAGAACATCCTGTCGAGGGTCTCCAGCTTTCCCCACTGCAGGACAATTCCCAGGCAATGGAAGCTCATTTTCCTCTTACAGATAACACTGGAATCCCTCATTTCAGCAGGATCCTGGGTTTTTCCAGAGTCAGTCTCCACAGCCATCAGCATCCCAGTGCAGCATCCCTGACAAAGCACTTTCTGGAGGAAACAGACCCAGCTAAAACAGACCTGGGGCTGACAGAGCAATTTTCCCCCTTTTTCTTGTAAAGCTCCTTTCTGATTATAATCCCTGCTGGGTCTGGTTTATTTCTGGATACTCAGAATTGGGAGGAGCTCCAGGAGAGGAGTGGGGCTTTCCTTTTTACTGGCTGGAATATTTTGATTCTTAAATCAAAATCAGCCTGATAATCCCTGACCTGTGCAGAGCCAGGAGTGTTTTATACCTTAAGGGTTTGCAAAGCTCTGTCTTAGGACAGGTTTAAGTGGATGAAGACAGTTGTTCTGCCTTAAACCTGTTAAAGTAAATGAGGCACCATAACCAGACTGAGGCCATCCCAAAGGATCTCCCCTCTTGTTTAAGAAGGGAAGTTAATAAACCCTTTAATTTTAATTGGGTTTGTTCAGTTTGGGTTGGGTTTTTTAAGTTAGGGGAGGACTTTAAGCAGTATTCAAGAGAACTGCTGGAGATAAGGCCAGAAATCTTCAAATTTCACACTAAAAATGTGTGATTTGGGTGTGACAAGATGCAGAACTGGTCGAAGGCACTCCTGCCCTGAGGAACTGGCCAGAACTGTCTCACCAGGGCCTAGGACTGGTACCAGTTGTGGCTGTGAATTCAAAAGCTTTCCAATCATAAGGAAATAATAAGGAGCTCAGCTCCTTCCTCCTCCTTCTCCTCTCCCCCTTTAGAAAGGCCACAAAGTTAAGGACAAAGTGGTTCCAAACAGCACCAGAGCACAAGGAGCCACATTTCGATGCCAAGGCTTTGTTACTTTTCCTCCTGAGCACTCAGGGTTTTTGATCCCTCCCTCATTTCCCAGACATGGAGCAGCAATCCCAGGAGAGCTGCAAACCCCCAGTCCTGGCTGTGGGAAGGGCTCCAGTGAGCAGCAGGAGAGCATTTCCAGCTGCACATCCATGGGGTGTGACCCCAGCAGCCCAAAGCACAACCAGAGCCCAGGGGGTGCCAATTCTGGGCCAAATCCTCAGGAAAAACAGAACAGAGCTCCTTCTCCTTCACCCAGAGCAGAGACCCCCACCCACAGCAGGGCCAGGGAGGAGCAGGGGGGATGTTTCAGGCAAAGAAACACAGGAAAATCAGGATTCTCAAGGGGAGTGCAAAGGGATGGTGAAGATTATGGTCATTTTTGAGGCCCAGTAACCACCTGGGACCACTGGTGTGGTGACATTGTGACAGCTCCTTCTGCAGCCTGTCCAGAGCCACTTCTGGAGCTCTGGGGCAGGGAATCGGAGTCCTCAACGTTGGGAAACACCTTGAAGATCATCCAGTCCAGCACTGACCCAAGTCCCCAGGTGCCACATGGAGGGGCTGCAGCGTGTCCAGGGCAGGGAACGGAGCTGGGCAAGGGGCTGGAGCCCCAGCAGAGGCTGAGGGAGCTGGGAAAGGGGCTCAGCCTGGAGAAAAGGAGCCTCAGGGGGGACCTGGTGGCTCTGCACAACTCCCTGCCAGGAGGGGACAGCCAGGGGGGTCGGGCTCTGCTCCCAGGGAACAGGGACAGGAGGAGAGGGAACGGCCTCAGGCTGGGCCAGGGGAGGCTCAGGGTGGAATTTGGGAACATTTCTTCATGGAAAGGGTGGTGAGACACTGGCACAGGGCAGGGTTGGGGTCCCCATCCCTGGGTGTGTAAAAGTGGCTGAAATAGGACTGGCAGCAGCCTGAGGGTCACTTGAAGCTGTTCCATCAGACCCTCTGAAGTTTCAGGTGGCTTCCTGCAAGCATTTATTAAAAATTACCTGATTTTACTGGGAATGTTCTTGATACTTCCCAGCTACTGGTTCCACCCTGGAGAAGCCCAAAATCTGCAGGGCTGGACCCTGAACCCACCCAACACCCCCAGAAGCACCCACAGCTCATCATGGTGCACATCCCAAGGAGAGGAACCCCAAAATCAGCAGATTTATTCCATCCTCAGCATTCCATGGGATGCACAGGCTGCTGTGGATCCACCTGCTCTCACTTCCTGATAAATGCAACAAAACATTCCAGGCAAGGAGTATGGAATGCTGACTCTGTTTCCATTCTGTAGCACTCAGACCAGAGCTCCTTGCTGTGTTCATCACATCTGCCACTGGAATTCTGCATCAATCTCACCACGACTTCTACAAAAAATGGGGGAAAATCCTCTTTTCTGCGTAAAAGAAGGTGTGTGTAGGCAAAATTTGCAGTTTTGTTGAGACAGCAAGGTGGGATAAAAAAAGCCTTATTTGAAAAACAGGCAATTTGGAGCATGTTTTCCTTCAAAAATTTTTTTCAGGTTTTTGGGTTTTTTTTAAACAAAAAGCTTCTTTTCATGGTTTAGTAATTTCTGACAATGAAGGAAAGAAAATTTGGGGGTTGGCCCTGCCTCTGTTCGCAGATTTGGACAGGATGCTGAAGCCTTGACTGAGTTCCCCTGTTAAAAGGGAGAAAAGGATGTGATAATTCAGGTGGGAAAGGCTTTCTGAGGTGTTGGAGAAGTTCACATTTAAGCCTGACCCAGGATCAAACAACCGATCTGGCAACAGCCTGCAGCACTTTGTGAGCAGGGAATGACATTTCCCCCATGGAAGCAGCCAGGGGAGGAAGCTGGGATGTGTTGTTTGTCCAGCAGCTGCTGCTGGCACCGACCAGGCTGCCTTTGGAACCTGGCTGTTCATCCTCTGCTGGAAGCAGCTGTCTCTGCAATTAGCAGGGATTGAAACAATTAGAAGGAAAATGAGGATGGAGGCAGCACTCGCAGCACAGAGGTTCAGAGGGATGTGCAGGGTTAAGTACAGAGATGCTCCATCTGCCCCGTGGAGAACAGGGAAGGGCTGATTTTCTGAGCTGGCTGCCTTGGTCAGATCCTTCGTGCTCTGGCAGTACTTCTGTGCTGGCTGCTCCCTTTTCCTGGTGCTTTTGAGCATCTCCTTCTCCAATTCCACAGGAGCAGGTTGATATTCCTGTGAAAATTGCCGCAAGGTTTCTGCCTCTGCTGCTGGAGCAGGACACCTGGCTGGATTCTGCTCGGTGCTTGCCATAAAAGAGACTAATTCCTTCCTGTGGGAAGGGCCCTCTGGAGGTTTCCTCACTCAGGGCAGGGTCATTTTCAAAGTCACTTGGGGTGGCTCATGGTCTTGCCCAGTCGATGTTGTCACATTCCAAGGATGGAGATTCCCAGAGTTCCTCTGTTTTATGGTGTTCAACCCCTCCATCTCCAATTTCCCTCCATTTTGCAGGAGATGCAGATTCCCTCACGGCACAACCACGTCAGCAAATCTGAGGTCAGGGAGAGACTGAAGTGGGACAATCCGTGATGTTCCTGTGCTCAGCAGATTCCCTGCACTGTCCCAAATCCAGGCTGGGTGTCAGCTGCAGGAAAGCAGGGATGGAATGCCCTGGGCAGAGCACAGAGCTGTATCCCTTTACCTTGGAATCATGGAATTATGGAATATCCTGAGCTGGAGGGACCCACAGGACCATCCACCCCAGTCCCTGGCCCTGCCCAGACCCCCAACACCCCCACCCTGGGCATCCCTGGCAGCGCTGGCCAAAGGCTCCTGGAGCTCTGGCAGCCTCGGGGCCGTGCCCATTCCCTGGGGAGCCTGGGCAGTGCCAGCACCCTCTGGGGGAAGAACCTTTCCTGCTCTGCAGCCTGAGCCTGCCCTGGCCCCGCTCCCGCCCTGCCCTGGGTGCTGTCCCTGTGCCAGAGCAGAAATCAGAGCTGCCCCTCGGGAGGAGCTGCAGCCCCTGGGGAGGTCTGAGCTCAGCCTCCTCTGCTCCAGCTGAACAAACCCAGTGCCCTCAGCTGCTCCTCCAAACTCTTTCCCATCCCTCTGTCCCTCCTTTGCTTTCCAACTTTTTGATCCTCCTGACATTGTGGAACCCCAAACTGCCCCCAGGACTGGAGGTGAGGCCACCCCAGCCCAGAGCAGAGCAGGACAATTGCCTCCCTTGGCCAACAGAACCAGAGGCCTTTGGAGAGCTCTATGTACCCAAAAGAATCACAGCTTCTACTTTCCATCCTCTTGGAGAGAAAAGTGTGATTTCTGGGAGACAAATATTTCCTGGGGTGCAGAACAGCTGCTCTACCACAAGCCCCTGCAGCTCAGAAAAAACCTCCTCTTCCATCCCTCGGGAAGTTCTATTCCCCTCAAACTCTGCCAGGCACTTTTCTGGGTTACAGAGGCTTCTGAGCTCGTGGAAACCCCATCCTAGATCTGCTTTTTTAGGCATCTCCATTCCTTTGAAATTCCCCAGCAGATGGAGGCTGAAGCCCGAAATCAGTTGGCCTCAGGACAGCTCATTCCCAAGGTTCATGTGGAAATTTGCAAGTCTTGTGATTTGTAATAAAAAGCCCTGGCATATCTGAGATCTTGGTCAACCCCTCCCTTGATTTTTTTTCCAAGAAATTGCCAGAAAAAGCCTTCCTGATTTTAATTGTTGCATCATTCTGATGCATGTTCAGGGTTGAACATAATGGCTGGAAGTCCCTTTGCTCAAGGGCAAATTTATTTCCTGGCCAACATCTGGCTCCAGACTCATCTTCCCTGCAATTTGCCGGTTGCTGGCATGAGAGAAAGAGAATTATTGAGCTCTTTCTCTGCTTGGATCCAATCAGTCAAAGAAAGGTTGCTGGAGGTAGATGTGATGCACTCAGGAAAGATGCAAATGTTTGCTCTCTGCCAGGTCCTTCTGGCCACAGCTCAGGGCAGGGGGTGGCACTGAGGTGATGGGGACACAACCTGGCCTGAGGTCAATACACACTCCAGAACCTTCTTTCCCTACACAAGCACTTGGGGGGACACAAGAAGGGTAAGAAGGGATCAGACTCACCTGGGATACCTACATCAGCACCTGGGGATGGCATGGAGTCACAGAATGATGGAATATCCTGAGCTGCAGGGACCCACAGGATCACCCAGCCCAGCCTCTGTCACCCAGCACCACCCAGACCCCCAACAACCCCACCCTGGGCATCCCTGGCAGCGCTGGCCAAAGGCTCCTGGAGCTCTGGCAGCCTCGGGGCCGTGCCCATTCCCTGGGGAGCCTGGGCAGTGCCAGCACCCTCTGGGGGAAGAACCTTTCCTGCTCTGCAGCCTGAGCCTGCCCTGGCCCAGCTCCAGCCCTGCCCTGGGTGCTGTCCCTGTCCCAGGGAGCAGAAATGGGAGCTGCCCTCGGGAGGAGCTGCAGCCCCTGGGGAGGTCTGAGCTCAGCCTCCTCTGCTCCAGCTGAACAAACCCAGTGCCCTCAGCCTGATTCCCCTCGAGACCCTCCACCACCTTCACAGCCTCCTGTGGGTGCTCTCTAAGAGCTTTAAATCTCTCCCATATTGTGGAACCCAGAACTGAACCAGGAGCTTCAACTTCTGGACCAGAAGCTGCTTTGGGTATTAAATTCTCCTCTTTCAGGAAAAACAGGCAACATGAATCCACTGAAAAGAAAGAAAGCTGTTACCCTAATGCTCTGTCCAACACAAAGACAGGACTGTGGGACAGGGGGACAGGGACACACAGGGACATCTCTGTCCCTCACAGACAGGCAGAGCCGTTTCCCATTGCCATCAAACCCGTGGCCCTGTTATCCATGACTGTCCAGCTCTGGGCTGAACAAACTCAGGGACCTGTTAATGTCACAGACAGGCAGGTCCTGGGACACTGGGCACAGCCAGGAAGCACCTAGAAAATTAAGAGACAAGTCCTCCAAGTCCTTCTTGTGTTACCTTTCTGTCCCTTTTCCCGGCCACAGCTCCATCAGAATCCTTCATCTCCAGAAAAAGACCTGGGAAAAGAGGAAGTTGAGGACCAAGGAGCAAACCCAGCCGGTGCTCAGGAATGCAGGTGCATTGCTGCACTCTGAGTGTTTTACAACTTCATCCTGAGCCCTGCTCCCCATAATCAGATTATGAAACCTTCGACTCAAGTTAATGCAAGCAAACAGATCACGCAGAGAGCCATAAAAATAAAATATCATCATAAAAACCCTGAATCGAGAGCATCTTCTGTAAACAGAGAGCTGTAAACACAGTGATGTGTCTCTCTGCAACGATGTTTGGTGAGGTATGGAAGAGCCCCGAGTGATGGCAGGAAAACACAGCTGTGCTCTGCTTGCAGGAGGTGAGGGAAGGCAGCACAGCTCCAGGGTCAGCACAGGCTGGGACACTGCCTGGAACGGGAGGAGGGATCCCCCCAGAGGGGTCAGCCTGGAGTGGAGCCCAGAGGGTCCCTGGTGCCACCTCCTGCTCCAGCAGGGCCACCCCAGAGCACGGGGCACAGCACTGTGTGCACACAGCTCTGCAGTGTCCCCAGGGAGGAGAGCCCACAGCCCCTCGGGGCTCTGCTCAGGGCTGCCACTGCCCAGGGCACGAGTTGTGTCCCTGTGCAGGGCAAGTCCTGGGCTCAGGCCCTGCCCGGGGCTCTGGGGCCATTGCTGGGCCTGGAGCAGAGCCTGGGGCTGCTCTGAGCCCCTGCACACAGGGACAGACAGACAGGGACAGACTGGGACACACAGGGACACACAGGGACACACAGGGACAGACAGGGACACACAGGGACAGACAGACAGGGACACACAGGGACACACAGGGACAGACACACAGGGACACACAGGGACAGACAGACAGGGACACCCAGGGACACCCAGGGACAGCCCGGGCTCAGCCCCTCTCAGCTGGGGCTCCTCTCCAGGCTGAGCAGCCCCAGCTCCCTCAGCCTCTCCTGGGCACCCAGATGCTCCAGGCCCTGGCTCAGCTGCAGGAGCTCCTGTCCCTGCTGTGCTGAGGATCCAGGGCTGGGCACAGCACTGCAGAGGAGCCTCCAGGGCTGGGCACAGGGGCAGCACCACCCCTCACCTGCTGGGAATGCTCCTCCTGCTGCCCCCAGGGTCCCAGTGGGCCCCAGGTGACTCTGCTGGCTCAGGGACCCCTCGTTGTCCCCAGGTCCCTCCCCACAGAGCTGCTCCAGCAGGTTCCCCCAGCCTGTGCTGGTGGTTCCTCCCCAGGGGCAGGACCTGCATTTCCCTGTTCTCTACTTCCAGACAGTTCTTCTCTGCCCATCACCCTGTTGAGGTCTTTACTTCCCAATGTTTCCCCTGGGTTTTGCTCTGGCTCCTTCCTCTCTCCACAATCTGATGCCGAGTTCTTACACCATCCCTGGGCCCTGATTCCAAACCACTGGAGTCAGCACAGCCTCCTGGGGCCGTGGAACAGTTTGCAGATTTGGATGAATGTCTGAGCGACTTCTGTGTGAAACAAGAGATTTCAGTGATTACTGGATTCCCAGGCAGGGCATCTTCTGGAGATAAGAGGATGAAATGGTGCCCAACATCTCAACGTTTGTAAGGAGCATGAACAGCATTTCCACAGAGGAAACTGGGAACTTCCCTCTGGAAAAAGATAGAGGAGGGTGAGACCTGGGCGATGATGTCAGCCCAGGGAGTCTCCTGCACTTCCCACTGCTCATCTCCAGTTAAAAATTGCCATTCAGAGCAGAGGGAACCATCCACTTCTACACCTTCTGACCGGCACTTTAAATCCCACGATTCTGACAGCTGAGCCTTCACAAGGCTGGGATTGGGTCAATTCATTGAAAGCCTCTCCATGAGCAGAGTTCCTGCTCTAAAAATGTTCATTTTACCTGGTCTGTTATTAGTGTTCCTGCTCTTGAACTTCCCTGGGAAGCAGTTTGCCACCTGGGAAGGGCTTTGCAAGTCCTACTAAATACTAATAAGTAAAATCAGTAATAAAGTTATTAGCAATTACTAATAATATCAAAATAAGAAACTTTTCAAAGAATGAGAAGGATGAAGCTTTAAATTATTTTCATTCTATCTCCTGAAACTCGTGTATTGATTTTAAAAGATTCAGGGTTTGGGAGATTTTTTTGAGAGATTTTGAACCCTTTCTCCCAGTTATTCTATGAGAAGGCTCCAAACTGGGAAGGAGGATGAGGAGCACTGGGTTTCTTTGAGAAGGCTCCAAACTGGGAAGGAGGATGAGGAGCACTGGGTTTCCAGCCAGGTTCCCACAGAGGCAGAAGCAGAGGGGCTGCAGCTGCAGCCAGGGATAGCATTCCAGGGGGAAACAACGGAATTTATCCCCTTACCCAGCTCCCTTTGTAGCCCATGGAGTCCCAAGGCAGCTTGGACAGACATGGAGATGTCCAAGGAGGTGTCCAAGGCCAGGCTGGACATTGGGGCTTGGAGTGACCTGGGATAGCACGAGGTGTCCCTGCCCATGGCAGGGGTGGAACAGGATGAGCTTTAAGGTCCCTTCCCACCCAAACCATCCCATGATTCCGTGATGGAAACGTCCCAATTTCTCCCCTCTTAGGGGCAGCTGAGGAAAAAGGAGCAAACAATGCCCATGGAAGGCTCCCAGGCGTAGGCTGTGAGAAGGGACCAGCACAGGCTCTGCTGCCCCTCGGGAGATCAGCACGGGAGGGATGGCCTGGGAAGGGATCATTTGGGAGGGGATAACCTGGGAAGAAACGTTATGGGAAGAGAGGATTTGGGAAAGGAAGGTTTGTGAGAGGAAGTTTTGGGTGGGGATGATTTGGGAAGGAAATGTTTGGGCGAGGATGGTCTGAATAGGGATGACTTGGGTGGGGATGATGTGGGTGGGGAAGATCTGGGAAGGAGGGATCTAGGAAGGGATGATTTAGGTAGGGAAGAGCTGGGTAGGAGGGATTTGGGATGGGCTGCTTTGGGAAGAGATGATTTGGGTGGGGATGGTTTGGGAAGGGCTGATTTGGGCAGGTGCGGTTTGGGTGGGGGTGATTTCAGAAGGGAAGTTTTGGGTGGGGATGATCTGGGAAGGGATGGTTTGGGTAGGGAGGATTTGGGAGGGTCTGCTTTGGGAAGGGCTGGTTTGGGTGGGCATAATTTGAGAAGTGAGGATTTGGGAGGGGGCAATTTAGAAACGATTGATTTGGGTAGAGCTGATTTTGGAGGGGTTGATTTGGGAAGGGATGATTTGGGTTGGAATGATTTGGGTGGGGATGATCTGGGAAGAAATTATTTGGGAAAGGAAGGTTTGGATGTGAAATATCTGGGAAGGGGTGGTTTGGGAAGGGCTGATTTGGGCAGGTGTGGTTTGGGTGGGGGTGACATGGGAATGGATGGTTAACTCTCCGTGCTGTCAGAGGTGGCCACCATACCTGGGGTTTTGGTAGCCACTGCCTCAATTTTACCTGGAATTTTTAAAAGTCTTTCCATGCATATGGATAAAATTGAGCCGTGGAACAGTGGCAGATTTATTCCCGGGAAATATTTCATCAACAATTCTGTTGCTGTAGTGGTACCAACAAGTATGAGTGGAATTTTTTTTTCATTAAATACATAGATTTTTCCTAATAAATCCAAATTCTGCCTCTCTACTCTGTGAGAAATGTTAAAAAAAAAAAAAACAAAAAAACACCTCCAGAGAAAGGAACTGTCTGAAATCTCCCTTTGTGGAGAGGGTTTGGATGGCATTCCAAAGCTTTTCGTATTTCTTATGGAAGATCAAATTCCTGTTCAAGCCGTTTTTCCAAAAATGGCAGTAATTTGCTCCGAAAATCTCCCCATTTCTGAAGTTTCTGTTTGCTCTGCAGTTCTGTAGGGACACAACTCAATCCTGTTTCAGTCCTCTGCCTGTGGCAATGGAGCTCAGCATTGTCCTTTCCACCAAGAACTTCTTTCATGCTGGAGTTGCAATTCTGATGTTTCCTTTTGCTCCTAATTTTGTAAGGGACTCTTCCACTGAGCCCAGCTCAAAATGAATCAAGCCTAATTTCAATTCCAACAATCAAAATAAGACTTAAAAGCCTTGTAAAATATTTTTTTTCTGAAGAAATGCAGCATCAAGAGAAATCTTGGAGCTCTGAGGGATCCCCAGGGAAAGGAATAATTTTGGCAGTGGATTGGGCCATGTTGGGAGGACGAGACCTTGGGGGTGTGACAGTCCACAGCTTAAGTCTGTGCTGACAGACTCTGAAAATGTCTGAATGACATGCTCTGATTTAGGAATTACTATTTTTTTTAATCCAAAACTCCTCTGAATGAGGGAGACCAGGAATTTCTCTCTCCACTTCCCATCCCAGCAATCCTAGGGAGAAATACAAATTATTTCTGGTTTACATTGCATTGTTGCCACTGAAAATACATAAAGCCCATGGCTGATGGTTGGACTTGATGTCCTTAAAGGTCTTTTCCTACTGTAATGATTCCATGGCTCTAAACCCAGCAGTGATGAATTGACATCCCCAGACTGGGAATTTTAGCTTGGATTTTGGGAAAGCCTTTACCTGGGTGCGTGTCCCAGTGGGTGGAAGCACCTCAGCTCTTCACCTGCTGGTTGGAAACAGGGTAGGGCTGATCTGGGATTTGGGAAAGGAGGATCCTTAGGCCGAGAAGCTGGAATGGAGCCACCAGTGGTCCTTTCCAAGCAACTTTTCCATGCTTCCATATCTGTCCCATCATGGACAGGGAGGGCCTGGGAGAGCTCAGATAAAATCAGGGGGAACATATTCTGTGTAGGAATTTCCAGGAGGCCCAGGAGGATCTGTGGGCCCTGGGTGTAGAAAACCAGGAGGCCAATCCAAGGGTCACGTGGAAATCCAGGGGGCCAATTTCTGCTCTTGGCTAGGGAAAGGGCATTGCTAAGGAAATACACCAGTGCCATGTTTTCAGGGGAAAAAACGTCCTGGAATTCAGGTGCTTCTGTTGGGCAGCAAATCTGAGGTGCAACCTGCTCCAACCCAGTGTGAGTGAATTCCTTGGAAATTCCACCCGTAAATCCCACGTTTGGGCTGTGGAGGTGATGCCAAAGGGCTCCTGGCACTGGGAAGAGGAGCTCAGGAGAATTTCAGAGGCTGTGGAGGTGATGCCAAAGGGCCCCTGGCATTGGGAAGAGGAGCTCAGGAGAATTCCAGAGGCCGTGGAGGTGATGCCAAAGGGCCCCTGGCACTGGGAAGAGGAGCTCAGGAGAATTCCAGAGGCCGTGGAGGTGATGAGGGCAGAAGTTGCTCTGACTCTCAGCCCTCCCTGTGACAGACTCAATTCCCCCTGGAATGGCAGATCCCAGCACAGAGATCCAACCAGAAGCGATTTTCCCCTCCTTTTGCTCTGCTGGGATAACTCCCTGACACCAGGGAATTGTCTCTGGGCAGGAGAGGAGAGCTGCTGTGCATTCTTGGAGACTCCCAGGTATTTTTCCATCGTTTTGTCTGCTGAGCACACCTGGAGCAGTTGAGTCCCTCAGACTGTGCCCTGCTCCTGCTCTCACCCTGGGCAGGTGCTGTCCCTGATGTGCCACATCCCTGGGAAATGCCATGAAGAATAACCTCCAGCTGCTCCTGGTGGCATCGTGGCAGTGTGACAGGTGACAAAGGTGGCAGGGACACCCAGGGACACTTCACAACCCGTGCCCTTCAGGGGGTGACACAAACACTGGTGTGCAGAGACTCAAAGAGCTCCTGGAGACAATTTGTGGTGAAACAAAACAAAAAAAAAAAGGGTTCTCTGTTCTGAAATGTGAAATCCTGGGAGTTGTCACCAAAAATTGGGCAAACATCTCTTCCCTGCAGCCTCGTGGGTGTGTTCTGTGTACTCACACCCTGCTCCTCTCCTCATCTTTAGGGGCTTTGGAAGCATTTCTGTCCCTGTTCCACTCCAGAACTGTCCCCTTGAGAGGGCTGGACATGGAGAGTGGCAGCACTGTGCCCCAGAGCCGTGGACTCTCCATCCCTGGGAACGTCCAAGGCCGGGCTGGACAGGGCTTGGAGCCACCTGGGATAGTGGGAGGTGTCCCTGCCTGTGGAATGACATGGGACTGAAGGTCCCTTCCAGCCCAAACCAGCCTGGGATTTTATGATTCCCTGATTTAGCATCTCCCAGCTCAGCAGAAATTCCCCACCTCTGGAAGAGCAGAGCTGAAATCTTCAGCTAAAGGGCAGCTCCCGTGTCCTACACCAGGGAATCATTTCCACCATCCTCCCAAGGAAAAACGGCCTGAGACTGCCCCTTGGCTTCTCTGTTCCCTAAGGAGCTCTGCTCTGTAAGGAACCTCGAAATGATTGGCTCCTGCCAAAGCCTTTAGCAGAAAAATGAGACTTTTCTAATCAAGGCCCAGCAATTATGCAAATTGCAGGGACAAAATGCTGATAAGAACAACAAAAACAATTCTCCCAATAATTATCACGTTGAGCTTTGCTGCTTCTTATTAAAATCTTCCACTTTTCCGAAGAAATTGCCGTTTGGACACATGAAAAAATTAAAATATTGCCTGTAAACTGTACCTGAAAAATATTTCATGACCCCTGGGTATCTCTGGGTCTGTGAGACCCAGAGAAGGAGTTGTAGAAGTTTGTAGCAGCAAAATCATTGTAAGACATGAAGAGGGAGCAGAAATAATTGAGGTCTGGAGGGGCTGAATGCAAAAATG
This sequence comes from Nicator chloris, assembly GCA_013400495.1. Classification (NCBI taxonomy): domain Eukaryota; kingdom Metazoa; phylum Chordata; class Aves; order Passeriformes; family Pycnonotidae; genus Nicator; species Nicator chloris. Next base: position 137,596 of record WAAE01021240.1, read on the forward strand.
ATTAAAAGAGATACTTATGGATAACGACTTGAGATGGAATATAATCACTTTCTTGGAGGGCATGGAGAACAAAAAATGGGATTTGTTTAGCTTTGCACATTGGGGCTTAATTAGAAGTAATAGGATTAAATTTCTGCATGGAAAATAATCTGATTATCTGGCATCACTTGGAAATGAACTGGGGTCTGCAAAGGGTCAACTGGGGCTTCCAAGCTCCATCTTCCTCCTCCCTCCACGCAACATTCCTGGCTGGGGCACTTCCAGCAGGCCCTTCTTGGGGCATCCCCTTGGATGCTGCTCCAGGCTCCTTCTTTGGAAGTCTAATTTAAATTAGTCCTTTTTTTTAGGAATTTAATTTTTCCAGAGTTTTCCTTGTTTCATTTTCTCAGGGAGAGTGAGGTTTTGATGGGATTCCTGCTGCACAATCTTTCAGGGCCCAAACCTTCCTCAGAAGGGGCTGTCCCAGGTGTGGGGTCCAGGAAAAGGAGAGGCTCAGAGCTCACTGAGGGGAGCCAGGGGCAGGATGGGGGCGAAGCTGCAGAATTTGGGGTGGTGGGGAAGAATTCCCAGCGAGACAAATCGCTGACTCATGGACATGTTTCCATAAGCAGGTGGATCTGAGCTGTTTCTCCTCCTGGAAGACCTTGTGGAAGAGTAAAAGACACTTGCAGTGAAATGTAATGGTCTCATTAAAGTGCTGAGTGATTTTTATTCACCTCAGAATGATGTTCTTCCTGAAAGACACGATTATTTCCAGGACCTCAGGCAACTCCAGATGAAGAGATGTCTGAATCCGTAATAAGCTGGGAAGGCTTTTCTTCCGAGCACTCATCCAGCCTGACAGCAGAGCAAGAGCTCAGGGCTGGTGGTGCTTTAGTCGTGGAAATGCACCAAATGTGGCCAAAAAGAGGGAAAGGTGGACTTTGGATGTCAGGTTTTTAGGGTGGATCCATGGAAAGGGTGGTCAGGCACTGTCACAGCTGCCCAGGGCACTGGTGGAGTCCCCAAAGCCACGTGGATGTGGCACTTGGGGCACGGGGCAGTGGTGGCCTGGGCACTTTTAGGGTGGATGATTTTGGGGGGCTTTTCCAACCTGAATGGTTTGGGGATTCCAGGAGCAGCCAGGTGCAGCCTGCAGCTCCCACACTCCCAGCTGGGAAGGTCACTGGGCTGCACCAGGCTCTTCCCACTGTTCTGGGGCAGGCAGGGGAGGAGGAAGAGGGGAAGAAGGACAACAAGGAGGAGGAGGAGGGATGGTTTGATCCCAAAATCTCTCCCTGTTACCACGCTGGGATGTCCCTCTGCTCCCATGATCCTGGCAGGGCTCGGGAGCCCCGGGGTGGGGATGGACACAAGGAATTCTGCTCCTGAGGAGCTGAATCCAAACCCCCCGAGGGTCCAGGACTGTGGGCACAGAAGGTGGGGATGGACACAAGGAATTCTGCTCCTGAGGAGCTGAATCCAAACCCCCCGAGGGTCCAGGACTGTGGGCACAGCCCCATTTCCCGGGGTCCCTGGGGCATTCCTTACCTGGGACCTGCCTCCCTCTGGGGTCACCAAACCTCTCCCTGCCTCCGGAGCCCTCCCGCCCTGGGGAGCAGATCCAAGTGGCGTTCCTGGCCTGCCTGGAGCTGTAAAACTGCAGCTTTATTGCAGCAGCTGCTCTTTTACAGCCCCTGCTAAATCCTGGGCTGCTCCTGAACCGCTCTCCGGGCAACATCTTTCCTTAGGAGATGGGAAACAAAGCACCCAAGGTCGTCTGTCTGCTGCAATCACATCAGCTCCTGTCCTGCTCCTGATGAGGCAGGCTGAGCTCTGGAATCACTCTGGGCAAGGCATTCTCCTCAGGCTTTGGATCACTGCATTTCCTCCAACCTTCCCTGGCTTTTCCCAGCCTTTGGGAAGGCCGGGGCTGGATCTGTGGGGCCCTGCCCTCGCTGCAGAAGGGCAGGTGGCTCTTGGGACACTTGTGTGGCAACAGGGATGTAATAAACGAATGATAATGATGCTAACGAGCTGCATAATTGGAATTTTGGGGCACTTTGAGCTCCTGGATTTCAACAGGAGATACGGAGCTGAGCAAGGATGCCCACCAAGCAGTATTTTGATATTCAGGAATAAGCAGGTCCCAGTGCTTGGTGCTCAGAGCCAGATGTGACTCCAGCACCACTGCAGGGAACAAACAACAATAATAAAAGGCCTGGGAAGGAAAATAAAAACTTTTCCATGCCAAGGGGGGGTTTCTCCCCTGCAGTCTGAGAAGCCCCAAAGCTGCTCCTCCCGTGGAAACCACATAAATGATGTCTTACTAAAACTCAGTTATTGTTGTTTTTTCTAAATTTCAGGTGCTCCTCCAAGGTGAGGGGGTCCCATATTTTATAGAATCAATATCCCAGAGTATGGATTTTGCCTGCTTGGAGCAATAAGAGATAACAAAGAGTGGGATTTACCTTCCCCTGTGGGGATTCATTTTTAACTCCTCGCACCGTGTTGGGAATGTTCTGTTGAATGTTAACACTAATATTTTTTGATCTATTGTTTCACCTTTTATTTTATTTCAGAACAATCTCTTTCTCTGATATTTTGGAAGTTCTCCTGGGATATTCCTGAGATGAATCACATCCCCATCCAACTCTTCTCCTCTGAGACAAGAAAAATCAAACCCAACTTTCTTGGGTGAAATACCATCATGAGAATTCGATATTTAGTATTTAGTCATGGTCCCACTAAGGTGAAAACCTTTATTATGACCCCAAATTCATATTTTTATGAATTATGAATCATTATTATGAATTTTAATGAATTGCACAGTTGGGTGGAAAATTGGACCTCCAGTCTTTTTTCTTTTGTAACACTGGGTGAGGTTTAGGGACAGTTTTACACTCCCTTCTAATACAATTGGCCTGTTTTGTCACCTGTCAAAACGTCCCCAAAGTGACACTGAATTTCAGGGAGAGGTCAGAAATGGAATTTTGTTTTTATATCCTGAGTGCCAGCAGTGAGCAGAGAAACCCACACCCTGAAATTCTGGGGCCTGTAGGGCCACTTCTCCCAGGAATTCCACCCTAAAACCATGGCCAGCTCCTGGAGAACACCTGAATTCCCCACATTTTCCACCACCCAGAACAAATCCCAGTGAACCAGTGCTGCTGGCTGAATTCCACTCCGGAGTGTGGCTCTTCCATCCTGAACCTTTGCTCAGCCATAAAACCCAAACAAACAACAACAACCAAAATTAAGGATGGGGAAGAATCAATGTAAGAGTGCCATCTGGTGACATCTGCCACAGCCGTGGAGCAGCCACAGCTTCTCCTGCAGTGCAGAGGGGAAAAACAGGGAGAAGAGACGTCAATCCACAGGAGCTTTCCCAAACGGATTCATTTTCCCAGCAAAAATGGGCAGTGAAACAGGAGACTCCAGCTTGGTGGCCGAGGGCTAAAAATCCGGCCCCAAATGTGCAAGCCCAGGTGCAAAGTGGCTGTTTAATATTCATAGCCATGCCAACGGAGCCGTTGTCCTTGCAAATGGATAATTAGGAATGTTGGACGTGGGATTGGGAGAACTGTGCCCACAGATCTGCCCTGCTGGGCTGGAGTGGGCTGCAAAGCTGGGACTGGGTATTTAAAATTCGATGTATTTAAATATTTGATGTATTTAAATGTTAACATCTCATGTTTATGCGAATTCTTGCCGTGCTTCGATGTTTGGAATCACAGCCATGACAATTTGAACACGACCTGGTGTCAGGTCTGACATGGAATGGCCCTTTCTCTCCAAGAGAGGTTAATTCCTATCATCCATCGAATCCAGTTTTCTGCTGGGAAGGTGCTCTCCCTAAGAAAACAGAAGTCCAGGATGAGTTCCAGGGAGAAGTTGCTCAGAGTTGTCTCTTTTCCATGGATATTTCCACATTGTCTCCACCTGTAGGAACACACAAGACCTTTCTTATTTTTAAAGGCTGGGGGTTTGGCTCTGCTTTGGGTTTGAGAGCCCCAGGAGCCGTTCTGCCTGCTAAATTTAGAGATAAATAATAACCTGTCTCAAATTTAGAGATAAATAATAACCCCCTTAAAGAGATCTGGGAAAACACACCCGTGAGTGACTTTTGGGGGGGATTGTGCTGCTCTAAATTTAGGGAAGAGCCACAGGAACACATGGTGCTTTGCTCCCTGGGAAGGTTTGGATGTTTTGCACCACCCAAAGCAACCTCCAGCGTGGTTGGGAGTGGGAATGGTTCAGGGACCATTCCCAAGATGCTTTTTAAGGTTCAGGGGGGCTGGAGATTTGTTGGAAAAGGCAGAGCTCTCCCACAGCAGCTCCAAGGTTGGGTTTGGGCTGGGACAGCTGCAGGGCAGGGGACAGGCTCTGGTGGGAACCCAGCTCAGGTTGTTGCCTCTTTGTTTGAATATTGTGGGATTTGGGGCAGGTCCAAATCCAGGATAGCCCAGCCCCTGAAGGACAGGGGCATTACAAGTGCCACAGGAACAGCTTACAGTCACTGGGATATCCATGAATAAAAGGAGAACCTTAATCCAACTGGAAATTATCCTGGGCCAGGCCAGGGAGCAAATTCCAGTGTCCCTGAAGTGCCCCCCAGGTGTGGCTGTGCCAGAGCGGGGCTCCCATTCCCAAATTAGGGATAAGGTGCCAGCAGAAGACAAAACTCGCCTGAAATGAGCCGCTCCAGGAATGTGCTTCACCTCATCCCATGGACCAGGAGATGGTTTAGCAACCTCTGCCTTCTCCTGCACACTCAGGCTCGGGGGACAGGCTGGGCCTCCTGCCTCCAGCGCCACCAAATTCAAAGGGATTGATGAAAAATCCCATTTTATCTGGCTCCTGCCAGGTTTTGAATCAACTCAGCAACTCTGGGAGTCGAAGACAACTGTGCCAGTCCCTTCCCAACCCCAGAAGTTGCTAAAGGTCCTCTCAGGTGGCTGCTCCTCCCTGAGCTGAAAGTTCCAGCAGGGTCCTGTAACTATCTCCCTCTGCCAGGCACTCGTGAATCTGGGACAGCCTCAGGTTTGCTCCTCCCAGACATGGAACAGCAACTCTTAACAGGAATTCCATCAGACACCAGTTTTCTGCTGAAAGGAGTCTCATCTTCCAACCAGGGATGGAGACACTGGGGTACTTCTGCTGCAAGAGAGCCCCATTCTCAGGAATCTGTGTGGCCCCATTCCCAAGGAATCTGTGTGGCCCCATTCCCAGGAATTTTTGTGGGCCATTCCCAGGAATCTGTGTGGGCCATTCCCAGGAGTTTGTGTGGCCCCATTCCCAGGAATCTGTGTGGCCCCATTCCCAGGAATCTGTGTGGGCCCATTCCCAGGAATCTGTGTGGTCTCATTCCCAGGAGTCTGTGTAGCCCCATTCCCAAGGAATTTGTGTGGCCCATTCCCAGGAATTTGTGTGGTCTCATTCCCAGGAATCTGTGTAGCCCCATTCCCAGGAATCTGTGTGGCCCCATTCCCAGGAGTCTGTGTAGCCCCATTCCCAAGGAATTTGTGTGGTCCCATTCCCAGGAATTTGTGTGGTCCCATTCCCAGGAATTTTTGTGTCCCCATTCCCAGGAATTTTTGTAGCCCCATTCCCAGGAATTTTTGTGGCCCCATTCCCAGGAATCTGTGTGGTCCCATTCTCAGGAATCTGTGTGGGCCATTCCCAGGAATTTTTGTAGCCCCATTCCCAGGAATTTGTGTGGCCCCATCCCAAACCAACCTCAGTTATCCCCTTCCAGCATCACCTCCCATTCTTCACAGGATCCTGTCAGGGATCCTGGCTCCCATCCCTGGCCATTTCCCTCAGGACAAACTCAGCCTTTCCACCCCAAGTTTCGTTAATGGATGATCCCATGAGCTCCCAGCTCAAATGGATTCCCGTCATTACGGAGAATTTAGGACATGGAGATCAGCAAAATATGACCTCAATTGAAGTCCATTGTTTTCTCCTCCTGGAATTGCTCAGCTGGAATAAATATCATCACCCAGGCCTGGGAGAGTGGCTGAGGGAGGATGTTGCAGCACAGACCTGGAGTGGAAGAAATGTAGCTAAAAATCCTCCCTACCTGACAGGAACTGGGGAAAATGGAAGCAGAATCCCCAGAGGTCCAGTGGAGACCCTGAAGAGCTGAAAGTCTCTTTTTTCCTTTCTGTTCAAGAAGAAATTTCACGGTTGGCCTGAAAAATGGCACCAACAGAAGAAGAAAAGGGCTTATTTTGTGGGGGGAAAAGCGAAACAGTGCCAACCCAACCTACCCCCTAAAAGAAGTTCCATGTTAACCTGAATATAGATATTTTTTCAAGTTCATTTAGTTGTGCTTGGCCAGCAAAGTGTAAAGACACAACATTTTTCCTGCTTTTTATATAGGGTTTCTATGAGAATGGGGAGGGAGTGAACAACTTGGTCACAAAATTGGGGTGCAAAGAGGAAGGAGAAAACCCCTCTGGCAGGATTCTGAGGAAGTTTTGTAAAAGGCACCACCTGGATTGCAGGGGACAGCAGAGCCACTGCTGAGCCCAGGCGTGCCATGGACAGCAAGGACTGGAGAGAGGAGAAAAGAAACAGGGATTCAGTGTTGAATTTGGAAGGGAATTGTTGAGCAAGGCTGGGTGTGCAGAGGGAATCCCCCCAGCTGGAAGGGACCCCCAGGACCATCCAGCCCAGCCCAGCCCCTGGCCCTGCCCAGACCCCCCACCAACCCGCTCCTGGGCATCCCTGGCAGCGCTGGCCAAAGGCTCCTGGAGCTCTGGCAGCCTCGGGGCCGTGCCCCTTCCCTGGGGAGCCCGGGCAGTGCCAGCACCCTCTGGGGGAAGAACCTTTCCTGCTCTGCAGCCTGAGCCTGCCCTGGCCCAGCTCCAGCCCTGCCCTGGGTGCTGTCCCTGTCCCAGGGAGCAGAAATTGGAGCTGCCCTCGGGAGGAGCTGCAGCCCCTGGGGAGGTCTGAGCTCAGCCTCCTCTGCTCCAGCTGAACAAACCCAGTGCCCTCACCCTTGAGATCCTTCCCCACTTTTGTGTCCCTCTTAGGACACTCCCTAATACCTTTATATCCTTCCTCAAACTGCCCCCAAGGACTCGAGGTGAGGGTGGAGCGAGCGTTCAGACACGGGTGGGGAGCCAGAAGAGCACAGGGAATTGTGGCAGGGGAAGGTTTGGAAAGGGCTGAGATGGAAGGGGAGGTGACCCCTGCAGAGTGTGCAGGGAAAATGTCACGGCCTGATTGTGTCTGCAGAGCAGGGAGAGGAGAGGAGAGGAGAGGAGAGGAGAGGAGAGGAGAGGAGAGGAGAGGAGAGGAGAGGAGAGGAGAGGAGAGGACAGGAGAGGAGAGGAGAGGAGAGGAAAGGACAGGAAAGGAGAGGAGAGGAGAGGAGAGGCGACGAGACGACAGA
>WAAE01021240.1:150520-213894 GCA_013400495.1 Nicator chloris
GGGGGGGGGGGATGGAGGGATGGATGGATGGATGGATGGATGGATGGATGGATGGATGGATGGATGGATGGATGGATGGATGGGTGGATGGAGGGATGGGTAGCTCTGCCTCTGTACAGATTTTACAGCAGTTTTTTGCCTTTGATTCTGAGGCAGCTCACACTGGGCACACCCAACGTAGGAGTGATTTTTCCAACACCAGAGTAGGTGCCTGCTTCTCTGAGAGAGTGGGCTCCAGAATTCCTTCTCCACCCACCTCCAGCATCCCCTTCCATGTGGATGCTCAAATCCACGGACAATGTGCCCCGTTGCTTGGCCATACAGGTTTTCCCCTCCAGCAGCTCTTCCGATGCCTTTTTCCCTGATTTCCGCACTGGGATCATCCTCAACACCAGGACAACAATCAGTGTTTTTTCTGGGAGCTGTTGCATTGGGGAACAGGATCCTCATGGATTTCCTTGGTTCAACAGGTGTCCTACAGGCCTGGATTATTTTCCTCTCTTATCACTGGCCACAGCTGAGGTGTGCATCAGGTGCTCACCCAGGTGAGCCCAGTCCCCCCAGCTGCTGCTGGAAGGGGGAGAAGGAAATAAGTATCAGGTGCTGAAGTACTGAGAGAGAGAAGTAAGCATGGATTAAATCTCCAGAAGAACTGAGGGTGGTTCTTGAATGCTGTAGAAGTGTCCAAGGCCAGGTTGGACAGGGCCTGGAGCAGCCTGGGACAGTGGGAGGTGTCCTGCCCATGGCAGGGCTGGCACTGGAGGGGCTTTAAGGGCCCTTCCAATCCAAACCAGGATTCTGTGATTCCGTGATGATCCTTTCTCTCCCTAACCCCGAAATGATGACTCAGGTGAACTCCAGACATCTGAACTTATTCCTACCCTGTGTCCACCTCTGAGCTTTGGAATCCCACTGCTCAGGGAGGTGCTGTTCGTGTGCTGCTGCTGAAGGAGTGGAGGGAATTCAACCAGGGAATGCTCATGACTTGGGAACAGGAGACAGACCTGAGGATAAAGGATCTGGCACCAGCACCACATTCACACAGGAAAGGGGAGGGAAATAACTCAAGAACATGCTGGGCATGACTGAGGAGCCTTCTATTCTCTAACAGAAGATTCTTTTTGCTTCCTTTTCTTTTTAAATCAAAGATCTGTTTCCTTCAGTCCCTGGGCCAAGATAACCTCATCAAATCCTGGAGTGGTGCTCCCAGGGAATTGTGGCAGGGAAAATGAAGCCCTGTCCCCCTGCTGGAGCAGCACAGTGGGGCTGACAGCGAACAAGAAATTAATTTGGGATGCTTGTGCTGCTTATTTGCTTGCCTGTCATCCCTGCTATTGCTATAGCTTTGTGATGGGTTCATTTTCCATATTCTTCCCATAATTCACGGGATTTTTTTTTGTTTTCTCTTCCCACGAGGTCCTGGTTTCATGTTGTAACTTCCAGCAAGGCAGGAAAAGAAAGGAGCAGGGAGGAATCCCTGGGAGAGGGAGTTTGGAGGTAGTTTGTTGGGAAAAAACGTAAAATTGTGACCCTTTGATATCTTAAAGGTACAGAAAATACAGGCAAGGAAAAGGAAAGCTAAAAGTATTATTAAAAAAAATAAATCTTGAGATGAATCTGGGATTCTTCTTTCGGAATCTGATATGGTGCCGACACTTGAGGAGTCTCTTTGGGAGAAATGCCATCTCCTTTTCTCTCTGCCAAGGACTGTTATCAATAAAACCAGGAAATCCGAGCTGGGGCTGGAGCTGCTGCTGGGACTGAGCCTGTGCAGAGTGTCCCAGGAAAACCTTTTGTTGGGATCTTGCAGGAAATTGGTCAGGAAGAGGCAATCCCAGGTTAACAGGGATTGACACTGACTCAGAGCTATCACAGCTCCAAAACACCTCCCAACCCACACAGCCCAGCCCTGAGCCCTCTGATGGCACCACGTCCCTGCTTCCCTGTCTAAATTCCTGGTTTTCCTGTGGTCACTCAGCTGAAGATCTTTGCAGAGATTAAAAAAAATAAAAAAGAAAATTGGTTATTGAAAAGAGCATTCCCAGGTACACTGAGACAGGGATGGGGCAGAGGGATGGGGCAGAGCCAGGAGCCAATGGAAAACTGCAATGGAAAAATGTGTTTGTGGGCACAAATTCCCTGTGCTCCCAGGGCTGGAGCCCCTCTGCTCTGGAGCCAGCCTGGGAGAGCTGGGGGTGCTCACCTGGAGAGGAGAAGGCTCCAGGGAGAGCTCAGAGCCCCTTCCAGGGCCTAAAGGGGCTCCAGGAGAGCTGGAGAGGGCCTGGGGACAAGGGCTGGAGGGACAGGACACAGGGAATGGCTTCCCAGTGCCAGAGGGCAGGGATGGATGGGATACTGGGCAGGAATTGTTCCCTGGCAGGGTGGGCAGGCCCTGGCACAGGGTGCCCAGAGCAGCTGTGGCTGCCCCTGGATCCCTGGCAGTGCCCAAGGCCAGGTTGGACATTGGGGCTTGGAGCAGCCTGGGACAGTGGGAGGTGTCCCTGCCATGGCAGGGGTGGGATGGGATGAGCTTTGAGGTCCCTGATTCCATGGTTCTGGGATTTATTTCCCCTGTGGAAGCACCAGGTCCATCCTCTCCATTTGCTCTGGATTTGGATTGATCTCCCCATTCTGGCTCAGATCCCTGCTGCTGAAACAATCTCCTCGCCCTGAACTCCTTCCTTCCCTCTCAGTTTAGGAAACCCTGGATGAGGAACAGGTGGCAAAGGCCAAACCTGTGCAGGCTCTGGGAATTCCCGGTGCTCCAGCCCCTGCCTGGGCACGGCTCCTGCCCCTCCCTGCCCAGAGAAAGGACACACTTTCCATCAATCCCAGTCTACCTCCCGGCCCCCTTCCCTCCAAGCACCTGACACACATCGATTGGAGCCGCTGAGCTGGGATAAAGGTCACGTTCCAGGGCTTGCCTGCTTTGATCCAGGGGATTTTGGGACCAGGGACCGCTTGCTGTGCTCACAGCACGCTCCCCCATGCAGGATCTGATTCCGGGGTGTGTGGAGCCCTGCCCTGCTCTTCCATGACTTCCAGGAAACACCACAGCCAGAAAACCACGGAAAATCCAGGGGTTTTCTCTTCCAGCTCCAGCCATGTGGCCTGGGAGAGAGGAGAATGTGCTGCTCCAGGGGTGACAAAACCCTTCTGTGCCTTGTCCTGGCAGGACTGGGATAAGTCATTCCCTTTCTCCTGAATTCCTTGCAAATGGTCATTCCTGGAGGGTTTAACCCTAAAGCTTCACCAAAAATCACATGCTGGACTCATCCTGGTTCCAAAGGGGATTGCCCAGCGGAGGAGGTGTCTCCATCACCCCGCTCCCGGCATCCCCTCAGCACAGAGGGAGGTTTTCCTGCTTTTCCCCTGGCAGAGGGATCAACAGGAGGGTAATTGCCCGCAGCTGGGGTTCAGCTTCCCTCACTCAAAGGAATAGACAACAGCTCCATAGTGTTATAAACGCTTAGCCAATTAAATTGATCAAGGACAATTTATTAAACATTTTACAAAATGAAATGACCTCAGATACAGCCACAATCAAAATGACAGTGTGAAATCCAGATCTCCCCACCGGGTGACACAGGGAACTGAACGTGTGTCAGAGTCGTTCTGTGTTCACACCTTACTGCTCCTACCAAGTCCATTTTATACCATTTTTCTTCCTGCAGGGCGTGGATAGGTGGATTCTTCTGTCTCCCTTGTATATTCATATTAGATATCTTAACTATTGGATTAGTGAACAATAGTTCCGAGAAATGATAATTCAGCTTGTCCTCTTTGGGGGAACCTGGTAAAGATAGAGAAATGGTAATTCAGCTTGTCCTCTTTTAAACCTGGTAAAGATAGAGAAATGGTAACTCAGCTTGTCCTCTTTGGGGGAACCTGGTAAAGATAGGGAAATGGTAATTCAGCTTGTCCTCTTTGGGGGAACCTGGTAAAGATATTCGTCGCCGTGGAAGTGCCGACTTCCTTATCTTGGATGGCTGATTGCTGGAGTTTTGGCTTGTTGTTTCCAATGATAGTCCACTCTTCCCACTGGAGCCTTGGTCCTTTTTGTTGTAAATGAGCCTGTTTCCAGGATGCCTTTTCCCTGCACGTCCCAAAACTTTAACCTTTAAGCGGGAATTAAAATACACTAGATATATATCACAGTAGGGATCCACAAAAACCTTGGCTCTACTGTGTCCATGTTGTGCTTTCTCCCTGAAACCTTCGTGGTTTCTCGTGAGAGAAATCTTTTGGTGGGGTTTATTTCCCCCCTCTCCCTACAGCGAAATCCAGCCGGGAATAAAAGCCCTTTGTACATGGAAACACAACACCAAGCTCTGAGGGGATCCTGCGGGATGAAGGGAGTGGGGAAATGGAAATGCATTCCTTGGATGAGCTCTCAGATTAGCTGTGAATCTTTATGGCAGTTTCCCTGGCAGAGCCCTGAGCTGAGTCTCTCTGGTGATGGGAATTCCCAGGTAATTCCCAAGCAATTCCCAGGCAATTCCCAAGCAATTCCCAGGCAATTCCCAAGCAATTCCCAGGCAATTCCCAGGCAATTCCCAGATAATTCCCAGGCAATTCCCAGGCAATTCCCAAGCAATTCCCAGGCAATTCCCAGTAATTCCCAGGCAATTCCCAGGCAATTCCCAGGTAGTCTCTGACAGACTGGGAGAGCCCCCCTGGGCCGGGATGCTCCCAGCTCTGCTCACCTGCCCCAGCAGCACCTGGAGCAAGGCAAGAATAGTGGGAAGGGCTCCCTCTGCTCCCTGCTGCCCTCGGACTATTTTAGGGGGGAAAAAAGGGACAATTTTCTGTTTGTTCCCAAATACAAGCTGAAGTTGGAGCAGACAAAGCTGGGTGTTCCGTAATCTGTTCTTTCCCAGCATCTGCATTCTGGGATGCAAATCCCGGGAAGGCTTTGATTGCACAAACTGGGTTGGGCACTCCCAGCCCTGACAAGTCCAGGCGTGAGCTGAGTGTAATGGACACCGGGATGGGCAGAGACTGGTCCCGAGAGGACTCCTCATCCCAGGGGGGCTCATTTCCATCATTTCCAGGCTCTCAATCTCCTAAAGGTTATTGCTGAGGAAAAAAAATCTGCTGAGCAGAGGGGCAGCTCTGACCTCTGCTCCCTGGGACAGGGACAGCACCCAGGGCAGGGCTGGAGCTGGGCCAGGGCAGGCTCAGGCTGCAGAGCAGGAAAGGTGCTTCCCCCAGAGGGTGCTGGCACTGCCCAGGCTCCCCAGGGAATGGGCACGGCCCTGAGGCTGCCAGAGCTCCAGGAGCCTTTGGCCAGCGCTGCCAGGGATGCCCAGGGTGGGGTTGTTGGGGGGTCTGTGCAGGGACAGGAGCTGGACTGGATGTTCCTGTGGGTCCCTCCAGCTCAGGATATTTCATTATTCCATGTTTAAACCAAAGCTCCGGTTCTGGCTCCACAGGAGGTGCTTGGAGTAGCTGCCGTGTCTGAGCTTCCACCCGCAGCAGGATTAACCCAGGGATCCCATGGATAAAAATGGCAGGGTAGCTCTGACCATAAAATTCAAATATCCAGATCTCCATCCTCTGCTAGCTTCAGCCCCACTGGAATTACTTTGGATTAAGTTTTCAAGGGATCCTACTTCAGACAGAGTCTTGTCTTGTCCTATTTTGCATTTTCCACCTCTGCTCCAGGAGCTGGTATCATCTTGCAAAGTAATTTTCCTTTTAACCAGCACCCTGTTCCACCTTCCCTGTAATTGTATAATTAACAACTTAATCCATCACCTTTATATCCTCCATCCATCACGGGTTAAGCTGAGCACAGCCTGGCACAGCAGCTCTGCAAGGATCTGCCGTGGCTGAGGGAAGGCAAATGAATCTCCAGCTGGTATAGGTGGCTGCAGGAAAACCTGGAGCTGCCATGGGGCTGTTTCCTGCCTTTCAGCATCCCAGAGATAATTGTACCCATTTCCCACCATTTCCCACACTGAGCTGAGTTCTCCCCTGTGGATGTCTGTCTCCATTCAAACTGAAAGTGGGGAAATTTAGGTGGATGTTCAGGGGAATTTCCTCCCTGTGAGGGTGGGCAGGCCCTGGCACAGGGTGCCCAGAGCAGCTGTGGCTGCTCCTGGATCCCTGGCAATGTCCCAGGCCAGGTTGGATGGAGCCTGGAGCAGCCTGGGATAGTGGGAGGTGTCCATGCCCATGTCAGTGGGGCACTGGAGGATTTTTCATGTCCCTTCTACCCAAACCGCTCTGTGATTCTGTGTTTCAATCATTTTAGTTCAAAGATAAGTCCAATTTCTACCTGCTAAAATGAATCTGTTTACAAGACACTTCAATGACCTCAGTGCTGCCCTGTTTTGGTATCAAGGCACACATCTGGAGCTGAGATTAACCCGGTTCAGTGCCTGTGGCAGCAAAGAAAAGGTAATCAACCCCTTTTCATCCTGTGCTGCTCAGTGGGACTAAAAAATCACTCCCAGGCTGTCTGCTATCCCTGGGGAATGTCCATTCCCTCTTCACCCCCAGGAAGAGGAGCAGAGATGGAATTGGAGCTCTGCCACCCCTGGGACAAGGAGCACACAGAGACCCTGACAGACATCACAGCTCCAGCACAGAGGGATATACAATGTTTATATACAATGATTTTAACCATTCTATTAACAAGGCTGGTCTGTAATTATCAGATCATTTGCACTACCAGGCTGTCAAACCATTAATTACAGTCCCAGGGCATTTTGAGCTCCCTGTGTGCTGCCTGCTCCCTTTTGCCCACAGCAGGGCCTGCAGTGTGACCCCCACAGCAAAAGGGTTGGGAGTTCAATTCCTCCCTGCTTTGCTTTCCTGCTCGGAGTTTTGGCCCCTCCCCAGGGGAACGGAAGGAATGGAAGCCCAGAAGGGATTCTGGGGCCAGGAGGTGACTGCAGAGCTCTGTAAATCAGAGCTGTGGCACAGCTGGGTCAGGGTGGCCATTTCTCAGCCCCTGGGGCCACTGTGAGGCTGCTGCTCCAGGCATGAAGCAGGAGCTGGGATCCATCCGGGATCCCTTGGGATGCCCACACAAGGAGGGGTCTGCAGGCTCCTGTCCCCCTCAGGTGCACAGGGAGCAGAGGAGAGGGGCCTGGCAGGTGCTCAGGGATTGTCCCTGAGGTTGCAGGCAGGAGGCAAAGGAGCCTTGGCCGTGCTGGGAAATTGCTGAAGGTCCTGGATGGATCCTGCCCAGCCCATGGCAGGATTCAGTTGGAAGGGGCAGGGCAGAGTTGGAAGCAGTTCTCTGAGGCTGAGTTTCAAATCCATGGAATAAAGAGGCTCCTGCAGGCAGGGCCTTCTGAGGCTGGGATAAATCTCCTTTGTTTTTCTGTGCAGGAATGCAGGTGAGTTTGTGTAGACAGAGTTGTGACTTCAGTGCCCAAATGGGGACAAGACCATTCCCTCTGTGAGCCACTGAGACTCCTGGTCACCCCCCTGAGCCCCCTGGGCGGGTCCTGTGTTTCCCAACCCACTCTGCCCTTGGCCAGAGGACTGAGGATGGATTTTTCCCGTGCTAGGTGTGTCCCCATGCCTGGCTGGATGTGTCACCCTCACACTGCTCTGGTGGATTCAGGATCAGCTGCCACGGCTCAGGAGAGCAGGAACAGCACAAGGGGAGCTCAGTTACCTGCCAGCATTCAAAGTATTCCCAAGTTCCCATCGATTTGGCCATTTAATTAAAGAACAGGGATCTCCAGCTCTTCCAGATTTCTCCATCAGGTGATGCATGTGGGAATACAGAACACGCTATTTCGGGAGCCAAACTGCGCAATGCTTCCCATAAAAAAAAATAGAGCAAGATGTGATTGTCTCCTTTATTTTAGAATGAGGGAAAATGCCACCCAAAGGGCCTGGAACATGAACATCTTGCAGATAAATGTGGATGTGACATGTGTCTTGCTATACTGAGCCAGACACGAGGTGGCAACTGGGGCCACTTCAGCCCAAAGACGTTCAGTCCCCAGTCCCAGGGTCTGTCTGGCACTGGGAAGGGCATCCCAAGGGCTCAGCCTGTCCTGCTCCTGGAGCCCCCGCAGGGCTGGTGACCTGCAAGGTGGAGCTCAGGCCCTGTCCCTGCTGGCAGCAATCCAGCTGCACTGGGATGGAAAGTTTGGGTGCCACAGGGTAGGAAAGATTTTAAAGCTGTTGGAGAATGTTCAAAGGAGGGGCAGGAGGATGGGGAAAGGTCTCCAGGGGAAGCTGAGGATGGGATCACGTGGAATGTTCACCTGCAGAAGGGGAAACTGAGGGGAGACTCATCAGGGGCAGCTCTGCTCTCTGCTCTGGGACAGGGACAGCACCCAGGGCAGGGGTGGAGCTGGGGCAGGGCAGGCTCAGGCTGCAGAGCAGGAAAGGTTCTTCCCCCAGAGGGTGCTGGCACTGCCCAGGCTCCCCAGGGAATGGGCACGGCCCCGAGGCTGCCAGAGCTCCAGGAGCCTTTGGCCAGCGCTGCCAGGGATGCCCAGGGTGGGGTTGTTGGGGGGTCTGGGCAGGGCCAGGGCCTGGACTGGATGGTCCTGGGGGTCCCTGCAGCTCAGGAGATTCCATGATTCTAAAACAATGCAGCTGAAGGAAGTGGGGATCCCTCTAAGGCTCCAGTTTCCCCAGAGTTGGGCTGTTCCCTCTTTCCAGAAGCACTGAATGCACAGGTTATTTGAAGGATGGAATTTGTTCCTACACTTGGTGAGCAGCAGCTCGTGGATTTGTGCACCACAGTCCAGCAAGACTGGCTCAGAGAAATGAGAGGAAAATGAAATTCCAGCTGGCAGGAGCCCAGCCCTGCTGTGCAGCCAGACAGACTCGGGGTGTGCAGACAGAAGGCCCTGCCCGAGCCTGTTGGTAATAGAAACAAGAAAAGAGTGTGATAAGGAGAAGCTGAGAAGGGATAAAAATGAGCCAGGGAAAGGGAGGCTTTTGTTATTTTGTCAAGGAACAAAAACTCAAGGAAGTGAGAAATCTCAGGGAGGAATAATAGCCAAGGCACCAGACAAGCTAATAAATGTCTGATGAACAATGCAGCTCCAGCCAGGAGCAGACAGGAGATGGAGACTATTTTCAATTCAAAACAAAAAAAGCAGGAATAGGGAAATAAATAGTTACATTGGAGGGCAAAAGTCCGGCAGCCACATGGAGCTCTGGAAGTGGAAAAGTTCCTCTATTTAAAGGAAATTGTTGGGCATGTAATTTCACCTCTGAGGTAAAAGTGGTTTGGAGAAGCAAATCTAATTCCAGAGAAACATCCCTGGTTGCACAGAGAGTTAAGCTGCCCTCGGAAGCAGATCCTGCGTGGCAAGACAGGAATTTTCCCCAGGTTGTCCTCAGGGTCCTCTGTGCAGAGCTGTGACCAAGGCACAGCTGTCACAGCACGGGACACAGCCACAGACATCTGAGGCCACCAAACACTCCAGGAGGAATTCAAATGCCCATTCTCTTCAATGCCACTGATCTTCCAGGTGACACAGCCATGGAGGGAACAACCCAGGCATCTGGGTTTCCCTGGAAGAGATTTTCCCAGCGAGTCCAGCAATCCATTTTCTGAAGGATCTGCCAAGCCAAAGCATTGCTCAGCTTTGCTGTGGCACCAGTGACCAGTCCAGCACACACTGGGATGCAGAACCAGCTGGGATCTCACTGGCACAGGGTGCCCAGAGCAGCGGTGGCTGCCCCTGGATCCCTGGCAGTGCCCCAGGCCAGGCTGGATGGGGTTTGGAGCAGCCTGGGATAGGGCCTTGTCCCTGCCCATGGCAGAGGTGGCAGTGGATGATTTTAACCTCCCTTCCAACCCAAACCAGTCTGTGATTCTGTGATGTTTCCCACACCACCAGCATGTGGGAGAAATAGGTATTATTTCAAGCACAGTTTTAAAAACTGAACTTATGCATAAAGCATAAGATTTTTCCACAGTGAAGCCACAAACCCTTGTGTGCTGTCACCCAAGATGTCCCTGAGCACGGGAAAACCCTGGAGCAAGAGTGGCCAGTGCTGCCAGGGAACACAGGGACACCCAAAAGTGAGGGAGAAGGGATCTGACACATTCCAAACCAAATGTATGGCAGCATTCTGCAGGGCCCAGCAGACAAGGAGAAGGCAGGAATAGATCCCAATTCACCCCATGAGACAGCTGGAACAGCTGCTCCACGAGGAGGAAGTGAGGAGACTTCAGCTGGAATCCTCATATTCCTGTGGAAAGGGAGCAGAGGGAGCAGCAGGGAGAAAATCAGGGGAAGGGAAGGAAACTTCGGAGCAAAGATGTTGCTCACCTGGGCCCTGAGCCCTGTCCTCAGGGCTCTGCTTGCCAACAAAGGTTCCTAGGATGAATCTTGATAAATCTGATTTAGATTGGGTTTTCTTTGGGTTTTTTTCTTTTCTTTTTTTGTCCCAGGGATTTAATTTCACCTCAAGTGTCCAGAAATGGGTGGCCCAAGTCTGATTTCCTCCCCTAAATCCCCTTCCAAAGGGTGATCCCTGTGCCCCATCCCTCCCCTCTGGCTGGAGGATGTTTTCCCTGCTTCCTGCACAAAGGGCAGGACACAGATGGCACCTCAAAGACCTGGCCCTCATGAGAGCTGGGATTTGGGGGTTTTTTTGGCAGGGCTGAGCCCTGAGGACAGAGGGTTTCCCTTTTACCCCTCTGCAGCAGCCCCTGGAGCTGCTCAGCCATAAAACAGCCCCAGCACCAGAACCCAACCCCACGAATCCCAAAATCTGCCCATAGAACATCGAAGGTCTTCTCTGGGAAATCAGGACTTGTGGGCACAGCTGGATCAACCTGGCCACTGGATCAGGGAAAGGAAGATTTCCAAGTTGCCCATGGAAAAGGCAGGACATGGGAAGTGCAGGACTTTTGAGCAATGGGGCTGCCAGGAGAGTCAGGGAGATAGTCCTGAGATTGATGAACAGAACGTGCTCCCCAACTCCTGCTACAGCTTCGGAACTTGTGGGAAGTCTTATTTATCAACCCCAGGGAAAGGACAAATGTAGGAACAGGCCATGACAGATAATAATTCAACGTGCTGGGTGATTCTCCAGCGAGTGGCATTTTTCATTTCATTCCTGTGTTTGCAGAGAACTTGGCACTGGTGTTGTTTTCATTTAATTTCTCTGTTTGTAAGAGCTCTGCCCATTCATTTTGGCTGGAATCTGATAAGCAAAGCGAAGGGAAGACAAGGCACATGTTGTTCTTGAGGCAGGGAAGCTGAAAAGAAAATAGATTTTTATTATCAACTCAAATATTGACTGGTTGTCGCGAGCAGGGAGGGAGGGAGGGAAAACTTGCTCCAGAGGTAACCTCGGAAGAATCCAAGAATCCCAGGCTGTTGCTGGAAGGTCTTTATCTTGTGGTTTCTTGCTTTGATAAATAAAGTGTCAGACTGGGAGATGGAAACCGCATTGTGCAAATGTCACAGCTTGGAGAGGGGAGATGCAGAGGCACAGCCATGGGAAAGGGGGGTGGTTTGGAGCTGCAGAAGGGTAAATTTAGTTTGGATATTGGGCAGGAATTGTTCCCTGAGAGGAACAGCTGTGGCTGCTCCTGGATCCCTGGCAGTGCCCAAGGCCAGCCTGGACATTGGGGCTTGGAGCAGCCTGGGACAGTGGGAGGTGTCCCTGAGAAGAGCTTTAAGGTCCCTCCCAACCCAAGCCATTCCAGGATTCCAGGATTCTCTGTGACATGGTCACACACCTACAGGAGCCATCGCTCAGGGATGGAGCTCAAGGACTGCTCAGCTTTGGTTCAATTTGGGACAGAGCAGGGCCACAGAGCAGTGCCAGGGCTCTGAGTGGTGGCAGAGGGATGTTGGTGTGGGTGGAAAAGCAGTCACACAAACGTGGAATCACGGAATCAAGGCTGGAAAAATCCTCTGAGGTCCTGCAGCCCAACCCTCCCCCAGCACTGCCAAGGCCACCACTCACCCACGTCCCCAGGTGCCACATCTGTGCAGGCCTTGGACACTTCCAGGAATGGTGGGGATTCCAACACTTCCCTGTGATGTGCAGGAGTAAGGAAATGGCCATGGCAGCATCCCAGGGATCTGGAGAGTGCCAGGCAAGGACGTGGCTGCAGGGATAAAGGTTGTGTAAAGGCTGTAGGAGCTCAGAGACACTGAGAGAAGGAGGCACTGAAGGCCTCCCTGGTTTCCTTCTTCCACTTTTCCATAAAAGAAAGGCACAGAAAAAGAAATTTTCCTTCTAAGCCAGCCAGGAACAGCCCTGGAGTCTCTTCCCAACTCTTCCTTCTTTTCAAAGTGACAAAAAACTGGGACAGAGGAGCTGCAACCTGTCAGGCATTGCCAGATCCAGTTCTGGCTGATGCCTGACACAGATTTCAGCAGGAATTCCCATCCAACCTCTTGGCTCCAGGAGCAGCCACGGGTGATTGGCAGGGCTGGGAATCAGGATGGGATGTCTGATGAGAAGGGAAGGGCCCTGCAGTCAGGAATTGGCTGAGAGGGACAGACAGGGAACGCAAAGGGACCTTGATGGGAGCATTCCCACTGGGATAAAACATGGCCCATCCAGGTGATCCCATCCCCAGGGAGCCACTCGTGGCTCCTGCACAAAATTTAGGAGCCGCTCCTCTTTTGGGAGGTGGAAAATCAGATCCAGTGGTCTGAACACTTCAGATTTGATCCATCAAAAGCAAAATTTCCACATTTCCGGTGCTGTGGGAGGGGGCAGTGGGCAGTGGGGTGGAGCACCTTCCAGAAATGTCACTGGAGAAGGGTTCCCTAATTTTCCTGCAGTGCAGGAGGTGAAGGAAAGCCCTGGCACACACCCAGATCAGACACATTGGTTTCCCTTTTGGGACAGGTTGTATTCCCATTTTCCTACCCAAGGCTCCCCCTAAAATGAGAGAGGGAGCTTGGAAATAAAGGGAGATTCCAAGGAAAGAGAAAATGGAAAAACATGTTAAAGCACAGACAAAATGAGGCAGAATGAGGGGAAAAAGGGGCTGGAAACAGATTTGTCCCCTGCCACCACAACCCCAAAATTGTTCCTGGCAGCCAGGTCCTGGCAAAAGCCTGGAAGCTGGAAAAGGACAAAGCACAAGGATGACTGAAATCAGCACAAATTTGCTCTGTTTGGCTGAATCAATTAACATTAATTTTTATCAGAAATGTGTTTTCTGCGCATATTATTCAAAATATTGGGGCAGCTCCTTGAAAACAGAGGGATTTTTATTCTGTTCCCCAACCCCCTTATTAAAAAAAAAAGAAGTTCTAAAAGGAAAAAGAAAGGAAAAGCAGATGGAAAAAATGAAGCCTGTTTCTGCTTTACAAATGGTTTCACAGCCATTTCCACTGGAAAAACTTGGAAAAGGAACATTTTACTGGAAGGAAATCAGCTGGGATTCCAGGCATAGGCACGGGTTAAGGTGCTGAAGTATTTTTCTAAACCATTATTTTATTATTCCTTGCACTTTTCCTGTTTGTTTTAGCATCAAAATGGCATTGAGGCTTTTCTCAGGATGAGTATTTGGCTTTTTCCTGGTTGAGGCAAAATTCCAGCTTTCCCTCGAACATCTGCACCCTCCCCCCTTCTGACTTTCAGCCCAAACCAGTCATTTGCAAAGGTGACTTTCAGCACTCCAGCAGAATCCAGGGACAAACCCACTCCTTTGGGTAGGAATAAAGCTCTCTGGGAATGGCAGCAAGCAGCCAGGGAATGTTTGATGGGAATTTCTCATCTGGGAAAGCCTTGGGCTAACGTGGTGTGGGTGATGCTGGGGTTATTTGTTACCAACCAGGCACTGGGGTTTGGTTGATGGAGGAACTCCGGCCCTAAAACCTTGGAATGTTTAAATTCCCAGGAGTGGCTGGGATTCGACCCTGCCGTGAGGACGTTTTGCTCGGATACAGCAGCTCTTGGATCTGCTGCCATCCCAAACCTTGCTCAAGTGGAGTTCAGTCGAGTTTGGAGCGTGGCCTCGGTGCCAGCACAAATTAACTCACCCTGGGCTCCAGGAACGTGGGGCTCCAGAAGTCCTGCGGGA
Source organism: Nicator chloris (assembly GCA_013400495.1). Classification (NCBI taxonomy): domain Eukaryota; kingdom Metazoa; phylum Chordata; class Aves; order Passeriformes; family Pycnonotidae; genus Nicator; species Nicator chloris. The sequence goes on from WAAE01021240.1 coordinate 164,520, forward strand.
TTCATGGAGCTCAGAGGAAAAGCGGGGATAAAATGTGCCGGGGCACGAAGGGACAAATCAGCCCGTGGGGCTTCAGTGGCTCCTCCACATCCATGACTTCAGTTTTTCTCCGGATCTCCCTCGGCCAGACTGAGGCGGCCGGGATCTGCCCACAAGGATCCATTTGGCAGCTGCCAGGCCTCCCTCCCACCATCCTGGAGGTGCCACATGGCTGATCCATTCCCTGGATCCACACACGGATCCCGCTTGGCACTGGGCTGCTCCGAGCCTGCCTTATCAATATGGAATATTCCCAATAACGGATGGAGGCCAAGCAGTCAACAACAACACCAAGAGGGGACAACGCAAAGGTTTGGACAGGAACATCCAAGTTTTCCGTGGTTTTTATGCTCGTGTCACCAGAGATGGGAGATGTCTGATCTCAGCGCCCGCTCCAGGTGGGAATGGAAAAACATTCACCTGCAGGATTTTTTCCCAAGTTTCTGGAGCAATACATGGACTTTTGGTGCAGGAAGAATCTCCCCTTTGCAGACCTTTGGAGCTTCACCACTGGAACAGAAACAAATCCAGGATGGATCCCATTTATCTGCCAGGAAAGGGCAATGATACACCCACGGTGGGGCATTTGCTGTGCCCCTGCTTTGGAAAAACTTCCCAGCCATTCCCAATCCACACCAATGAACCAAACAGATGGAGCTGGTCCCTCATTAATCAACCTCCAGGTTTGCCTGGGGCTTGCTCTAATTGATTCCGAGCCCAGCTTCCATTCTCCAGGAGGGAAAAATAAAATCAGATTTCCAGGTTTAACTCCAGGTGCATCAATTCCATTTCCAGGGGCTTCAGGGTTTGATTTCCTTGGACAATTTCCTGGCACTCTGGGTTTGGAGCAGGAGCAGATTGCTGGAGTGATGTGGCAGAGGTGTGCAGGGACACTGCAGGTCTGCTGCCCCCATCTCACTGCAGGGCGAGGCTCCGGAAAAATAGGGATTTTTATAAGTTATCCCTTAGAACCGTGGGGTTCTTCAGGCTGAAAAAGCCCTCTGTGTTCACCAAATCCAACCATCAGTGTGTTCCCCACTAATCCACGTCCCAAGTGCCACATCCACAGGTTTTTTGGCTCTTCTGGGAATGGGGACTCCACCACTGCCCTGGGCAGCCCTTCCAGGGCTTGACCACCTCTGGCTCCCAGATCAAGGCACTCCTTAGAGCACTGAGGGCTTTCCCAAGCTTTTGAAGGAATATTTTTGCCCTTTGTGTTGTTTAGGAGTGCTGGAATTTGATTTGGAATTCAGGGTTTGGAGGCTGTGAGGCCGCTTGGAGTTCCAAAGTTCCTTTCATGGGAAATTCCCTGGAAAATAGGTGGGAAATGGGAAGGTTTGGGAAGGNAGGGAAGGGAAGGGAAGGGAAGGGAAGGGAAGGGAAGGGAAGGGAAGGGAAACCCTGTTCCCTCACCTGTTTGCTCCTTTTCCAGTGTCTGTGCAGATTTTGGGAGATTATCAGGGAATATCTCCAGGTTTCTCAGCCAGAACGAGCTCAGCTGGGGAGTCCAGTGAGTCCAGTCCCACCTACTCTGCTCCTTCCTGCTGGAATCCCTGTGGAATTCTGCTCTCCCTATTGCTGCCAGGCAGACTGGTGACTCCAGTGGGCATCACTGGGAATACTGGGAGCACTTGACTCCCGAGGCAGGTGGAGAGAAGGCACAGCACCAGCAGCAGAGCCCCCTCTGACTCCATCCATCCCGTTCTGGATGTCTGCCCAGGGTCCCGAGGCCCTGGGAGGGGGGAGAGGGAAGTTCCACAAATGTTATTAAACAGGCTGGGATTTAAGAGTAGCTTGAGTTCCGAGCTAAAGTGCAAATTTGGGATCAGGGTTTGGGAACATCCATTCAGCTGTTCCAAAATATAACTTTTGCTAATGTGGACCATAAAGCTTTACTTAAAGTTCACATCTCTCTTCTTTTTCCTTAAATCTTCTGTTTTTCCTCGGCCTCTGAACATAAAATCCAACCATTTGCTGCTTTGCTGTGCCCAATTTTTTGTAATAAATGTCATCCTATTCACACAAGAATTTCTCTCTGTCCCTAATTCTTCATCAAGAGCAGCAATTCTTCTCCTAAATCATGATCTGTGAGCATTTACCAGGAGCCTTTCCTCATTTGCCTCCTAGATCTCATAATTCCAGGCAAAATTGGAAGTGCTGAGCAAGAATGAAGCGTTATCAAGTGAGGATCTGACCGTCCACATCCCATTAATCCAAATTGGATTAATTATTTGCAGGAAGTGCTGAAAGTGCACTCAGGGCTAAATGGGTCATGGAATTTCATGGGTTAAGCAAAAAAGGGGATTTGTCACTGAGAAAAACTTTATTAATAAACAGCTGATTGAACCCAAACTTGCTGAGGAGAGACCTTAATATAAAATATACTTTATATTTTTACATAAACCACCATGAACTGAGTGCCTTGGAACTCCTGGCAGGGCCTCAGGAGCAGCACCATGTGGGAAGTGTCCTCCTGCAGCAGGGATGGTCAGGGAAGGATCTGAGGGAGAGAAAGGGCACCAGGGATCCCAGGACTCTGTTCCACCAGTGGGAGGGACGGGAATATTGGGATACTGGCACTGAAATGGCAGAGACATCAATGTGGAAGGCATCCACCTGGGCAGCCACAGGGATTTGCCTGTGGGATTTGCAAACCATGAAGGAGACACCTGGGCAGCCCGGGGGGTTCATGTGGCACTTTCCAACCCAGGTCCCCTCTGAGGCTCCCCCAAAGCAGGAAAACCTTCCTGCTGTGACATCTGAAGGAGCAGGGACTTGAGGGGGATGGACTGCTGTCACTAATGGAATCATGGAATGTCCTGAGTGGAAAGGGGCCTGCAGGGATCATCAAAATCCAGTTTTCCCTGCCCAGACCCCCCAACAACCCCACCCTGGGCATCCCTGGCAGCGCTGGCCAAAGGCTCCTGGAGCTCTGGCAGCCTCGGGGCCGTGCCCATTCCCTGGGGAGCCTGGGCAGTGCCAGCACCCTCTGGGGGAAGAACCTTTCCTGCTCTGCAGCCTGAGCCTGCCCTGGCCCAGCTCCAGCCCTGCCCTGGGTGCTGTCCCTGTCCCAGGGAGCAGAAATCAGAATTGCCCCTCGGGAGGAGCTGCAGCCCCTGAGGCATCTCCCCTCAGTCTCCTCTGCTCCAGCTGAACATTGCAAGTGCCCTGAGCCCCTCCAGACCCTTCCCCATCCCCGTGCCCCTCCTTTGGTCCCTCTCCACCAGCTTTAGATCCTTCTCTCAAGGTGGGGCCATCCCAGCCCGGAGCAGAGCAGGACAATCCCCCTGCACAGGCTGTTCCTGGTGCCCCAGGACAGGGATGTCCCTCCTGGCTCCAGGGCCCTGCTGGCTCCAGCACTCAGGTTCCAGAGGATTTATGGTTCACACAACACCAGGAGCTGGATTTGGCCCATCCCTGCTGCACATCCCACCCGATCCTGCCTCAGTTCCCAACCCCTTCCCCGCTGCTCCTCAGGTCCTCCCCGTGCACAGCTCAGCTCTCACCACTCCCTTTCCCAATGTTCTCTCCTGCTGCAAGCTGGAGTTGCCAAACCTTCTCAGGGTGTCTTCTCCTTGTCCATTTTACCTTTCCTCAGCCTTACATGTTCCCCTGGATTTTAATTCCAGTTCCTTCCCATAAACTTTAACTCCTGCTAATTTCTGTTTCCAGCAGCTGTAACTTTACCTACCCAGCATTTTTCTCTCCCAAGGAGGTGGAGCTTCCTCTAAATCCTTCAGAAGTGGAGCAGCTGCTGTCCTCCCAAAGTTCTCCTGCCGGATCCACTCCCTCCTCCCTCATCCTGCTGGACACAGCTTTGCTTTCCCACCTGGCTGACCTCCACCATCCTCCTCCCCTCCTTCCTCATCAGCAGCCACTGGTATCAATAATGCTGAATTATTAATTGGCTTAATGCTATTAAATAATTTACTCATTATTTTAAATTCTTCCAGCAGTTTTTTGGAGACCGGTGCTTACCTAAGGAATTTAGTGTGGAATTCCTGAACGTTTGGTACTGTATTAATTAAAACAAAAGAGAAAAATAAACAAGAATGGAGAAGTTAATGGAATAACTTATGGTTGTTCTGTGGAAGGAATAACCCCCAGCTGTCTGCAGTTAGGAAAGATGATTTAAAGTTTCATCTGGGAGAAATAATAGGATGTAATGGAATCCACAGACAGTAATCAGGGCCTTATCTCAAAATGTCAATCTTGGCTCATCTGCAATTCTGGGGAAGATGATTTTGTTATCAATAATGGAAGGAATTGGTCCCTCTCTTCAGATTCTTGTTCATTACGGGCAGATTCTTCTCTGTCCACTTATTCCAGAGTTCTCGCCAAAAATAAATCCCAGGGCTAAAACGGAAACAATTCCTTTAGCCATCAGTTAACTCCAACAGTGTCTTTGGGGCAGGGAACACCAGCCTGCCCTGGCCTGGCTCCCTCAGCCTTCGGAGCAGCCCGAGAGAAAGGCAGAGCAGAGGGAGCCCCTTCCAGGGGGAAGCACAGGATCTCTGCAGAGAAAACCCTCCACAGCCACTTCCCGGCAAAGAACTGGAGCCTGAAGGAGGAAAAGTTCCTCTTTTGTGTCATTTAACCAAATCCCACCTAATCGTGGCAGAAAAATCCTCATCCCAAGTTAGTTCTGCATTCGAAAATGGCACCGGGCAGACATTGTGAGTATTGATTCCTTAAAATCGGGGTGCTTCATTGTATTGTCCCATATCCAACTGCAGTTATAGGATTTTGTCACAGGGGCAGGTGATCCTCAAGCCCCTGGGGTGACCCAGTGTCCTAGAGTGACTTTATGATGCTTGTATCCCCAGATTGTCTGCCCTGTTTGTGTAGATATTATGTCCTGTACCTCTCAGGCCAGAGCAAAGAGGGAAGGAGCAGTTTGTGTTTGGAGGAACTGCTCTTACTCCTCCACATTCCTTCTTCTGGGATGGTCTTCAGACAGACAGACAGACAGACAGAGAGGGTTTTTTTTTTCCTTTTTTCCCTTTTTTTCCTTTTTTTCCTTTTTTCCCTTTTTTTCCTTTTTTCCTTTTTTTCCTTTTTAATTGGTTTTTGGCTAATTAAAACAGAGAAGGTTCCTGGACAGAGTCTTTGCCTTTTCCTTGGGACTAAAGTCTGCCCTGGACTGAGAAGAGCAGAGAGGCACCTGCAGCCCACCGGGACCTGGGCACCCTGAGAGAGCCTGAGAGAGCTGAGTTACACCCACAGCAAGGACACTTCCATTCTGGGAATCCCTTTGGATCAGCGAGAGGTTTTATTGTTTCATATTATTCAATTGTTGGTGCTTGTGGGCTTTTGTTCGTTAAATAAATCGTTTTTTCCACTTTTCTCAGAGGAAGTTTATTCCCGAACCGACTGAGAGGGAGGGGCTGTTTTGGGCTTGTTTCCAGAGGATCCAATTTGGGAGGATTCCTCCCAAATTTTACCCTAAACCAGGACACCCAGGAGCTGGCACTCAGGGCTGTCCCATCCGTGCCTCTGTTCTCTGAACTCGCATGAGCTCGTGGTGGTCAGGAGGCTGCGAGAACAGTGTCACATCTGTGCTCCTGACAGGGAGGAGCCCTGCAGAGACCCCTTGAACATCTGCTCACAGAATCACAGGATGTCTCAGGTTGGGAGGGACCCCCAAGATCACCCAGCCCAGCCCCTGGCCCTGCACAGACCCCCCAACAACCCCACCCTGGGCATCCCTGGCAGCGCTGGCCAAAGGCTCCTGGAGCTCTGGCAGCCTCGGGGCCGTGCCCATTCCCTGGGGAGCCTGGGCAGTGCCAGCACCCTCTGGGGGAAGAACCTTTCCTGCTCTGCAGCCTGAGCCTGCCCTGGACCAGCTCCAGCCCTGCCCTGAGTCCCAGGGAGATCAGTGCCTGCCCCAGTGCTGTAAATCCCAGAACTGCACCCAAACATCAGGAGATCCTGTAGAGAATCCTGACCCCACAGATTTGGTGGGATCCTTTGTTTTAGGAATTTGGCAACAGCTTTTAATTTCTAAGAGGGATTAGGTGTCCCAACACCTGCACCCAGCCTCGTGCTCAGGTCCAGACACTACTCCAGGAGTGCTCCACCTTGGACCTGTTCTGGGTGGAATCTTTCATTCCTATCCCTACAATGACTCTTCTCAGACTCACTTTTCAGAGCTGGATTGTGACAAGCCAGGCTCAGGACTGTGGCCTCAGCAGATAGAAAATAATCACTGTAATAACTCTTCTTCCCGTGCTTCTTTACTCTCCTGGAATGATTCACTTCATTCCTGTCACCCCTGATCAGCTCCAGCCAATGCAAATTCCAGCTGCAGGAGGAGACTCTATTTTCTCCTTGCTCTGTGGAATTCATCTTAGTGAAAAAAAGCTTCTGGAATTACATCTGCTTAATAAAAAGTACCTGCCTGATGCAAGTGGAACGGCCTGACAACAGGAATTCTTGGCAAGGAAAGGTGTCCAGTGGCCTCTCCAACACTTCTGGAGCTGTGGGGTTTCTTTGCAGCGTTGCTCCAGATCAGTGGAGCAATTAATGTGGGGCAATTAATGTGAGACAAATAATCTGAACCCAGATCTCATCCCTAGAACTTGATTAGAAATCCTCCCGGCTCCTGTGAGCTGCCAGGACCCAAGGGTGGGGTTCAGGTGTCCCCAGGGGGGTCACTCTGCCCATCCTAAAGGAGGGCTCTGAAGCAGCTGATCCTACAAATGCCTGCTTCCCTCCTGGATCTCCAGGCAACCCACAGGCTGGCTCAGCTGTGGATGTCCTTCCTGAGGATAAATTAGGAGGAATTCATCCCATTCCGAGCTCCCAAAATGAAAATAAATTCATCTGCCACTATTCAACGAAAAACCCCCAATAAATGTCCTTTTGTGCTGAACATTGATCAACCCAGGCTCTTCCACCTCTCCCACCTGAGGCCTGTGGGGGCAGAAGACCCAGCTCCTCACCTGGGACATGTCACGATGGAATCACTGGAGGGGTGCCACTCCTGTGTCCCTGTCACATCCCTGTCCCTGTCACATCCCTGTCCCTGTCACACCCCTGTCCCTGTCACTCCTGTGACCCTGTCACACCCCCTGTCCCTGTCACACCCCTGTCCCTGTCACTCCTGTGACCCTGTCACTCCTGTGACCCTGTCACTCCCCTGTCCCTGTCACCGTGTCACACGCCTGTCCCTGTCACACCCCTGTTCCTGTCACACCCCCTGTCCCTGTCCCCCCCCTTTCCCTGTCCCCCCCCCTGTCCCTGTCACACCCCTGTCCCTGTCACTCCCCTGTCCTGTCACACCGCTGTCCCTGTCACACTCCCTGTCCCTGTCACACCCATGTCCCTGTCACACCCCTGTCCCTGTCACACCTCTGTCCCTGTCACTCCCCCTGTCCCTGTCACACCCCTGTCCCTGTCACTCCCCTGTCCTTGTCACACCCCCTGTCCCTGTCACACCCCCTGTCCCTGTCACTCCCCTGTCCTGTCACACCCCTGTCCCATCCTGCTCTGCTGACCAGTTCAGGTCCTTTGCCCTGAGGCTTTTTGGGGTTGTTCAGCTGCTGGACGTGGCAATCCAGTTTTAGTGGTTGGGCTCCAAGATCCTGGGGTTCTCTCCAAGCTTTATCGTTCCGTGGATCCTCTGATTCTGTGGCTGCTCTTGAGTCCCTGGCCGGGGTCTGTCCAGCCTGGCTGAACATCCCAGACAGAGAACTTCCCTCCTCCCCTTGGTTCATTACAATGAACTGTTCCTGTTCCTGCCGGTGGAATGTTGTAATTTATAAAAACCTCAGGGAGTTTTGCTCATTTTCAGCTGTTAACCCCCAGGAAGTGATCCCAGTGTGAACGCACTGCAGGGAGCAGCTTTGACAATCCCCTGGTGTCACAAACCCCGGGGGCAGCCTGGGATGTGGCCATGGGAACATGGAAACAGAACCCCTGCAGGGAAAACAGTGAGGAGGATGGAGAAGAGGGGAGTGGAAAAGAAGAAAGGAAGGGATGTGATAAAGAAATGCACAAAAGCATTGTCATTTCTCAGAACAAATCTGTTTGTTCTCCTGCTTGCTGAAGGAGCTCATGGGTGATGTTGGGCAAACAGACAAAGCCAGTAACTGAAGGCACAGTAGTTCCTTCATTCCTAGTTATGGATGTGGAGTGGGAGAGAAACAAGATAGGAAAAGGAATGGATACGGGATAATTCTCTTTTAAAATTAATAGTTGTGTGTTTCTCTGTGGCTCATCCATCTCAGTCTGGCCTGTGCAGCAGCAGGATCCTTCCCGCTGAGCTGCCACTGCCCCATCCCAGCAGAGTTACACAAGTTGTTCCCATGGAATGGGAAACTGAGGCATGGAAGTGCCCAGGGTTGTGTATTTGGGGTGAATGGGGTTGGTGACAAAGCCCCAGGGTGTACCAAGGCTCAGGATGGAGGCCAGGACTGTTTTACACCTTTACTGATGACCTGGATGAGGGAACTGGGTGCTCCCTCAGCCACTGCACAGCTGACACCAGGCTGGGGGAGTGGGGATCTGCTGCAGGGAAGGGTCTGCAGAGGGATCTGGACAGGCTGGATCCATGGATTGAGACCCAGGGACTGAGGGCCAGCAAGGCCAAGTGCCAGGTCCTGTCCTGGGGTCACAACAACCCCATGGGGCACTCCAGGCTGGGGCAGAGGGGCTGGGAATGCCCAGCTGGAAAGGCCCTGGGGGTGCCGGTGACAGGGTCTGGACACGAGCCCAGGTGTGCCCAGGTGGGCAAGAGGCCAAGGGCACCTGGGCTGTGGCAGCCCTGGGGTGGCAGCAGGAGCAGGGCAGTGCCCATCCCCTGTGCTGGCAGTGCTGGGGCACCTCCAGTGCTGGGGCAGCTCTGGGACCCTCCTGACAGGAGAGACCTGCAGGGGCTGCAGCGTGTCCAGGGCAGGGAACGGAGCTGGGCAAGGGGCTGGAGCCCCAGCAGAGGCTGAGGGAGCTGGGAAAGGGGCTCAGCCTGGAGAAAAGGAGCCTCAGGGGGGACCTGGTGGCTCTGCACAACTCCCTGCCAGGAGGGGACAGCCGGGGGGGTTGGGCTGTGCTCCCAGGGAACAGGGACAGGAGGAGAGGGAACGGCCTCAGGCTGGGCCTCATCCCTGGCAGTGCCCAAGGCCAGGTTGGACATTGGGGCTTGGAGCAGCCTGGGACAGTGGGAGGTGTCCCTGGATGGGCTTTCAGGTCCCTTCCCTCCCAAAGCATTCCATGACTCTGCCATGTCTGGGGTGCAGCCAAAGGTCCTCACAGCAATGCTGCTCCACCCCAGAGCTTTCCAGGTGGGAAGAGGTGACAGCCAAGGGGTGCTGGATGTGTGTCCAAGGACTCAGCCTCGTGGGTTTGCACACAGAAGAGTGGGAGGAAGGGAAGCGCTGGAGAATGGGGTAAAAACTGGGAGATGAGGACACGGAGAAGAAGGAGGCAAATGCAGAAGGGAGGGTGGAGCAGACCTGGAGAAGACAGAGGAATTTTGTTTTGTATGTGGGAGGATGAGTGATGGGCCCCAGTGTGGGAAAGCAGGGCCTGAATGCAGAGTTGAGCTGCAAACAAAGTAATGACACAAATTCCAGGGAAAACACAGTTTTTCATGTAAAACTGATGTTTCCTCATAAACCTTTATTTATCTGAAAAAATGAAGAGCAATCTCTGAGCCACGTATGAGCATTTGTCACCTGGGAAGGTGCAGGCAGGAGAAGGGGCTGGTTATTCAGACAAATTATATTCAGATTATTGCTGAGCCCAAGCGCTGTGGGAGTTCTACAACCCCAGAGAAGCAGAAGCCTTCTCTGGTTTTAAAAATGAGTACATCCTGAAGCCCTACAGAACTGCAGGGAAAAGAATTCCATCTCCTGGCCTGTCAGGCTTTGTGTGCTGGTGGAAACAGGGATATATATTTATTTAACACAGGAAAGAAGTGTAGATGTGATTAAGAATTTAAGGAGGTTCTGTGCCATGGTTCTGGTGGCTTTTAAGCCTCCATTTGTCAGGAGTGGACAGAGAAATTGTCTATAAAAACAAAGAATAACCACCCCTTTCCACATCAATGCCTTGTCCAATTTTTTATATTTTCCTCAGGTTTTTAGGCTGCCCTTCAGCTCCCAGCCAGGGATTTCCTGTCTCTGCTCCCACCTGTAAAACAGGGCTCTGATGCCTCCTCCAAAATATTGAAACAATCCACAGAAATAAGAGCCAGGAAAAACAAAAGTAAAAAAGCCCAATAACATTTCCAAAAACCATTCCCAAGGTCACAAGGTCAAGCAGTCAGAAATTAAGAGGTGTCAGATTTAAGCTGCCTGGAAAATCTCCATTTAGCCCTGCTGTGTGTGGGAATTCTAATCCAGCCTTAAATGTGGGATCATTCCTGCTCCTGGGGCCGGTCCTGCTCGCTCCAGGCTGGGAACAGACCTGGATATTCAATATTTCATTGGCTCTCATCGTTCCGAGTGTGGCTCCATGCATTATTTACTGCAGACAGCACGGAACACAGAATTATTAATTTCTTACCAGCTCTTCTTTTGCGCTTCTCCACTCAACCTTTCCTCTTCCCCAGGTTTAATGAATTTATCTGAACAATGCATCTGAGGGGGGAATCGATGAAAAGCTTTCAGTTTATGGGTGGGGGGAAACAATGCATGCAAAAAGGATTACAGCCAAAACAATCTGATTTTTGGGTTGTGTTTTTGCTCTCTGGCCTGGCTCTCTTTAGCCCTGGCAGGTTTTTAGGGATCTCTGCTTCCAGAGCACGTTGGGCTGGGTGGGCTCTGCCTTGCAGAGAGAGCCCCAGGGGATTTAGGGAGCATTCTCTGAAAGGAGATCTCAAACCCAGGGCTGATTGTCTGCCCTGAACAGGCTGCTGCTTCCCGTGCAGAATAAAGCAAATAAGGAGCCAGACAGCTCGTTTTGGGTTGTCCCAGCTGAATCCTTCCAATGGAATTAATGAGGAGAAATCCCAAGGGACCCTGCAGCCTCATTTGTGCAGAGCTGGGTGAGTGAGCAGAGGGAGGAAGGGAATTCTGGAGGGAATTGGTGCTGGGAAGGGCCCCAGCTCTTGCCTCTGCTGCAGGAATCCAGGGGCAGCTCAGGGATCAGCCTTCTCACAGAACCACGGGGTCTTCTGGGCTGGAAGGAGCCTTCCCACAAGGGCCAGAGAGTTCTGGCTCTGCCAGGGCACCCCAACAATCCCACCTAAAGTGCCCAAGTGCCTTTATGAGGCTTTTTCAGTGCCCACCCTCTGTGAAAGTCGCCTCCTGCTCTAAACATCTGCCACTCACTTGATCTGTTCAGTGTCTCACATCCAGGCACAGGTGAATTTATCCAATTCTCCTGGAATTCTGCCTCTGGAGACAACCTGCCTTTGCCCCATGAGGGAGATTGTCCTATTTTGGTGATGGAATGAGTTCCAGTGCACAGACAATGGGAAATCCCTTCGTGGGGTGGCTGCTGGGACTTCCCAGAGTGGCTGTTTTGGAAAAAAAAAATCGGCTGTTTTGGAAAGAATTGGCTGTTTTGGAATGAGGAATCGAAGGCTGAGTCCCTCAGCATTATTTAACTTTATCCAGTGAGCGAGGGAGGCTAAAGCCCAGCTCAAGGGTTCTTCCCACAAAGTCAAAGGCTCTGGCAGGAGGAAATGTTTTCAGCTGCAAGAAATATTTCCTTCCCAAGGGATTGACCTGTAAGACTGACTTATTATGAGGCTGCATTTCTCTTTACAGTGCAATATTTCCATGGGATGAAAGTGGTTTATTCACCTCTTGTGCTGATAGAGGGGGGGTTCCCACTCTCCCCTCCCAGCTGTGCTGGGCAGGGGATGAAATTCTGCAGCCCTTGCAAGACAGGGCTGGGGGAAAAGAAAATTCAGGTTGAACTGAATCCTGAGAAATATTTTTGGATGTTTCAACCAAACTGAAAGAAATCTTCTGCAGCAGGAATGCTGGGAAGTTTATTCCCAGCAGCCACACCCAATTTGTTTCTGGGTTCATGTGATTCTGAAGTATTTAGTTCAAAATAAACTCCCTTTTGACACTCAGATCCCAACTGAGACCAAACAAAAGGTGAAAAAGTCCAATTTCCCCCGGGGCAGAAGCTGGAGGTGCTGCCAGGAGAAAAGGCAGTGTCAGATTTTTGGTGGGATGCTCCTGGTTCACTCCAGGGGCACCAAAGCTGGCACTGCCCTCGGAGGAGAGAAACCAGATCCAGGGGAAAAGCTCCAGTGGGGAAAGGAAAACAGAGAGATCAGCTTAGGCTTGGGTCCAGGCTTAGGAGTGTGGCTTTCTGGGAACCTACAGGAGAGCTGGAGAGGGCTTGGGGACAAGGGCTGGAGGGACAGGACACAGGGAATGGCTTCAAAGGGACAGAGAGGAGGTGGCAGAGCAGCAGGAGGGAGGAGGGCAGGAAACCTCTGGGCACATGAGGCCTCCAAAGGCTCAAAAAAAGACCAACCTCTCATTTTTTATATCTTCAACACCAGATCTTCATCATGTGGGAGAACTGGGGGTGCTCACCTGGAGAAGAGAAGGCTCCAGGGAGAGCTCAGAGCCCCTTCCAGGGCCTAAAGGGGCTCCAGGACAGCTGGAGAGGGACTGGGGACAAGGGATGTAGGGTCAGGACACAGGGAATGGCTTCCCACTGCCAGAGGGCAGGGCTGGATGGGATATTGGGCAGGAATTGTTCCCTGGCAGGGTGGGCAGGCCCTGGCACAGGGTGCCCAGAGCAGCTGTGGCTGCCCCTGGATCCCTGGCAGTGCCCAAGGCCAGGCTGGACACTGGGGCTGGGAGCAGCCTGGGATAGTGGGAGGTGTCCCTGGCATGGCAGGGGTGGGATGAGATGATCCTCAAGGTTCCCTTCCCACCCAAAGCATCCATGGTTCAGTGATTCTTGGCCTGGTCGAAGCCCAGGCCCCCAGGAGGACGGAGCCAATGCCAAAAGGGCCAAAAGGGCCAAAAGGGCCAAAAGGGCCAAAAGGGCCATTTCCCAGCTGGGGCATTTTCCCAGTGCTGCAATGAGCTGTGTCAGCATTCCTTGACCACAACACTCTGACACCAACCACAGACCTTTGGGCCTGAAAGGACCTCTGTGACATTTAAACTGATTTAACAGAGGGAGATACCTTTTCCCTGTTAAGTGTGGAATGAGCCTGATAATTTGTGTTTAATCAAACATCCTGCAAACATCATCTGGATTTTGTTGGATGAGGTGGGGTCTGCACTTGTGGCCCTTCAGGAGTCCTTCCCATTTTTTTATACTCTTATTTTTAATTGGAATTTGTGCTGCTTCACCACCCACTGCTGGTCACTTTGCTGGTGCTCCACAGGGCACATTCCCACCTCCTTCCGTCCCAGCCTGTTTACACATCACATAACAAATCCTTTTTCAGCCTTGTCTAATTCTTTTTTCTTTTTTTTTTTTTTTGATGGCCAGAATGTATTGAATTCCTTCTGTGTTTCATAAAAACTCATTTCCCAAGCTTCCAAATAATCGTATTGCTGCTCACTCTTCTGGCTTCAATTTTTCACTTGACTAAATGCACTTTTCCAAGATTAATCCCATCATTGCCCCGTGAGATGTAAAACAACCAGCTCATCCTGGGTTTATCTATTTGTGGATCACCCCGCAGGCTTTCTGTCCCTGGGCTGGGGAGATTCCATGAAAATCTCTTGGATTTTGCAGGGGAAAGGGGTGGGGGTTGTGTGCAGACAGCGGGAGGGTTGGCTCTCTGGGAAAGGAGAGCCACAAACCTCATTGCTGAGGTAGAAATTGTGACATGAAGGGACACTGGGTGCTTTGTCCTGGTGGTGTGGGCATTGGCAGAGGTTCTCCTCATGTTTGCTAAAGGTTTTGATGTCTCCTGACCGTGGCCATACTTAATGAGGAAATTAAACCAAATCTGCCTCTGGGAGACTCCAGGGAGGCAGCAACTGCCAGAAGAGTCCCAGTCTCCCCAGAGTATCCCAGCCATGGTCACCAGGATCTTCTCCAGGGCTTTAATGGACAAATTCTGGGGCATATTTGTGACTTGGTTTGGAAATTCTCCCTCATTAGGAGTTCCTGGGATAAGAGCAGACACTGATCCACCTTTAACGATCCCAGGATTTAGAACAGGAGCTTCCATGGATCTGCTCTGGGCTTGTGGCAGGGCTGAGAGCAGAGGGCTTCAAGGGGCCAACTCCTCCTGTCTGAGACAACCACCAGGTATTGGTTGGGAAGGGTCCCACATCCTTGACACGCTGTGGAATGTTCTCCAGTCCTCCAAAATAAGGGAAAAAATCCACCAGGACAATCAGGATCAGTAGGGCTGAAAGCAGAGGGGACTCCTAATGAGGGAGAATTTCCAAACCAAGTCACAAATATGCCCCAGAATTTGTCCATTAAAGCCCTGGAGAAGATCCTGGTGACCATGGCTGGGATACTCTGGGGAGACTGGGACTCTTGGAGCAGTTACAGGGCTGAGATGATCAGCAGGCTCCAATCCATCTTTAATGATCCCAGGGTTTAGAACAGGAGCTTCCGTGGATCTGCTCTGGGCTTCTGGCAGGGCTGAAAGCAGAGGGGTTTAAGGGGCCAACTCCTCCTGTCTCAGGTAACCATGAGAAGGGCCCTTGGTTCCTATCCCATACCCCTCACACTCCATGGAATGTTCTCCAACACTCCAAAACAAGGGAAAAGCAGCCCCTGCCAGCTGGGGCTCCAGGAAGAGACAAGTGCAGGGAGAGAGAGCAGTGGGTGATGTCCTGGGACCCCTCTGCAGCTGGAAAACTTGGAAAAATCCTTATAATCCTTAGGTGGGGACTGCACCCTACAGGGCAGGACCTGAGAGCGCCCGGAGTTCAAACTTCAGGAAAGATCCTGGGAGCAACAAGTGCACAGCTTTTATTGCCAAGCTGTTATTTGTGCTGTAAGAGCAGGTTTAGATGTTCTAAACCAGCCTCCAGTGCATCCCAGGGAGGGGGAGGGAACTGGGCAGGGCTCAGGCTGGGAATCAAGAACTTGACAGGAAATTTGGAGCAGAGGATTCAGTCAATAAAGCTCAGCCCATCCCAGCCGGCAGAGATCACTTCCCTGGTGGGATGTGTCCTGTTGCAGACAGGTAAAGCTTTATAAAATTAGGGCCTTGTTGCTGGGTGCTCTGCCATCACCAGAGGCCTGGGACGAGCCGTGTGTCAATGGAATATTGCCTTTGGCGTGCTGCTTGGCCAGCTGCATCCCACTCAGGGGGTTGGGAACATCCAGGGGTTTGCTAACCTGCCATGGGCACTGCAGTGTCCTGTTATTCCCTGGGGGTTCCAGCTGCTTTGGGCAGCTCTTCCCTAAAGGGGCTGGAATGGGTTTGATTGCAGGGCCTTGATGTGAACCTTCTTCAGCTCCACATTGCAGGAGTCAGTAAGGACACTTTACAGGGCTTGTACCCATTGGAGGGGTTATCTCCAGGCGGATTTTTCCATGCAGGGATCTGTGTGTGAAGGATCTGCTGCAGATCTCAGACCTTTGCTGTAACTATTGAAGTGGGACCAGGAAGGGAGGATATTTCCCTTTTTGGCTTCTCTGCAGACACCGTCCTCCCCTGCTCTGCACAGCTCTGGTTTAACTAAACCCAGCTCGATGGTTTAGAGGCATTTCCCTCAAAAGACAGCAGAGAAGTCACAGTGGTGCCAATTCTTGGGTGATTCTAGACTTGGTTTTGCCAGTGGTGGCAGAAAAGCTGCTCTGAGGAGCAGCATCTGCTGTCAATAATCACCTCCTGCCAGGACCTGAGCGTGTCAGGAGGGCTGGCAGGAGGGGTTGTCTCTCCCAGGAGGAGTTCCACAAGGATGACAAGGAACAGGTGGGACATTGGCACTGTCCCTGCAGCTCCAGCTCTGCTGAGGTGAAGGTGGAATTTCACAGCAGAACCTGCCCAGCCTGTCGGGCAATTTCTCCATTACCAGGAGAATCTCCTTCCTTCCTTCCTTCCTTCCTTCCTTCCTTCCTTCCTTCCTTCCTTCCTTCCTTCCTCCCTCCCCCCCCCCCCCCCCCCCCCCCCTCCTTCCTTCCCCCCCTTTTACCTACCATTTCTCCCCCCTTTTTCCTCCCCCCCTCCCCCCCTCCCTCCCGCTCCAGCTCTGGTGAGGTGAAGGTGGAATTTCACAGCAGAACCTGCCCAGCCTGTCGGGCAATTTCTCCATTACCAGGAGAATCTCCTTCCTTCCTTCCTTCCTTCCTTCCTTCCTTCCTTCCTTCCTTCCTTCCTTCCTTCCTCCCTTCCTCCCTCCCTCCCTCCCTTCCTTCCTTCCTTCCTTGAAAATGAACAATTATCCCACTTATTTCTGAGCTGGCCATTCCCTTCATGCCATGGGTTTGTGGAGATCCATCCCACCTCTCCCTTCCCTAATCCAGACACTTTCAGGATGCAGCATCCTGGTGTTTGTTGCTGTTCCTGGAATAAAAATTCCCGTATTTGTGAATCAGTTTAATCCCACCTGCTGCCCTTTTCTCTCTGTTTGGTTCAAGTCCAGTCCCACCTTCTTGGCAGAAAAAGGGAGAAGAGAGGAGCAGAACCTCACAGTGGGAGCAGGAACCTGCACCCTGGGTGAGTTTGCTGCCTTTTGCTGTCACAAGGATTTCCAACATTTTTCCCTAATTTCATTCCCTTAGTGAATTCCAGTCACTTCCACTGTGTGAGCATTGAGAATTTAATTCCCAGCCTGTGTTTTCTCTCGTTTTCAACAGTTTTTTACCCATGTGAGGACCTGCCCCCTCATTCCATGGCAGCTTCACCTCTTTAGGATACTTTTTATTTTTCTGTTTGGTGAAAGGCTTTGCAGAATGCCTTTGGAAATGCGAGTCCTTTGTCAGCTGGGTGTCCCTTGTCCCTGTGTCCAGGGGCTCCTCCACAGGCCCTAAAGTGCCTTTTCCCTTTCCAGACCTCCCTGGAGCCTCCCCATTATCCTGATTGATCCAGGGATCCTCTGTCAGGTCACAGTTATTGGTAGGGACGTGCTGCCTCTCCGGATTTGTGTGAACTTCACCCTGGATCCCTTTTGGAAATGGGAACCAGGCTGGTGATTTCACCTCGGCCTCGAGGCATTTTTCATTCCAGCTTTCCCACCGGTTACTAAAGCAGCAATTCCCCAGTGGATTTCCTCAGGTGTCTGGGAAGAATATCCCTCCTCTGGGGGACTTGTGAATGCTTTTGGATCTGCTCCATGATCTCCTTCATTATGGGAAAGATGCTTTGATGTGTCCCCCTCTAAAGAAAGGAGCAGGAGCCCCCCGACCTCTTCCCTGGTAAGATCAGCTGCAAGCATGGCATTAGTTTTTGTTGGGCACTTACTTCCCTAAGTTTGGGTGATCCTTTGGCATTTCCAGTACCCATTTTGCCTCTGGATAGTCCTGCTGGCTTCTCTTGGCCTTTCCAAAATCCTGCTGGTGAAATTTATTTGCTCAAAATCCCAGGATGACCTCTGCTTTCTACACCACAGACAAGGATTTTGTGACTGTTCTTTCATTTTACTCCCTTATTTACACTCCTTTTATTTTATTCCCTATTTCAAAACAAGAGACATAATAAGAAATAATTTCCATTTAATAGTTGAGCACCCTTTTTTTTAAATTTAAACCTATTTCTCTTTATTTTTCTTAATCCCCCCACTGAATACCAGCAGTTCCTGATGACTTGGAGCAGCTTTTCCAGGAACATTTCATTCAGGTGTGCCCTGGGTGCAGCCAGGTTGAGAATTTGTTTCCCTTTTGCTCTGACTGATTTCCCTGCTCCGTGTGTAACGGGAATTTCCTGCCATCCACTGCAGGAAATAAATGGAGGGAATGCTGCCCATAGATAGCAGTTTATTTATTGGTTTCTCTAATTCCATTCCCTGCCAAGCTGCCTGGGAACACCAAGGAAATGACCTTGAGCTTCCCACAGCAAGACAGGGTTGTGCTGGGGGAGAATTAAGGAATGTGTAGGAATAGCAAACAGATCCCTCTTTTCCCCGAGCCAGGAAAGCTGAGCCAGCAGTGCTGAACAAAGTGGGTACAACCCACGAGTCCTTGTCCAATTCTGGTTTGGACATCAAGCCTCTGGAAATAAATCCTCTTTCCATTACAGGAGCTGTGCTGCTACAAGCAGAGCAGGCAGGGCTGCAGGGATGTGTGTCAGGACAGCTCAGTCTGCCACGTGTACAACCCAGAACACGCAGGGAAAGAATGAACACAATCAGGGAGGAACAAGGCAGCTCCTTCCCCTCCCCTCTGCCCTGCTCCAGCCCAAGGTGGGTGACAGAAAACTCCAATTCCATTTATGCCCCCGGGCTGACCCACAGCCTGCTGGACAAGCTTTCCTCCGGTTTTTTTCAGCCTCAAAATGATTTTTGTTTCTGGCCCCTGCTGTACTGTTTGGAAAATCGTTCTAGGATATAATTCCAGAGTGGTTTGGGGGTTTTTTTCTGCCTTCCAGTGTAAATTTATTCATGGCCACTTTGACATTATTGGAGCATTGTCCTCTAACTTAAATATTTTTTTTTGTTCTTCCTTACCCACCCAGTGTGTTTTAAAGAGCCACTGTGTTGGCTCCAAGGCTTTATTTTCCTATAAAATAGTCTTGGGTGCTGCTGGAGTCGTTGCAGCCTGAGAGCTGCTGCCTCAGCCCTGGGATTGTCTCCTCTGGGTGAAGTGGCACTTGAGCTCTGAGCCCACATCACCACACAGCCAATAATGTAAATAACAAATCTATCCCAGTTCTCCATTATCCTGGAGCATCCTCCAGTCCTGCCTTAATAGCCCAGCCTTTATTTGATAATTCTGTCAAAAAGGGACGTGATGTTATTTAATTAATCCATTGATTGTCTTGTTTTCTCCTGAAAATTCAGAGTGAGGGATGGCAGAGAGCCCCAGGGACACTCAGCTCCCAGGCATCTCACCTCTGGATGCAGGAGGGATGGCAGAGGTGCTGTTCCCTCTGTTTTGGGGTTTGCAGGGTGTTACATCCCCTCTTTTACTGCTGGGACACCCCAACCCCTAACCCAGCCCCTTCCCATCCCATCCCATCCCATCCCATCCCATCCCATCCCATCCCATCCCATCCCATCCCATCCCATCCCATCCCATCCCATCATGGTCAGGAATCCTGAACCTGGGCAGGGCTCTCCTCTCCCTGCCCTTGCTCCCGAACATTTCCTGAGCTGTAAATCATTCCAACATTTCATTTATTGCTCTAAAGCTTCCAGGGAGCCCAGTGCCTGTCTGAATGCCTGGGAATTCTCTGGGAGACAGCATTTTCCAGGGATGCCTTTATGCCTTTTCAGGGAGGGAGCATGAGCTGTGCTTGCAGCTCCAATTAAGCAGGAAAAGGGGATTTTGATCCCCTCTGCAAGGAGAGCATCCCTGAATTCCTCATTTGTGGAGCATCCACGGCCCTTTGTTTCTATTCCTGCCATCCCTCCCCTCCTGTCCTTCCCCTGCCCCTCCCTTCCCTGCCCAGGAATTATTGATGGGAATTCTGCAAATGGAGCTGTGCTGTTTCCAGCTGATGGAACTCCAATCACTGGCACCGCCCTGTTAGAGAGGAAACCTCCCCCAGTAAATTCCACCCAGGCCATACATGGGAGCAGTTCGAGGGTTTTTATGGCTCCATAAAACCCTGGAAGTTTATTGCTGTTGAACAAACATGGAATCGGATTTTTAAAGCTGGATATGAGACCCCCAAAAGGTCCAAAATCTGCATTTCCCTCCAGATCCACTGTGAAAATTACAGAGAGTTTTAAGCCATTAATAAACCCAGGGCTTCTGCCTGAAGATCTCCCAGCTGGGCCAAAAACATCAAGAAATATCAAAATTCAGTGGAACAAAGCAAAGTCTCCAGTTTAAAATTCCCTTTGTCTACAAAGAGGTCCTGTGAGAACTTTATTAAAGAGCTGAAAAGCAAAGATGGTTTGGATGTCTTAAATCCAGCCTGTGAAAAATGAAAGGAAAAGGTTTCCTTTCTTTCTATTTCATGAAGAGCTGGCTGCTAAAATATGGCAAAAAACAAACACAGCCAGGCCAAGCTGGAATATTTAACGTGGGGTTGTTGACCTGATTTCCCAGGAATTGTAAAACCATTGGAAAAAAAAATCTGGTTTTCTAACAGTTGGGGAGATTCCTCTAAACTAAACTGAGCTGAGCTCTGAGCTCTGCCCTGCTGAGATTAGTGGGACATCACTGGAGTGGAGGCAGGACAGGGAGTGGGATCAAAGCCCTGATCCAGGATTCCTTTTGTCCTGCTTCTGCCCCTTATTGTTATTTTTACTCACTCCTTTCCCATTTGAAGCCAGCCTGGGCTGAGCGAGCAGGGAAATGTTGGAGCTGCTCTGGGGTTGTGTTCTTTCCCTCTTTTTTTTTTTTCCAGGGATATTCAGGGCCTGGGACACTGGGTTTGTTCTCCTGGCCACACAGTGCTGGGAGCAGAGGGAGCAGGGAAAACCCTCAGGGAACATCTCTGAAGAGGGAGAGAAGGAATTTTGGGAATTCCCACCTGATGGATCCTTTCTTTGTCAGATTTTACTCCCATGGCTCAGGAGTCAGGGTGCCCTGGTTTGGCAGCTTGTCTGGGCAGGAAAAAGGCACATCCAGCCAGGGAATGATATTTTCCTAGAGAAATCCTCTCAAAGCCTTGGTTGGGAAGGATGGAGGAAAGGAAGTGTGGGAAGTGCCCTTTTCTAGTGCCAGGAGTGGAGCAGGGACTGGGACATCTCAGCCCTGTCTCGGGTTTGAGATTCCCAAGTCATGTCAGATGAGTCTTTTTTCCCTGAATGCCCCGTGCTGAAGCACAAGAAGAGTCAAAAGCCGCCAGTTCAGGTTTTCTTTGGGTTGTTCATTATTTCTTATCTACAAATTCTTTCTGTGCCCTGCCAAGGTCTTGTTGCAGCGAGGGCAGGAGGCGACTCCGCCCACGACAGATGGGCAAAACCTCTTATACCATGTTTTATATATCCTTTATTGACCATTGATCACCAATACCTACTGCTAATGTCAGACAGGTCACCTCTGTCCTACACCAACCCTGTGAGCCACCACAGCAGAAAAATGGGTGACAAGAAGAAGGACAAAAAGGACAAGGACCACACCCAGGTCCTCCATGTTTTTCTTCTGACCCCTTTCCAAAAACCCCAATATTCTACATTTGCACCCCGTGATCATTTAACTACTATTACTAACTATTATTTTTGTTACATTCTCGTGACTTGTAATTCATTTCCCAAGCTGAAAGCTCTCCCATGGCCCGAGATCCAGGACAGTGTCTGTCTGGGCTCTGTGCAGGGGGGTCCCTGAGCCCTGCCAGGATCTCAGACCCTCCAGGGCAGTCAGGGGAGTGCCCTGGACTCTGACAGCCCTGCCCCTCATCAGTTATTTCCCTCAGTTGTCAAGGGCAGCAGTGGCTTAAATTTTCTGAGCACAGGAATACTCTGGAGCTTTCCCAAAAGTGGTGAGGATTGGGCAGAGCTGGAGTGGGACGGAGAGAAGGTGGGGGAGCTCAAGGGAATCTGTGGGATGTGAAATGACAAGGGTTGTGTTGATGGAACACAGAAACTTGGGAGCACAGGGGCTCTAATCAGTCCTGATGTGGCCAAAATTAAATATAATTTCTGCTGTTTCTTTTGGACAAAGCGTTCTTCCGAGCTAAATGTTCACATGGATGATGTATGGAGGGAATTAGCGTATTTTGAGATATTTTTAGGGATGTATGATGGTTCCTTGTGTTCTGGAAGGGCATTTCCCTCTCTCTGTTGCCAGATGTGTCTTGAGAAAACTCCCAAGCTCCTGCAGAGCTGGATGTGTCAGCACCTGGAGGGTTCAAATCATTCCCAAATGAGAGAATTCCAACTTCCCAGTAGTGAAAACAATCTGTAGTCATTCAGGAGTAACTACAGCAAATAAACCACTGGGATGCTGATGGGAAAAGAGGAATAAGAGGAAAAACTCCTGTATTTTTAGCTGAGGGAAATAGGAGGGTTGTCAGGAAGAAGTGATGGACTCCTCACTCTGAGCTGAGCTGCAAATTCACTTCAAGTGCAGCTGTCACCAATAATTACCCTCACATGTCTCATGGAAGAGAAAGTCAATTTAATGAGTTAGAAAATGGAAAATTCATTCCAGCCTTCCCTTCCCTTCCCTTCCCTTCCCTTCCCTTCCCTTCCCTTCCCTTCCCTTCCCTTCCCTTCCCTTCCCTTCCCTTCCCTTCCCTTCCCAAACCTTCCCAAACCTTCCCTTCCCTTCCCTTCCCAAACCTTCCCAAACCTTCCCAAACCTTCCCAAACCTTCCCAAACCTTCCCTTCCCAAACCTTCCCAAACCTTCCCAAACCTTCCCTTCCCTTCCCTTCCCTTCCCTTCCCTTCCCTTCCCAAGGGTTGGCAGAGGCCAGGAAGGCTCCTTGGCCAGATGTGCCCCCTCAGCTCTGTGTGTGAGCCATGGAAATGTCATTCCAGCTGCAGATCCAGCTGCGTGTGGGAAGCAGCTGGAGGATCTCTGAAAGGCTCAGAGAATTGGGCTTGTTCACCTGGAGAAGCGAAGGCTCCAGGGAGAGCTCAGAGCCCCTTCCAGGGCCCAAAGGGGCTCCAGGAGAGCTGGAGAGGGACTGGGGACAAGGGCTGGAGGGACAGGACACAGGGAATGGCTTCCCAGTGCCAGAGGGCAGGGATAGATGGGATACTGGGAAGGAATTGTTCCCTGGGCGGGTGGGCAGGCCCTGGCACAGGGTGCCCAGAGCAGCTGTGGCTGCCCGTGGATCCTGGCTGTGCCCAAGGCCAGGTTGGACATTGGGGCTGGGAGCAGCCTGGGACAGTGGGAGGTGTCCCTGCCATGGCAGGGGATGGCCTGGATGTCCTGTAAGATCCCTTCCAACCCAAACTGCTCTGGGATCCCACAGTCCTGTGACCTGGGTGCTCTGCTTGTGCCCAGCTCCACCTGGCAGCTCCTAAATCACAGTTTCAGAGTTTATGGATCATTTCCTTGCTGAAGAGCCAGTTTAATTTTAGGAACATTGGGGTTTTTTCTGTTTCCAGCACATTAAGGAGCACACAGTGGAGGCAGCTGCTCAGCCTAATGAACCCCACAGCAGGGGAGGAAACAAAGGAGCCCCTACAAAAACCAGGAGCAGGGCCCATGGCAGCTCCAAGTGCCTGGGATCGCTGGATCCAGACAATGCAGCCTTTTTTTGGCATTTCCCCGTGGGGAAGAGGAGACAGGACTGGAGTGAATGAGGCCATGTGACTCCTAATTACCAGGGAGAATTTTTTTTGGAGGAGCAGATCTTTCCCTAAGGATATCCCTCCAAACAGCAAGGACAGAGGAGCTGCCCTTGCTCAGGATTAGCAGCCAGGAGAGCCTGGGCCCCTCTGTGCCCCCACGGGAGCTGGACCATGCCAGAGGCTGGGGATGCAGGGAGCAAAGGCACAGATGGATCAGGGAACGTGGGATTCAGCCAGCTTTGTGTGGAGAGAAATAAATACAAAAGGTAGACAGAACAAATGTCTGTCCTCCTGAAAGTAGGACAGGAGGAAGGGAGAGCTGGGAATGGTGTGGATGTGGAGCTGCCTGTGGAAAGGATAAAACCCTTCAGTGCAGGCAGGGACAGAAGATATCCAGGGAAGAGCCCAGAGCATGGAGCCAGCTGTCAGGATGCCTGTGGAAGAGAAGGCACTGCCAGGCATTTCATTTCTAATTCCCAAAATCTGTCAGCAGCCCCAGAGCCACTGGGGTGCCGAGCACGTGGAATTACAACATGGATGAGCAGAAGTGTTGGGGTGGATAAAGGCAGCTCCCTTCAAGGACAGGCTGGACACCACTGGGCAGGAAACTGGGAAACATTCCCTGCTCTTTCAGGTATCCTCACCTGTTCCAGGTGTGTTACCACCTGGAGCAGCAGGGAGTGGAGGGCAGGGCAGTGGCACTGCAGGAATGGGGTGTTCCTCACCTAAATGGGAATAAACAACAGGGCTGTTGGGATTTGGCAGCTCCCAGGTGGAATCCGAGGCTATATTCCATGGATGGGCTTTAGGAACAGACACAATTCCCTATGAGAGAGCTGAGCACTGGGGAGTCTCTGATTGCAGGGATCCTTTCACCTGGAAACTGGGAAGAGAGAGGAGCAGCCAAACAGTGGGAGAAAACACCAGGGGAACTGAGGGTATGAGGGAAAAAAATCTTATTAGAAAGAAATCCTTCCCTGTGGCAGTGGTGAGCCCCTGAAGGGGCTCCAGGAGAGCTGGAGAGGGACTTTGGATAAATGCCTGGAGCAACAGCGTAAGAGGGAAGGGTTTCCCACTGCCAGAGGGTAGGGATGGATGGGAGATTGGGCAGGAATTGTTCCCTGGCAGGGTGGGCAGGCCCTGGCACAGGGTGCCCAGAGCAGCTGTGGCTGCCCCTGGATCCCTGGCAGTGTCCAAGGCCAGGTTGGACACTGGGGTTTGGAGCAGCCTGGGACAGTGGGAGGTGTCCCTGCCCATGGCAGGGGGATGGGACTGGATGGGCTTTAATGTCCCTTCCTACCCAAATCATTCCAGGATTCTGTGATCAGCCACAACTTCTGAATCTTTAAGGAACACCAGTTGTGCCTGGGCATCTGTGTCCGGGTGGGGAAAACCCAGCCTCTCTTCCTGAGCACAGAGAAGTCGTGGGAAAGCTGGGTTTTCCTGTCAGCTGAGGGTTTCTCCGTGTGGATCAAGGCTGCGCCTGAACAAGGCTCCAGGAAATACCAGAGCACTCCCTGGATGCTCTTTTAGCTCCGGTGAAGTTCAGGATTTACCTGCCAAACCTCTGCTTTAAACCCAGCACTGCACCCTTCCATGAAAGCACTTCCCCAGTTTCACAAACAAAATAATCCTCAGCAGGGAATGATCTGGGAATGATCAGGAAATTATGCTTTTTCCTGGGGATCCCATTCCTCAGCACTTTGTCTCCCCCAACACTGATTTAGACATAAAATTGTTAAAATATTTGGGATTAACACAAAGTCTGGAGTTAGAGTGTCTGACAAGGATGGGAGATCACAGACACAGAACAGATTTGATTTGGTGGGCAGGTGGGAAATCCCACCAAGGGAGGCCTTGGAGATGTCTCAGGAGGCACTGAAATATGGACCACGCATTCCCAAAATCCAGATCCATCAAGATGGATTTGTTGGGAAGGGTTTTCCATCTGCCAGCCAGCCCCAGCAGGGGAGGTGTCTCAGTGTGACACTGCTGTGTCTGCTGGGGGACTCAGAGCCTCTGGGAATTTCCTTTCCATCTCCTGGTGCTCCAAGTTTCCAACCTGAGAGGTCCCAGCTGCTCGGGGCCCCAAACTCACCTCAGATCTCAGGTATGGAATGACTTTTTGTATCTGAACCCTTGCCAGAGGAACAGGTTTTGGCTCAGAGGCTTAATCCATCATCTCCCAGCACTGGCCAAGCTGAATGACCCAAATTTATCCTGGGGAGGAATTCAGCCCTGGATAACAAAATCCAGAACGCAGTGGGAGTCCTGGGATGCAGAGCTGGAGCCCCACAGTGAAGGAAGGCTCAGTGGGGTCTTGGGGCTGCCCTGACCCTGCAGAGAGCAGACTCCCCCCAAAATCACCCAGCCCTGCTTTTGGGATCAGCACAGCAAGGGCTGCTCTGGGAACACCTCTGATGGTACAGAGGGAATGCAGACAGCTCCAATGAGTCATGGAGCTTTCTGTCAGGGGGGATGGATCCAGCTCCCATGGAAAAATCAATCTGCCTCCAGCCTGAGGGGGGAAATGGAGGTGATTTGGGTGGGGATGAGGTGATCCCTGAGCCCTGACTTCCCCAGGCTCTGCCTTTCCCTGTGCCTCTGAACCATCCTGCCCTCACCTCTCTCCCTATTTATTGTATTTCCCAATATTTTATGCCATGGTTCCCTCACTCTCTGCTCTCCGGGTTACGGGGTTTCCACCTCTCCCTTTATTTCTTTAAATTGATTTAAGAAACATAAATATGAAAAATCAGCGTTACCCCGATCCTGTGAGGATTTGCTGCGTTTACTCTGCTACACCACTGCTGGAATAGATCTGTGTCTCAGGATGAACGGGATGGGAACTGATCTAGTTTGTAGAAGATCCTACATAAAGTAAATAAAACCAAAAAGTCTCTATAAATTAAAGTAACAATAATTCATTATTTTAAAATTAAAATTTTTCTATCTTTACAAAGCATATATCTAAAACATAACACACCCTGTATTATCTATTAGTCTTTGTTCTTGTACCTTATAATAAATAGAAATATCTTTTTCTTGTATCTTAATTTCTTAACTTTCTTATGAGAAAGTTTGAAAATTCCCAGCCTTTTTCTCAGCTCTCTACCTCTTAAAGCTTTCTTTGCACTTCTTAAAAACCTTTTCACCTTTTAAATTCCCACACACCACCAGTGCCCTCCCTCTCCCATGAACCAGCCTTTCCTGAGACCCAAAATATTCCCTAAAAATCATGGGAGGCCAAAGAGCAGGAAAGGATAAACACCACATTAGCTCCCCCACAGGTTAGACACGAAAAAATGGGGATTTTAGGGGCATCACAGCAGATCCAAGAGGTTGAGAGGGGCGATGCTGCAGCTCGGAGCAGCGGGAAGGCTCAGCATGGAATTCCAGAGGCACATGAACGCACCCATGGAGCACACATCACACACACATCAACGTATACAGGGGACAGTGTCACCAGTGCTGGCCCCAGCACATGTCCCTGGGGCCACCGGGACACTCCAGGTGCTGACACCGCTTTGATGGCTCCTTGGATGGGCTGGTGGCTCCTTGGATGGGCTGGAGGCTCCTTGGAAGGGTCTGGTGGCTCCCTTGGATGGGCTGGTGGCTCACTTGGATAGGCTGGTGGCCCCTTGGATGGGCTGGTGGCTCCTTGGATGGGCCGGAGGCTCCTTGGAAGGGCTGGTGGCTCCTTGGAAGGGCTGGAGGCTCCTTGGAAGGGCTGGAGGCTCCTTGGAAGGGCTGGTGGCTCCTTGGATGGGCTGGAGGTCCCTTGGATGGGCTGGAGGTCCCTTGGATGGGCTGGTGGCCCCTTGGATGGGCTGGTGGCTCAGTCAGTGGCTGGGGACAGCTGGCCCAGGAGGTTCTTTGAGCCGTCCCCACCCCTTTGTCTGAGTGTGCCCCTTTTGGGGGAGCAGCTGAGTTTTTCCTGCCTAAGCCAGCAATTAACACTGAGTTTAATCTTGGCACAAAAGCGCATTTGCCTTCCACCCTCAGCTCCCTTCTGTCACTTTTGGAGCCCCTGGCACTCCAGATCCATTTTTCTGTATTTTAAGGACTTTTTTTTGGCTGCTCCAGCTCCCCCTCGCCCACCCCCAAGCTCGCTGGAGGAGTTGAATTTTTCCCTTTGCTCCTGACAGAATCACGAATCCCTTCTGCCCCAGCCTCTCATCAGCCACCTTAAACCAGGCTTGGTGCTGCTTGGAACCTGCTTAACCTTTAATTCCTCCTTTTAAATCCCTTTACCTCATTCCCAGCTCAGGCAGAGCTGTGAAAGACGATGGGACAGGTGGAAAGGGGCCCTTGGTGTCCTTTGAGTTCCTCCCCCTGCTCTGCAGAGGGATCCTCTGGAGGGGTTTCTGATGGGATTCGTTAATGTTGCTCAGGCAGAAATGATGAGGGAGCTGCAGGAATTCATGTGGAAGGAGGAAATCTATTTTTATCCCGAAATCTCTATTCCTGTGTGCTTAAATCAACCCCTGATCGTTTATGGTCTTCATGTGAAGGAGATCAGTCCTGGGAGAAAGGGACGGGAGGAAATTCTGGAAGGGTTGAGGGCTGGCAGGGCAAATCTTCATGGAGATTTCTGGAAAGAGTTTGTGCAGAGCAGGGGTGGGAAATGAGTGGGGCTGGGAGAGGCTGGTCCCCGTGGCCTTTTGGCTCTGGGACCTGAATGGAAAATCTGGAAGGGTTCAAGACCGTGACAGGAGAGACCTGCAGGGGCTGCAGCGTGGCGAGGGCAGGGAACGGAGCTGGGCAAGGGGCTGGAGCCCCAGCAGAGGCTGAGGGAGCTGGGAAAGGGGCTCAGCCTGGAGAAAAGGAGCCTCAGGGGGGACCTGGTGGCTCTGCACAACTCCCTGCCAGGAGGGGACAGGCGGGGGGGTCGGGCTCTGCTCCCAGGGAACAGGGACAGGAGGAGAGGGAACGGCCTCAGGCTGGGCCAGGGGAGGCTCAGGTGGGATATTGGGAACATTTCTTCATGGAAAGGGTGATCAGACACTGGCACAGCTGCCCAGGGCAGTGATGAATTATCATCCATGGAAGTGTTCAAAGACCTGTGGATGTGGCACTTGGGGACAGGGGTGAGTGCTGAACATGGTGGTGCTGGGTCGAGGGTTGGACTTGATCTTCCAGGTTTTTTCCAGCCGTAAAAATCCCATGATCCCGTGGTTCCATTGGTTTCCTATGGGACAGAGAATAACAGATCCCACCTTCTGGGGCACAGGAAGACTTCAGCTTTCTCCCGCTTGGGAAAGGGAAAAGTTGTGCCAGGGGAGTTTTAGATGGGATAGTAGGGAAAAATCCTACATGGAAAAGGTTCTAACCCTTAAATACCCCCCTGCTCCCCATCATCCCACACTGCTCCTCTCCTTTTTCCTTGCCCTGAATTTCTCCCTTTTTCCATCTCTTCTTTGACCTTTCCACTTTTTTTCCTGCAGCAATTCCAGGTGCCAGCCAAAACAGGTCCATACCCAAAAAACTGCTGCTTATTTAAAATCTGCAGGCCCAGCAGCCCCAGGGAAACCAGGCAGGGATCTGATCCCACAGCTCTACAACCCAATTCATTCCCACAAAGTTCTCAGTGCCTCTTTCCCCAGCTCTTGCCTGAAACGTGGGCAGCCCAAAGTACAATAATGTAACCCCCTGAATTATGGGTTTAATAGGCAGCAAGCAGCCGGGAGATGAAAAATCCAGGCATTGAATCAATAAATTATTAAATTCAAAAAGGCAACAAGACATCTTTGGCCAGGAAGAAGCAAAAATGCACCTTACAAGATTTTACTGAAACCTCCTGGTGTGCTCACAACTCACTGCCATCCTGCCTTGAATTGTTGCCTCAATTCTTGTTTTGCTTGTCACCTCTCTCAATTATTTGTAAAAAAGGACCTAAAATAGATTTATATTTCTCTGATTTTATTAGACAGTAAAAAAGAGAAAGCTGAGCCACAGCAGTTAAATAATTTATGACCTTTGCTAGCAGAGCAAGAAGACCTAAAATAAAAATAAAGCTCGTGTATTGAAAAGACAAGGGTTTGTGTCTCATTGTTTTTCTTACCCACTGGTTTGCCTGGCTACAATTTGAAATAAATATTCACTATATGGAGAAGGTTCATGCCCATCTCACAGCTACTCATTATGATCAGGTTCTACCCAGCAATTCCTCCCAGAGCCATCAGGCTGGAGCTGATCTGTGCTTGGATTTCACGGTGATAAGGCAGAGATAAGGCAGAGATAAAGCACTGCTGGGTGCACTGAGAGGCATTGATTGTGAGTGGTGAATTCAAGCACTGAGCACTGATGTCCTTTTCCATGCAGCTTTGAAATTCCATATGTTCCCCTCCAGTTCCTCCAACATTGTCATTAAGTCCCCTCAGGAAGGCTCCATGGAGCAGCCTCTGAGCCCAGCAGCTTCCTTGGTCACCCTCAGATGGTTCACGGGGGCTCTGGGTTGTTTGGGACACCAACTGTTCCTCCAGGGGCTGAATTCTCAAACATCTCCAGCTTCAGCACTTGGCTGGTGCTCTTAAGAGCTGCAGACATTTTCCATTTGGTGCCCAGAAATGCCAAGGGAAAATTCCAGCTACCACAGGGCTTTTATTCCTGCTGGGGTTGTGAAGACACAACTTCAACTGAGAGAACAGGGTGGCTTGAAACTGAAAAAGAGGAGGTTGGATGGGATTTTGGGCAGGAATTGTTCCCTGGGAGGGGTTGAGGCCCCGGCACAGGGTGCCCAGAGCAGCTGTGGCTGCCCCTGGATCCCTGGCAGTGCCCAAGGCCAGGTTGGACATTGGGGCTTGGAGCAGCCTGGGACAGTGCGAGGTGTCCCTGCCCATGGCAGGGGTGGGATGGGATGATCTGTAGCATCCATTCCCATCCAGATCCATTCCCACTCGATGATTCCAGGATTCCATGCCATGGATCTACCTGGTGACCTCCTCTGCCAGCCATGGTGGGCAGCACCACATGCAATAAACATCCAGAATAAGCAAATTTTCAATCCTGAGCTCCCAAACTCCCCCTTTGCTGCCCACAGGGCTCTGTGGCTGACTTAATTTGGGAGCAGGAATAATTTATTCCCCCTAAACAAACATTCTGCCTCTCCCTCCTGTTGACTCTGCTGTTCCAGCTCCCCTTGAGAAGTTCCCAGTCTTTGCCGTGTCTTGGAGCAATGAGCTCCACAGTTAATTATCTGTTGGAAAAACCAATTACAATTAAACAAACAAAAGCCAGGCCCTACTTCTGCCCAATCTTCTCCATTAGTCTTGTCTTGATAAATGTCAATAAAGTTTAATTCTGAACAAGCAGAGTCAAGATTCCGAGCACACTCAATTGTCCTCCAGTTTGCTTAAGATGATGCTCCCAGATTTCATCCCCATGAAAACCTTGTTGCTGTTTCCCGAGTCTCCACTCACCCTTTTGCTGCTCCTGCAGCCTTCTCCATTCTTATCCCACCTTTTGGAAGTTCCCTTTCCAGCAGGGTCCAAGATGAGGTCGCCTTGTTTGGAGATTTTCATTGTCAAAGCTCTCTTTTCTTTGGGTTTTTGGTTTTTTTAGGCCACAACTTCCTGTGCCACCAAAAACATGGCCCAGATCGTGGGATACAATGCTGAAAGGAGCCTCGGGGGATCATTTAATCCAGCACTGGAACTGAAGCACGGCCAGGGATCACCTCTTAATAGATGGATTAATAAGGATCTCTCCTGCAGTTGTCCCCATTTAATTGTCCCTCATCTGTCCCTGAAAGTTTTTCCTTATTTTATTACTGAAATATCTTCTATTGTTCATTTTTGGCTGTTTCACCCTACACAAGGTGCAGATCAAGTAATCCTTCTCTTTCTAAGTGTATTTATGTTGTGGGACACTGGAATGTTTTCCCTCACTCCCCTTGGTGTTTTTTTTGAAGGGAAAATTTGTCAGTTCCTCTCATTTACTGATTTCTCCACATGGAACCTTTCTCCCTGGTTTTCCTCCAAGATCCCAGCATAACATTAAAGTCCATTGACAAGAAAAGCCTGATGACTGAGCTGATGACCTTCCCTCTGTTAATGCCTCCTGCTGTTGCTGCATTCCAAGCTCAGGTTCAGGTTTCTGGCTGCTCTTCATCCACTCATCCTCTGGAACTGGAGTGACAGGACACAGAGAATGGCTTCAGGCTGGAAGAGGACAGCTTTAGGTGGGATGTCCTCCCCACCTTCCAGCTCCTGGCTGCTGCTTCCACGCTGAGCCCCAGTGGGAGCTGGACACAAATCCAGGGACGGTGCAGAAATGGGGATGGGGATGGTGGGACCTGGGCAAGGCCCTGGCAGAGCTGGGATTGCTCAGCCTGGAAAAGAGGAGCTTTGGGGTTCCAGTGCCTGAAAAGGCCAACAAGAAAGATGGGGAGGGACCTGGGACAAGGGCTGGAGGGACAGGACACAGGGAATGGCTTCCCAGTGCCAGAGGGCAGGGCTGGATGGGATCTTGGGCAGGAATTGTTCCCTGGGAGGGGGGGCAGGCCCTGGCACAGGGTGCCCAGAGCAGCTGTGGCTGCCCCTGGATCCCTGGCAGTGTCCAAGGCCAGACTGGACATTGGGGCTTGGAGCAGCCTGGGACAGTGGGAGGTGTCCCTGCCCATTGCAGGGGGTGGGATTGGTTGGGCTTTAATCCCAGCCCCTGCTTCTGGGATTATCCTTTCCAAAGGCACATTTTGAGTTTGTGCCTGACTCTGAGTTTGGCTGTGCTGCACAAACTCTTCCCCATCTTCCCCACCTGGTTCCTCCCTCACCCAAAAGGATGTGCAGGAGTCTTGGCTGCAGCTGTGGGATTTGTGCAGCGACTTCCTGGCAGCCCCTTGGTTTCCCCCTGCTGCAGATGCCTTCCCCTACAGCGAGGCTGAGCTGCTGCTCATGGGGCTGTGCTGGGAGCAGAGCTGGAGCTGGAGCTGGAGCTGGAGCTGGAGCTGGAGCTGGACCCTCCTCAGTCTTTACAAGAAGAGGAAATTTTCCTGGGAGCTGGCTCAGATGCAGCCCCACAAACAGTGAGCATCACACCTCAGAGGGCAGCACACTCATCCCGAGGCAGGACGGGGCAGGTTGGGGGTGAGGAGGGGGAGGGAAAATTCTCAGAGCAGCTCTGCTGACAAGGGAGGCCTCACCTGCCTGGATCCCAACAAACGGAGCTGTTGCCTTCACCTCTGTGGAATTTTGATTGGATTTATTCCGGGTCGTGCCTCCAATTCATCGGGAACATGTTCGGCTCAGATTCCATCCTCCAGAGCACCTTGAAAACGTCCAGGTGTTTTCACCTCAGAAGCCCTGAACAATTCCTGTTCTCTCCTTTCTGAACTGCAGAGAGGGGCTGGGAGTGAACTCCATGGAAAGCTGAGGAGACACCGGAGGTGACAGCAGCAAAAAGAGTTGTGCAATTCACATTTTTGTGGAGGATTTGGGCACATTTATGAGGTGCTGAGGTTGTTAATCACCTGGACACACTTTTGGCTGAGATTTAAAGGCCTCCTGCCAGGAACAGGAGAGGGGGCACCTCAGGGTGACAGAGGTGTCCCCAAAGATGTAGGACACAAGGGTGAGGCAGCCCCACCCCTGAAGGTCTGGAGGGAATGTGTCAGGTATGGCTTTTCCTACACAAGTCCTGCAGCTCCTTCCCAGGCCAATTTTTCCAGAAAATCCATTTGCTTAGGAGCAAAGGAAGAAAATCTAATGGATTATCCAAGAGCTATCCCAGGGTTGGCCAGCTGGGAACAGTGGCCACACAAGAGCCTGGTGTGAGTGAACTTCATGGGGTCAAAATAGACATTTCCTCAGAGCTGGATACAAATTCCATCGTGCTTTGTGATTATTTCACAAACAGCTTTTCTGTTCCCAAACCTGGGAACTATTCCCCTGAACATTCCCTGGTGTTGGATGTGGTTTTGGGGCTCAAAACCCCTCCAACTGGCGACGTTGCTGCTGCCTGGAATGCTGGAAAATCCCTGTCCAGGGATGGCCATGAGGAGGGGGCAGAGCATTTGGGGTGGGGAGGAGCATTTTGCCAATCTCTGGAAGGTCAGGGGAAGCTCTGGGTGGATAACTGCGAGGTCTGGGTTGAGAATTGCAAGCTTTGGGTTGAGAACTGCGAGGTCTGGGGAGGAAACGAGAACAAACCCACTCGGTTTTCCAAGAGCAGGCATCAGGATCCATCTCACCTCTCCAGACACTGCCTGCGGTGCCAGATTTGTGGGAATTTTGCTGCCTTCTACCTTCAAAGCTTGAAACCAAAGCTGCTGACCCCAGAAGGGGGCCTGTCTGCCACCACCCCCACACTGGGCTGGGAATCACCCAAGGCTCTGCCCAGGTGAGGTTTCCAGGGATGTTTATCCCCCAGAGCAGCTCAGATTTCCCAGATTTGCAGCTCTGCCATGTGGGACAATGTCAGAGCCAGGGAAAATCCCACCTGCCCCTCTCCCCACCGACCAGAGCAGCTTGTGCCACAAGAGGAAAGGAGGTTGTTCTCACAGGAATTGTTTTTGCCAAATCCCGGTGGGCTCTCATCACCTCATTATCCTCCAGGTGCTTATAAACCACTGCTCATTCCAGTGTTTCTCCAGGTGCTGAGCTTGGGCTGACCCATCTGGATTTTCCCAGCTCCCCAGTTATTCCTTTTCAATGGCAGGTGTTGTAGTTATTCCCTCCTACTCTTCCAGGATTTCCCTCTTCCTCCCTGTTCTCTCCCAGGTAAAAGCTGAGGATTCAGCTCCTGTTTTCTCCCTGCCTCTCCTCAAATTAATTGCATCAATAATTGGTAAAAAGATAAAATTCCCTTTTTAAATGAGGGATGCACAGAATCCTTAAGCTTCCTCCATATCCTCCATTATTTACTCTATGTAAGATTATCCGAGGATTTATTTCATTTTCCTATTCATATAGTTTAATAAATCCATGGATTTATTTCATTTTCCAGTTCCATTTCATTTCAGACCTTCTGATAATTTATTTTCACATTTAGTTGCCATTCATGATCTGATTCCTTTCTTGTTCCCAAATCCCTGGAAATTCCCAGTGCAGCTCCAAGCTTTTTCTATCCTAATTATTTATTTTTCTCCTGGTCTTTTGACAGCCCTTTTTTCTAAGTTTTTGGCCTGCCTTCCTTCCTTCCTTCCTTCCTTCCTTCCTTCCTTCCTTCCTTCCTTCCTTCCTTCCTTCCTTCCTTCCTTCCTTCCTTCCTTCCTTCCTTCCTTCCTTCCTTCCTTTTCCCATGAAATAATTCACCAAATTTCTGGAGTTTCCTTCCTTGGAACTCCCATTCCCAGGTATCTTTTAAAGGATTAAGCACATTATCACTATTATAATAATTCCCTGTGGTAAGATCCTAAATCATCCACAAGAATGTAAAATTTCAGATCCTCTCCACTGCTCCTTCTGCCAGAGTGTGCAAGACAAGCTGCAGGATTTTCCTGAGGAGATTCCAAGGGTTCTGGGAAGCCTCAATGGCCAATTATTTTCTTCAGGTTATTTTCATTTAAAACCTTTGTTATGAGTGTTAATTCATGCCAAGTCTCCTTTATTGTATATAACTAATATTTTCTAAAGCTCATAGTTTTGTTCAGGCTCCTTTACAGGAAGGCAAATTCCAGTGGGGAGCCTGGAAACCTTGCTCAGTCACAAACAGCTGCGGTTAAAGGAACAATGGAGTTACGGGAAAAAGTCATGGCTGACGACCGATACTTAACGCGCGATCGTTATCATCTGATAAGGATAACCTCGTCAGCCTCCACCCTGACTCTCATCTGAAAATGAATTGAGAAATCATCACCCCCGATAAACCTATTCAGTGGAAAAGGAGGACCATATTCAATCCTTTCAGCGGGACCGGAGACCAGCATTCGACAACTATGGAATACATCTACAACAGAAAGAGACTTTTTGTTCTCATTGCGAACTCAAGCCTAAGGGCGAATTTCGGGTATAAAAACCGGGGTACTGGCACATCCAATTCGTGACAGAGAGAGGGCGAGTGAGAGGGCTGCTCTGTTCACCAGTGCCAAAATCCCGGGGCTTGGTACTTTGTCCGCTGACCGTGTGCTTTTTCCTTTTAAATTTCTGTAATCAATAAATTCTATTTTTTTATTTTTTAATTTGGCTGGTTTTGGCTTTTTATCTATAACACCTTGAATGGTTTTTTTTCCACTTATCCATGGAATGCAGCATGACCTCCACAAAGAGCACGTTGGGAATGACCACTGTTGAGTCTGGAAACCTTGGAGATCTTGGGAAGCTCCTCTTCCCTGTTGTTTCTCTCCAAGTGTTTTGGGACCTGCACATGGGCAGAGTGTGGCTCTACAAAAGTCATCCCCCTCCTGAGAGTGAGAATATTCCTGGCTCCAGGAACTGCTGCTTTTCATCCCTCTGGGATAAATGTCCCAATCTGGAGTTGCTACATTTATTCTGGAGGTATCCACAGGCTTTTCCTGCCTCCTGCTCCTGCGTTCCCCACCTTCCCGGGATCAGTCAAGTTGTGCCAACAGCCCAACTTTTGTGGTCACTTTGTCACCCCACCAGCAAAACTTTTCGTTATTTAAATAACTGTGAAGGCAACAAAACCCTGTCTCACCGTGCAGAAAATCCAAAAAAATGATCCCTAATCCAGCCTTCCCAGAAACTTTTCCTCCTGCTTTTGGGGCTTGATCAGGAGAGGGCAGATCCTGGTGGATCTTTCCAGCATCCAACAGCTCCGAGGGCTTTGAGCTCCTTCACACAGAGGTGACTTTTCCAGCAGGATCAGGAGCACTCTTCCTGGGGTGATATCCCTATTCCTTTGGGATATCCATCACAACCCCACCTGGCAGCTGGGACGATGCAGAGGGAGCTGCTGCTGGAGAAACCACAGGGAAAGCAACAAAATCTACGGAAAAGCATCAAGTGTTGGGATGTGATTCAGCTCCCTGGTTGGAGGGAGCTGCTCCTTCACTAATCTGAGACTCAGCATCCCAAAAACTCCTTCTGCATCTCCAGTTTTTGCCCAAATCTCTCCTGAAGAGGAGCGTGCTTCTCTTGGAGCTGGTTTTCCTGATATCCCAGACATGATATCCTGGGACAAGCAGCAAAGAGATCAAAGAGGGTACAAACGATGTTGTTCAGCAAGTTCCAGCCTGGCTCCCTCAGCAGCCCAGGGTCGCTCACAGACCCCTTTGAAAATCAAATCTTTCCCTTGTTTTGATGGGATAAGTGGCAGAAAAGCAGGAAGAAAACACACTGGAAACCTCTGAGCCTGACTGGGCCAGATTTCCTGGGATCTCCTCTCTCTGGGCAAGGAGAAGCAAAGGAAGGGAAAATCCTGAAAGGATTTCTGCCAGAATAAAACCAGGCAACTTCCCATTGGGAAGTTTTTCCCGTTTTCCCCCAAAAGGGGTGCACTCCATGAAAAATTGGGTTTGACCTCTGGTTAAATGGAATTCACTCCCCTAGGGGTCTTTATGATTTTATGGGATTAAAGGCAAATTTAATGTGGCTCTGGGGTAAAGGGAGAGTAGTTGTGTGGGGAGAGCATCCTGCTTCTGTCTGGAGTTTGTATGGAAGCAGAAGGCGCAGCTTCCATGCTCAATAAATCAAACAAAGATAGGACGGCTCTAGAATCCATGAATATTTCATGGAATTATTCCTCGGAAAATATTTGTTATGAGTATTTGGATGGTGGGTAATGAGCTGGGTAAACAAAGAGCTGCCGTTCCAGGATTATCCATCTGAAATCCACAAGTGTGGATCAGAGCGAAGGGACAGGCAGGAGCAGGGGGAGGAAACAGGGAATGTGGGAAATGCTCATTTTAAAAAGGATATGACAGGAACTGAATGTGAAAATCCAGTGGAAAAGGCAGCATCCAGCCCGGATCTGGATTTTATTCCAAAGATGTTTCAATCTCAGAGAGTAATTGGAGAAATAGTTGCTGGGAGGTGTTTTCCACCCTGTGTGTGGAGCTACTTCTGCACAGGAATCTTTCAGTCACCTCTGGGCTCAAACTCCACAATTTTATGTCCATAATTCTTCTTGGTTATGCACATCCAGACAATAAATGAGATTTCAACATTAAAAATCAGCTTTTCTCCCTTTTATCTCTCCAATAAATAACTCTTAATTCAGTCCTGTAACCCCTTAGAGCAGTAAAAGAGAGCAAATATCTGCAAAATAATTTAATCTATCAAGGCCTTTGGAAAGGAAAATGAAATATCTGCAGCTCTTGCTGGTGAGAGGTTCAGCTCCTGTGAGATGATGGGATTTGGAATTATTGTCACTCGGTCTCAGACTTCTCCTTTGTGTTTGGAAGGGTGCATCCAATGCACAGGATGCAAAGGATGGCAGCAGAGGAAGAGCAGGGATGCAGCTCCGATGTGTCCTTGTAGGATGTAGGGAATTGCAGGAAGGACTCATGGAAGGTGAAGTCCTTTTATCCAGTGAATATTTGAGTGGCTGTTTCATTCATGGTGTTGTTTATTTTTTTGGAGTTCCCCGTTGGATTTTAGCCCCTGCAGCCTTCAGCGATGGAGATTCCGTAGTTTATCTTCCATGGATAAGGGGTTTTGAGTCTGCCCCCAGCACCCCACCCTGCTGCCTCATTTCCAGTTTATCCATTTCTTCCTACTCCTGAATCTACTTTTTTTCCCCCTCACACCCTTTATTTCTGTATGGAACTTCTCTCCTGTGCTCCTCCTTGCAGATTCCTGATCCCACACACTGAACTTTCCAACCCCTGACCCTTTCCCAACCCCACTCCAGCCATTCCCATGGGATCAGCAATGTTCAGGACACAGGGATTTACCCCTGCCTTTGGCCTGGCCCTCTTTTCCTTCCTTAGCACATTCCAGCCCCCCGTTCCATCCTGCCTGAGTTGATATTTCAGGACCATCTGTTCCCAAATTCTGAATCTCTTTGGATCCCCTGGCTCCAGGGATATTTCCTGCACAGTAACTGTGAGCTCCAGCCCCTCAGGATGGATTGGAATGTGGGGCCCTGCTCCTCCTGTTGCAGAATTGCCTCTTCACCTGTGCCAAATCCCAGCTAGCATTTCCCCATCCACTCACTGCTGGCAGACTGAACTGGGCTGAGTTTTCTAGTCCTGGATCACTTGATGCCACCAGCGTTGGGATCTCACCATTCCTGGGATTTCTAGATCATTTACAAGCATCCACTCCTGAAATCCCTCCCCTGAGAAGTGATTTTGTCATTCCTTAACACCCATTTGTGTCAGGATCAGCCACTTTATCCCAAGGATGTTGCATTTCTTTGTCTGCTGAGCATCTCTCCTGGAAGGGCTGTGGAAATCCAAGGGAGCAGGACCTCAGCACTCTTATTTTTTAAAATGAACTTCTCACAAAGGCCTGGAGGGACAGGACTCAGGGAATGGCTTCCCACTGCCAGAGGGCAGGGATGGATGGGATATTGGGAAGGAATTGTTCCCTGGGAGGGTGGGCAGGCCCTGGCACAGGGTGCCCAGAGCAGCTGTGGCTGCCCCTGGATCCCTGGCAGTGCCCAAGGCCAGGTTGGACATTGGGGCTGGGAGCAGCCTGGGATGGTGGAAGGTGTCCCTGCCATGGCAGGATTTTGACTTTCCAACAACCAGCCTCTTTCTTTGGTGCCTTTTCTCCAGGACTGTTTCACCCCTGGATTCAGAATTGTTCCAATTAAAGTCTTATAACCTTAGACAATTTCATTGTCCTCTGCTTAATTTGTGCTCCCACTGCCTGTCCTTTAGACAGAAAATTTACAGTGTATTTTGAATATTGCTTTTACATCTCAGACTTAGTGATTAAACTCTTTTTTAAGAGATTTAACACCTGTAATGCAGGGGGTTTTGCCAGCTTACAGCCTCCTTCAATTGAAATTATTTCTTTTACTATTTCCCAAATTGGAACTGGATATGGGTAGGAGTTTTGGGTGTTATTTTTTCTTTTTTAAAATTGACAAATTCCAGCTGTGTTTGTTCTTTGTCTTTCAGACAGGTGTGAGCTTTGCTTTGTTATTTGGGGGTTTTTTTTCATTTATTATTTCTACACTTTCATTTACTTCTGTTTTCTCTTTATTTCTAGACCTTCTCATCCTCCTAAATCAAGATCTACTGCCTTCATTGTTTGCCAGGGATAAAACTCCCAATCTTTTCTTCTGCAGGTAGCTCCCAGACACCTGTGCTAGGGATGATGTATGGAGGGAATGTGATGAGCCTGTGTTTAATGGACAAGTTTTTCTCTCCAGCTCGGGGCTGTACCTTGTGTGTCACATTGAGGAGCACAGCTGGGGCTGGCCGTGCTCAAGGTGATGGGAGAGTCACCAGAAGCTGCTGATTTTTGTGACTCTCAACACTTCCAGGTGCAGACAATCTCAACTTAGACTTTTTCATACATTTTTCATCTGATAACCAGATTTGGGGTTTGAGTTGTACACTTCTAGCCAAATCCTGTGCTTTAGATCTTGCTAAATAAAAAGTGGTTTATCTTCCCTTTTGGGCTCATGTGACTGATAAACCCCACATTTTTTGTGGCTCATTTGACTGAGAAACCCCAAACTCCTGGGAGTGTCTCCCAGCTGTCTCCTCATTCTGGAATGCTCCATCTCTTGGTCCTTGAGTGTGTTCTTTACCCCAGCCCCTCGTGCACGGGGCTGTCTGACCCCAGCCAGCAGTGCCACTTTCAGTGCTGGTGGAGCTCTGGTGGATTTGATGAGCAGTGAGACTCTTCCTGGCCTTTCTGGGCAGCTGTTGGTGCTCTGAACACGAACAGTTAAAAAAACAGTGGGGTTTGTGGGTTTGATTGAACATAAAATTACAGGGAGGTAATTTCTAAATTAATATTTTGTATATTGCTCATCACAGTCCAGCTTCCAGCTTCCTCCTGAAGGCAGCTCCAATCTCTGCTCTGGGACAGGGACAGCACCCAGGGCAGGG
This sequence comes from Nicator chloris, assembly GCA_013400495.1. Lineage (NCBI taxonomy): Eukaryota > Metazoa > Chordata > Aves > Passeriformes > Pycnonotidae > Nicator > Nicator chloris. The sequence continues at coordinate 204,670 of WAAE01021240.1, forward strand.
CTGGAGCTGGGCCAGGGCAGGTTTAGGTTGGATTTTAGGGAAAGGTTCTTCCCCCAGAGGGTGCTGGCACTGCCCAGGCTCCCCAGAGAATGGGCACGGCCCCGAGGCTGCCAGAGCTCCAGGAGCCTTTGGCCAGCGCTGCCAGGGATGCCCAGGGTGGGGTTGGTGGGGGGTCTGGGCAGGGCCAGGGGGTGGGGTGGGTGATCCTGGGGGTCCCTCCAGCTCAGGATATTCTGTGATCCCATGATAAGGCCAAATCCTTGCTACAGCTTTGGCCACTGGCCTGGAACTGCAGGGAATTCACAGGTCTCTGAATTCTTTGGGTCTCAGCCCAAAGCAGGACTGGGCAGAGGAAGCTGCTCCCTGGTATCCAAAGCAGCCAGGCAGAAAGCAAAGAGCTTTTTAGGAAAGCAAAGTCACCCTGTCCCCTCCTGCCACTTGGGGCTCATTTTGCAGGGGACAAGTGGAAGTGGCCGACAGGGCCTGAGGGCTGGGCCAGCTGAGGCTCTGCTGACCAGGATTGGTGCAGAATCTTTAAACACCACAATTTTGGGGCTACCAGCAGTCAGGAGAGCCCAGGATGGATTTGGCATCAAGGTGGCCCTCAGGGCTCAGGGAATACACAGGACTGATCCCTGTGCCAAGGGAAAATGTGAGGGGAAACCATGGGGAAAACAGAGGCTGAGAGAGGGGGAAAGGCCATGCTGAGCCTGACTGTGGGTGGTTCTAAAACCACAGCTGTTAGTAGCTACAACTGCTAGTAACTCCAGCTCATAGTAACTCCAGCTGTCACTACTCCAGCTGCCTGCTGGGGACAAGGCCAGGGAAATGCTGATTTCAGCAAAGCCAGCAGGAACAGAGTTTTCCAGGAGCCACCTTCCCAAACACCAGGGAGACCCCCACAGCCCAGCACCAGCTTAGATAGGGTGGCACAAACTTCATCTTTTTAATCAAACAGAGGAAAACAAATCACAATGGCAACAACCACCCTGCCATCCATTTCCAGTGGAATTACAAATGTTCCCAGGGCATGCAGATGTGGTTAGTCCCACAAAGCAGAGCTAATTTATTCATAAGCATGTCTGCAAGGCTGCCTGGGCAGAATCATCTCCATATTCCAGGGGATTATTAAACTGGGGGGGATGGTGAAGGGTTTCTTTGCAGGAGTCTCCAGTACATGGATCCAGCAGGCAGCCAAATGAGGGGAAAACAGGAATGACAGGGAAGACAGGCAGGCAAGAGGGGCTGTTTGCATGAGGGGAAATTGGCAGTGACAGACCCAAACTGGCAGAGTTTCAGAGGGAAAAAGGCTGCACAGCACCAGACAAACACCTCCAGAAACAGGGAAGAGCCCTGCAGGGACTGACACCTTGGCAGGTAAATCCATGTCCTCCTCTGGGCTGTGGTCTCCAATTTGTGGGAATTCTGGCAGGTCTTGCTGCCAGCACTCCTCTGCTCCAGCTGGAAAACACCCAGGAACTTGAAACCAGGGCAGAGGCAGAATCTTCTCCAGGCAGGCTGGTGCTGTCTGCCCCGTGCTGCTTGAAAAATCCAAGAGCTGGGAGGTGAGGAGCTTTCCAAGCCCAGCCCAGCAGGTCCTTGATGCCTTAGGCTTGGGTTCCTCTGTTTTGCTTTGGTAGGGAACCCTTGCCTTTCTATGAAGTGGTGCTGGATCTTTTCCCAGGGTGATGGGGTAGGGCAGTCCTGTCCTGGCAGGGAACTCAAGGACACTCTTCAACTCCAGGCCCGGAGCACCAACAACGTGGGAAAGGAGGCCAGCAAGGAGGACGAAGCTTTGTGACCTGGGGTGATTGATTGGACAGTTCACCTTTATGTGCAGATGAATGGGAACTGATAAAAGGCCTAAGATCTCGTGACTGGGCCTCTTGCTCCCATCTGAGAGCCACCCGGGCAAAGTCACTGCTGTGGCTCTGGGGCTGCCAGGGTGTGGCCTTGTAGGCCCCTGAAGAAATACTCACTTACTCCTTTAACTCTGTCTGGCCTCTGTTTCAGCTCCTTAAGGCATCACCGTGGCCCGCTGCACGCTGCAGGTCTGCTGCAGTCAGGAATGGCTGCAGCGCCCCGGGCAGAGCAGCAGGAGGGTTTGGAAGGGCAGGGGAATAAATTCGGAGGGGTTGGCTGGGCCCTGCTGGCTCTGCTCACCGGGGCAGGGCTGAGGGCAGGGAGATGAGGGATCTCCTCCCCACCTTCCAGGAGCTCCTGGCTGCTGCTCCCACGCTGAGCCCCAGTGGGAGCTGGACACAAATCCAGGGACGGTGCAGAAATGGGGACGGGGATGGTGGGACCTGGGCAAGGCTCTGACAGAGCTGGGATTGCTCAGCCTGGAAAAGAGGAGCTTTGGGGTTCCAGTGCCTGAAAAGGCCAACAAGAAAGATGGGGAGGGACTGGGGACAAGGGCTGGAGGGACAGGACACAGGGAATGGCTTCCCACTGCCAGAGGGCAGGGCTGGATGGGATATTGGGAAGGAATTGTTCCCTGGGAGGGTGGGCAGGCCCTGGCACAGGGTGCCCAGAGCAGCTGTGGCTGCCCCTGGATCCCTGGCAGTGCCCAAGGCCAGGTTGGACACTGGGGCTTGGAACAGCCTGGGACAGTGGGAGGTGTCCCTGCCATGGCAGGGGTGGCACTGGGTGGGCTTTAAGGTCTCTTCCATCTCAAACCATTCCATGATTCCATGATTAACTCAGCAGGCTGGCTTTTTCAGATGGTCTTCTGTCCCCCCAAATTCCAACACCAAGCTGTGCTGGGGCACATGAATGGGTTTTATCCATTCTTGTTTTTACAAGATGAATGCCAGAAAAATCAGTATTTTTTCTTTGCCTTCTCCTTTCTTTTTTCCCTTTTTCCCTTTCAGCTTCTCAGAACTTTCTCAACTTTGTAAAAGTGACAGAGCTGAAAAAGAAAAGTGAATTTGTCACAGTGTCACTTTCATGTATTGAAAACATTTGTGAAGTTACAAAGTAGAAAAGGGGGGGAAGGCAAAAATCACACTTTTTATTCTTCATGAAAAGGAGGAAGAAAAAAACACCTAAAATCCCAAACTCAATGTGGCAGGTGTTGAAAATGTACCTGGTCCAAACATGGGCAGAGTGGAAAAATGGATGTAGCCCAAATTTCTCCTGGGAGAAACAACTCCTCGATTGTGAGGTTGCCAAACCCGAAGGACAGGGCCACCCAGGGGGATCTAGGCAAGCTCCAGACTTGACTCTTGGAGTTTAACAGGACCAAGTGTTGGCGCTGCACTCTGGGCAACCCCGGGGTCAGTCCAGGCTCGGGATGAGCAGATGGAGCAGCCCTGGGGACTTGGAGGTGCTGGTGGGTGAGGGCTGGACCTCCCCCAGCCCTGAAAACCCCGTGCCCTGGGCTGATCCCCAGCATGGGCAGCAGGGGAGGGGGGAATCTGCCCCTCTGCCCCACCTGCAGAGCTGCCCCAGCCCTGGGGCCCAGCACAGGAAGGACCTGGAGCTGCTGGAGCCAGCCCAGAGGAGGCCATGGAGATGCTCCCAGGGCTGGAGCCCCTCTGCTCTGGAGCCAGGCTGGGAGAGCTGGGGGTGCTCACCTGGAGAGGAGAAGGCTCCAGGGAGACCTCAGAGCCCCTGCCAGGGCCCAAAGAGGCTCCAGGAGAGCTGGAGAGGGACTGGGGACAAGGGCTGGAGGGACAGGACACAGGGAATGGCTTCCCAGTGCCAGAGGACAGGGATGGATGGGATATTGGGCAGGAATTGTTCCCTGGGAGGGTGGGCAGGCCCTGGCACAGGGTGCCCAGAGCAGCTGTGGCTGCCCCTGGATCCCTGGCAGTGCCCAAGGCCAGGTTGGACATTGGGGCTTGGAACAGCCTGGGACAGTGGGAGGTGTCCCTGGCATGGCAGGGGTGGCACTGGATGGGCTTTGAGGTCCCTCCAACCCAAACCATTCCATGACATCCCATGATGCCAGCCCGGTGGTGCCTGATGATGGGAGCTGCCTCAGGCCGCCCCTTCAGGAGTAACAGCCTGGAAAGTTCTTGGAAATGGAACATCTGTGAAGGAGGAAATCCCAGTGTCCCGTGTGGAATTAGCAGAGCAGGGTGGGAGGGCAGGGAAAGCGTTCCCAGCTGTGGGAGCAGGGTGGAAGCTGGGTCCTGCACTGGGGACTCCTCAGGAATGGGGATGTTTTAGTGTTTCCTCCTCCTCTGCACAAGCTCTCTGGATTTAAACCCCCCTCCCACCCCTGCTGGAGAGGGGGGAGTTAAATCTTGGGAATCCATCCCACTTCCCTTCTCCCTCCCAGCAGCTCCTGAGGATGTCCCTGCTCAGCCACGGGACCTGAGTTCACCACACATTTACTTTGCCAAGCATTTGAGTGAAAATTCCCGGGGAGAACTGCTATCTCTGAAGTCATTAGACTAATTAGGACAGGGATTATTTGCACGCTCTCCGCTCTGGCTTAACTCTGGAACTAAGTCTGTGTCTTAATTTTGCATCCCCTGAAGAACACAGGGAAAAAAGCAGCCGTGTGCTGAGTGGCACAGCATTTCCCAGGACTGACACATGGGTGGGATCTCCCCCGAACCTGGGAGCTCTGGAAGCACCAGGGGTTTTCCCAGTTCCACTGAATTTGAGGGAAGCAATTCCAGTGAGACTGGGCCAATCAGCAGCACTCAAAGAACTTCATCTTCCAGGTGCCTCCTGGTGGGATTTCATTCCTTACAAGTGGGATGAGGATGAGCCCCCACGATGGCCAGGAGGGCAGGGAAGGAGCTGCACAAAGCACTGGGATGGGACAACCCCAGGAATCTGTCCCCTACCATCTTTACGCTGATTAAAAGGGAAATTACTACCAAGAGTCCCGTTCCTGCAGGAAACCCCAGCTCTGGTGAAGGTGTTGGGTGCCCGTGGCTTTTTGCTCTCCAAGGACGTTCAGACAAACACCTCCAGTGCAGAGAAAAGTGAAATTCTAATTTTCCTACCTGAATATTCAGGAGGATTTTATTCAGCTGCATCCCATAAGGAATTCCATGCTGGAAGTGTTTTTCCAGCCACTCCATCACAGAAAGCCACCCCTGGCTTATCTGCCCAGCTGCAGCTCCCTGGTGGAGCCCTGAGTGGAAGTGGTTTGGGAGCTGCTGGAGGCTGATAAACAGGAGTTAGAGGAGCTGATGGATCTGGGCAATAATTTTCACCAGTGAAGAATTTGCTGCCCTGTATTCCAAGGAAAGGCCGTTGTGTTTTCCACATCTATTGTTCAAATAATTCAGGAACTTGGATTCCTGCACTGAAATGGTTACAGCTTGCCCTGAACTTGGAAAGAGTTCTTTGGCTTTCTTGGCTCTGGTTTTCAGGAATTGCTGATGATTTCAGCAGTGGTTGAAGACGGACACACAAAAGTGCCTGGTTTGTAGAGATAAGGGCTGGATCCAAAATCACAGAGCCATGGAATGGTTTGGGTGGGAGAGGCCTTTAAAGGACATTTGCTCCACTCCCTGCCATGGGCAGGGACACCTTCCACTGTCCCAGGCTGCTCCAAGCCCCAGTGTCCAGCCTGGCCTTGGGCACTGCCAGGGATCCAGGGACAGCCAAAGCTTCTCTGTCACCCTGTGCCAGGGCCTGCCCACCCTCCCAGGGAACAATTCCTGCCCAAATCCCATCCATCCCTGCCCTCTGGCAGTGGGAAGCCATTCCCTGTGTCCTGCCCCTACCAGCCTGTGTCCAAATTCCCTCCCCATCTTTCCTATGAGCTCCCCTCAGGTCCTGGAATGCCACAATGAGGTCACCCTGGAGCCTTCTCTTCTCCAGGCTGGACAATCCCAGATCTCCCAGCCTTTCCCCACAGCAGAGCTGTTCCATTCCTATGATCATCCTGGTGCCTCCTCTGGACTCGCTCCAACAGGTTCTTATCCAAAATCCTGCTCCATTAATTTGGTCACTGTGCTCTCTGGGAGCCATTCCCAAGTGAAGTCTGGATCTCTCCAACAAAATGAGGGGTGAAATCAAGGAGCTGACACGGAGCTCCCAGCCTTGAATAATTGTGGGTGACATGGAAAGCCCACCTTGCACAGCCCTGACTCCCTGGATGGAGGAGGCAAGAAAATCATTTTCAAATGGGTCTTGAAGTCTTTCATTGATTTCTGAGCTCTGCCCTTCACTCTGCTCGAGCTGCCGATGGATGAACCCTGACCTGGTGGGGTTACTGACATTAACGTGACTGTCAGGCCCTGAGGGGACGAGCAACAGCTCCAGGAGTGTTGGAAAACCTTTGGAACAGCAGGAGCTGGAGCCCAGACTTGTACAAATCCATGAGCTGTGATCACTTATCCTGGAGTTCGGGAAAATCCATTTCAAGTCAAGTTGTTGGCCTGGGATTAGGGAATGAGCAAGAGAAGCGGGGAGAAATAATAAATATCCTCAGGTCTGCTCTTCCTTCTGTGCATGGCCATGCTCCGAGCAGGACAGCAAGAGAAGCCCAGGGATGGAGCAGCTCTGCTGTGAGGAAAGGCTGCAAAAATTGGGATTGTTCAGCCTGGAGAAAAGAAGCTTCAAGGTGACTTTATTGTGGCCTTGCAGTGCCTGACAGGAAGGATGGAGAGGGACAATTTACAAGGGCTTGGAGTGCCAGGATGAGGGAATGGCTTCCCACTGCCAGAGGGCAGGGTTAGATGGGATACTGGGCAGGAATTGTTCCCTGGCAGGGTGGGCAGGCCCTGGCACAGGGTGCCCAGAGCTGCTGTGGCTGCCCCTGGATCCCTGGCAGTGCCCAAGGCCAGGCTGGACACTGGGGCTGGGAGCAACCTGGGACAGTGGGAGGTGTCCCTGCCCATGGCAGGGAGATGGGACTGGATGGGCTTTAAGGGCTCTTCCATCCCAAACCATCCCATGACTCCATGATTTTGTAGTTTCAAGATTCCTTGATTCCATATGCAGGGACATCATCCAAAGGGAAAAAATCAGTGGGAAAGACAGGACAGGAGAACCCAGCCAAGACCAATACAGCTCAAGCCTCAGGGCATCAGGTGAGAGATCTCCAGGGAGCACGGAATTCCCAACTCCATGGAAGACAGCGAAGATAAGGACACAAAGCAGTTCTGTCCTCCAGGAAGAGACAGGGGGCTGAGAAATTCCAACACCTCATCTCAGGAGGAGGAAACCAAACAAACGGGCAAACAAAAGGGAACAGGGGAAAGTTATTTCCTGGCCTGAATTTGGATCAACAAAACCCTGAGCACATGAGGCAGACCCAGCCCAGCCCTCTGCAGGATTCCTCAGTGTTCCAGGAGTGCACGGGAATCACGTTTCCACCCTTTGGCCTTCTCCAGTGCTCCAGCTCCACTGGGGGATGTTTCCTATTTGCTGGAATAATGGCAGCTCTCAAGCACTCCTGCAGAGCTTCCTCAGTGGAAAATGCAGCATCCTCTGCTCCATTTAAAAACAGGGAATGTGAGACACATCAGATGGATGTGGCCTCTCCAAGAGAAGAGCAGAGGTCAAGAACAGAGCCCCTGTTCCTCATTTCCTGCCTCACGGCTCAGCTAGGAGGATAAAAGCTCTTTATTCCTAAGTGCAAGACAACCACATCCCAGAAAATTGGGAGAGTTTCTACTCTCAGGAAGGAAGGAGTCCTTCACAAAGCCACAAAGGCATCCCCAGAACAGCCACCTCAAAATTCCTGCTGCTTTTGACAGGAATTTTCCGTTGTTCCCAATCCCCTTGCACAGGTTTACACCTCAAGTCCGTGCTACACATTGAGTATGGAGTAAAACCTCGGAGCTAACACCTCCAGGTTTTCCAGAGGAGTAAATTCCCTTCCCTAGAGCTCCCTGTGCAGAGCTTCTCCAGGTAGTTCTTGTTTAATTAAGGCTTTTAGCAACGATCCTGTGAAAGATTAGGCCTAGGAAGTAATTAAGCTCCTGAGAGAGTTGGCTCCCAGTTTTCCCAAATCCCATGAGGTATTGCAATTTCTACAGCAAAAAACAAAGGGCAGAACCTCGAGTGCAAGAGAGAAATGTTTTGTCTTAAAGAAATCCCACTCTTTTCTGTTAATAAGATAAAAATAATTGGCCTGGTGGTGCTTTATTTGATAGAATAAACCAGAAGCACAGTGAGTAATAAAAATGTTTTGGCTTTGGGAATGTCTGTAAGCCCAGCGTGGGATTGGAGCCTCAATATTCCAGGTGCTCCACGGACATGGATACAAATACACAGACAGACAGGATGGCTTAGGTGTTAAAATAACATCAAAATAAAAAGAGAAGGCATAAAAATAACCTGAGAGACAGAAAAAATCCATTTCCAGACAAGCAGCCTGCTGTTCTCTAAGCTCTAAAAACTGAATCTCCCGGGTTGCTCAGAAGACAATTTCCAAAAACTCCACATTTCAAACATTTCCCGTAATAACTTTAAAATATCCAAGATATGTGACTGCCTGTGGACCTGATGGTCCCAAACCTGCACTGATTTTAGCTCCTCCTGAGCTCGTTTTTGCTCCTTTACGTGGCTCCAATCCCAGTGTCCAACCTCCTCCAGCCCAGCTGAGCCCAAAGGATGCAGGATTTGGGACCCATGTGCTGGGCAAGGATTCCTGCTGCTCCCAGGGCCACGAGCCACCAACAGCAGGAGCTGAGCTCAGCACTCTTCCCAAAACCAGGAAAAGCTGGATCCTCACAGGATCACCCACTGCAGAATCCCAACAAATTATCCCCGGGATCATCCTGCAGATCCCTGTGGGGAACCCCCAGGAAAACCCTCTGGAGCAGTCATTTCACTCTCTAAACAGACTCAGCCTTCCCTGGGCAGCTGGAATCCCCTCAGCAGTGGGACAATCAGCAAGGAAATGCCCTGGAAAAGCTGGAAATGCCTGAATGCACGGGATGGAAATTGGAGAGGCAGGACAAGCTCCAGATTTTTGCCTTTGAAAGCCAATCCTCATGGGAAGGGCCTCAGCCTCCTCCAAGGAGCCCCAGAGGTGCATCCTGGAGAGGTGCCCAGGGCAGGAATTCCAAACAGCTGCTCCAGATGTGCCCTCTGGACAGTGCTCCATCCCAGGGGAGCAGGTGGCTTGGGGAAGGCTGGTTCTTGGGATGCCTTTTCTGCTTCCGAGATCAGTTTGTGCCAGAGGTAGAAAGGAGCAGAGAGAGACTTCCAGCTTCTTGTTCAGGCGTTTATTATTTCTTATCTTTTTGTTGAGCACTCTTCAGTGACAAGGTCTGTTCTCTCTGAGAACACGGCTGGAAT
>WAAE01021240.1:213909-244165 GCA_013400495.1 Nicator chloris
TCTCTGAGTGTTGAAAGCCCCCTCCATGGGCAAAAGCCAAAGGCAGTGTTTGTTCTCCTGGGGTCCCAGCAAGGGGCCTGAGCCCCCCAAGGTGTCCATGGGGGTGTTCCTGGGGGTCTCTGCTGTGCCCTGGGCTCCAACAGCAGGTGTTTATCCAGGAGGGACCATGGCCCAGCAGCATCCCTGTGCAGCCAGCTGGGATTCCAAAAGTGCTCATCCCTCTGAGGGTCTGCCAGGAACCCTCCTGGGGGATGGAAACCTGGACACAGGCCAGGACTGCAGCAGCAGGAGAGGACAGGCCAGCCTGAACACATCTTTATAGCAGTTCAAAAGGAGAGGAGAGGGGAATAAATAGAAGGAACTCCAAGTCTCAAGTGGTGCCCAAAAATACGATTTAATTTTGGAAAGTCACTTTTTTTTTTTGAAAGTCACACAGATGGGAAAAAGAATTAGTGCTGCCATGAGGCTGGAGAGGAACTCAGAAGGTGGAGAAGTGCAGGAATATTAAAAACCTCCGAGTGCAAAAGCAAATGGGAGACCTTTGTGATCCCTCACTTTGCACCTCCACACTCTCCTCACAGAGGGATTGGGGTGGAAAACTCTCTGTTCCTCCACACCACAAAAAGAAACCCCCAAAAACCTGAAGGTGGTGTTTTCAGGGGGCTTAAAACATCCTGATAAAACCTGGGCAAAGGCTGCAGCAGGGTCTCAATTCTCCAGAGGTTGTTTTAATGCAAAATAATTCCACTGAGACATAGGAAAAGCCACAGGGAGGACACTGGGATCGTGTTTGATCCTAACAAGGAAAGAGGGAGAGAATTCCACTCAAAGGGTGGTCAAGGAAGGGCAGCAATTAATGATCCTTAAATGAGAAGGAAGGAAGAAAGCAAAGTAAAGACACAGAGGTTTCAGGAACCAGACTGGGAACTTCAGTGCTCCTAATCAAAGCCCTGGAACAGGAGAGGGAGCTCAGGAGGAACAAAAGCATCTTAAATCAGCTGATGGCAAGGGTGGAAGGGAAGTTTCTGCCAGGAAAGAAATGGAGAGGAGAACCAGGAAAGACCAGCTTGGTTAAATAAGTAGCAGGGGAAAAAAATTTAAAAGAAGGGAAAAACAGGTGATTGCTGAGGAGCATATTGTGGAATAAACCAGATTTTCAGAGAGAAAAACAGGGATCAAGACACAAATTGAATACTATGTGAAAGGGAGAAGACAAATTTCAAATGCTTCAGGAACAGGCATCAGGAAGAAGCAGTCAAAGGGAGAGAAAGCTCCAGTTAGCAACAGGATCAATTGGGATCACCCACAGGAACGCTCATGATCAGTGGATTGTTCATAAACGCTCCCAAGTTACCCTTTCCTAAAGGAATTCCCTTTGCTCCAGCTGGTTCTCCAACCTCAGCACAGTTCTGGGCGTGCTTTTGGGAGAGGGATGATGTGTTTTCCACAAGGATGAAAAGTTACAGGCACAAGGAAGAAAGAGAAATCAGAGGATGATGAACTTCTCCAGAGATCCAAACACAAACCACCCCAGTTCTGTACAGCCAGAACATGGCAAGAGAAAAGAACAACCAACAGATCTGTAAAGAACAGATTCTGTCAAAGCAGAGCCATTTCCAGCCCTTGCAGAGCCACAGGCTCTGAGGAGAAGGAAGAAGTGCAAAGATCAGATTTTGAGGAAGATTTCTGTCACTCTTGTCAGGAAACTGAGCAAACACAGGCGAGGTGAAAGCTCTGCTGAGGAGTTTCAAAGCTGCTCCCAGGGGCCACTCATCAACAGCTGCCCATTAGTGTGGAGCTCTGGTTGAGGTGGGGCCCTGGGAACACCTGCCCTGGCTCTGGGAACTGTCAATATTTTTATTGCAAGCTGAAATAATGGGATGAAACTTGGGGTTCTTGTTTGCACAGGAGATGAAAGGGGCTGGGAGCATCTTGGGTAGAAAGGGTTTGACATTTAAAATGGTCCTGACGTATTGGAGAAACAGGGAAGAGCAGGATGGGTTTCTGGAGGGAGATGTGTATACTTATAAAGCCATGGAAAAAAAAAAGATTAACTGCTAAAAATTGGGAATGAGTGGCTGGAGGCTCCTGCAGAAGGAAAAGAACTGGAAGGCAAGGGGTGAGGTTGGAATGTTGCAACGAAGACTGGCACCCTGTGCAGGTCTAAGCTCTGAAAAGGACAAACATCACAGAATTCTAGGATTGTTTGGGTGGGAAGGGACCTTAAAGCCCATCCAGAGCCACTCCTGCCATGGCAGGGACACCTCCCACTGTCCCAGGCTGCTCCCAGCCCCAATGTCCAACCTGGCCTTGGGCACTGCCAGGGATCCAGGGGCAGCCACAGCTGCTCTGGGCACCCTGTGCCAGGGCCTGCCCCCCCTCCCAGGGAACAATTCCTTCCCAGTATCCCATCTATCCCTGCCCTCTGGCACTGGGAAGCCATTCCCTGTGTCCTGTCCCTCCAGCCCTTGTCCCCAGTCCCTCTCCAGCTCTCCTGGAGCCCCTTCAGGCCCTGGAAGAGGCTCTGAGCTCTCCCTGGAGCCTTCTCCTCTCCAGGTTTATCAATTCCCCTTCTCAGACACCTGCAATTCCTGCTGGGTTCCCCTTGCCCTGCAAGACCTCGGGTGCAGCAGCCTGGGAACAACCCAGAGCCGTGTGGAGTTTCTGGGAACAGCTGAGAACAAGCAGGAGAAGGTTGGAGGTCTCCAAACCTGTCCCCTGTTTGAAGAGTTCTCAGCCCTTCCAGAATGGGATGGTTTTCCTCTCCAGCAGGAAGGTGAGGAAAGGAATGGATTCAGCTGGGGTTGAGCTCATTTTACCCTGGAAGCCGGAGCAGGGCTGGGTTTGGGATTTTGTGTAGGATAACGTTGATAAAGCACCCATGTTGTGGTTGGTGCCACACTGTGCTCGCTCCAAATCCAGGATTTTTCAGGGTCCCAGGCTCTGCCAGCAAGGAGGGGCACAAAAAGCAATGGGAAGGACTGGCCAGAGGGGATTCCAAAGTATAATTTGTCATTTTTAGGATATAAACTGGGGGGAGGGACTGGGAGTCACTCACAGGGTCTGGTGGGGCATTGATCAGCAATTGCATTAGGAATCTTTTTTTTTCTCTTGAATTTTATTTGTATTTTTAATTGCAATTATTATTTTCATCAGCATGATCATCTTTATTATTACTCTGATTAGTGTTATTGATATTTTATTTTGTTTCAATTATTAAACTGTTCTTATCTCAGAATCTTATCTGATTTTCAGCTTCTCCTCCTCCTCCTCCTCCTCCTGCTGATGAATGTCTGTGATGGATTTGCTCCATTGTACTGAATTTCCAGCTGGGCTTAAACCATGGCAGAACTGGAGATTTTCCCCAGAAAATCCTTTATCCCCATGGAACCTGAGGAGCAGGATGGGAGTCCCATAGTTGGTTCCTGCCTTTATCACCAACATGGGCTGGGCCACCCAAATCCCTTCTGCCCAGATTTTCCCTGCACAGGGTTTGTCTAAACCAGGATTTGCCATAATCAGCTGAGCTCCCAGTTAGGTCATAAAGGTCCTGACTGCCAAAAAGACTCCTGATTTCCAGGCCATTCCAGTTCTCCTTCAGGGTCAGTGGTGTTTCATCACCTCCCAGCTGCATTGCTTTGTTTATTCCCAAAATTCCCACTGCTTCAACGCCTCCAGCTCCACCTGGAGCTCCCTCAAGGAAGAACCTGGGGATACTTTGGGGAGGACCCAGGAGATGTCTTTAGAAGGAAACTGGAGATGCCTTGAGGAGGAGCCTGGAGATCTTTTGATCCCTGTCAGCTCCTGCCCATCCCACTGCGGAATGGTTCTTCCCATTATGTCTCAGCTCAAGTCTTAATTTCTGCTGGATCCCTGATTTTATGCTGGGAATCCTGACTCATCCGTAATTGGGAGCAGCAGCACAAAAGGGATTTGCTGTCCACTTGCAGCATCCCCAGAACAAAACAAGCACTTCCAGGGTATTTTTTCTGGAGGGGCTGGAGTATCCCTGCTGGAATCTTTCTCCCACCAGGTGTATGTGAGGTTTTCCACGGCATTCCCACCCACCACAGCTCCAAGTCCAGGGCCAAAGGGAACAGGGGGATGGCCAGCAGGATCTCAGCTGCTCCCAATGGAATTTTCCAAAGTCACCCTGGCTAACCAGAGCCTGGAGCTTTCCCCTCCACCAAAGGGCCTGGGAAGGGATTCTGGGTGATCCAGAGCTCATGGAATGATTCTTTCAGCACTGGTCCTTTTTTTCCATAGGAATCCCTGCTCCAGGGGATCAGACCTCTCAGATGTTCCCCACAGCTCCACAATGATTAGAGGATGCTCCTTTCCCATTTTTGTGTCTCAAACACCTTTTCCAGAGCCCCTGATGGGAAAACCCCTTTGTTTAAAGGCCTGCGAGCTATAATCAGGGATAAAACAACTTTTCCTTAGGATGTTTTGAAGATCCCAAGCAAGGGAAAGGAGCTCCTGCTGCTGCTGCCTCTCAGAATTCCTCCTGGGGAGGGAAGGCTGGAGTCTGCTCCACTTTTTGGGGGGGGATCAGAGCATCTTTTCAGCCTTTCAACAAATGATGCTGCCAGGAAATATTCCTGTGTGGAGCATCAGGGATCTGCTGTTCCATGCAGGAAAACAGAGCTCCCTGTGATTGGTCTGAGGGAAGAGCTGATTTTTCAGTTTGACAGCAAAATTGAAAAATCAAGTGGAAAAAAACCCATTTTGCTTGGATCATGCCGGAATATTATTTTTGTTGCTAAACCAAATATATTGTTCCGTTCAGTGTGAACTACTCCATCCAATCCCAAATGGAATGAATGATTCAGAAACAAAAAGGAGAGATTCACAAGCATCTTATGGAGCCTGAGGATTGCAGCTCTTCCTGCCTGGAGAACGGGAGATCTTGATATTCCTGTGAAAATCTCACATCCCAGGAGGATGGAGCCATGATTCCATGAAAACCAGGAATGTTCCCTGCCCTGCCCTGCCCTGCAGTGGGAGCCACAATTCCTGTGAAAACCAGGAATGTTCCCTGACCTGCAGTGCTGGCTGCAAATATTGGGAGTCTGTGGATTAAGGAGCTGCCCCCATTCTTCCCTCATTCCCATTTTTAAATGCCCTCAGGATATCACTCCAGCCGTTCCACCATTCCAACTGGGATAAGCTGCACATCAGCCAAGAGCTCACAATCGAAATGCAAATAAAATGTGCATTTGAGAATTTTCGTTCAAGCACCTGAGCATTCAGGAATTTCTCAGGGATCTGTAATCCTTCACTTTTCTGCCCAATTTCTTTACCTGCCCAGAGGTTTCCACGTGCCCTGGCCACGAGCAGCTCAGCCCTGTGCATCCACCCCGAGCCTGGGTGATTCCAGAGTCACAGAGAGGTCTGTGCTCCCTTCAGTGGAGTGATCAAAGCTACCAAGAACCTTTCCCACCCGCTGCTGGAAAGAATTCCCCATCCCCAGCTGCCCTTTGGATCGGGAAGCACAGAGAGAAACTTTTTCTTCATTGGGCAGCAGCAGCAAAAAAAAATGAGTTGGTCACAGTTTCCATGAAAGATGCTTCTCCTCTTGGAAAATTGCCCTGGGGGTGAGGGAATGACAAGGGAATGACAAAAGCCTCATTTTTCTCTCTCTCAGCCGTGAGGAGACCTGGGAATGCAGCGATTCTGAGCACAGCCTGCTGAGCAATTCCAGCCTGACACACAGCCCATAAGGATAAACCAACATATGGACCTTAGATCCTGCCGTGGTTTAGCAGAACTTAATTGGATCATCCATTTTTCCCAATATTACCATATCAGGGCTGCTGCTAATCCCTGGGGAGCTGCTCTGGGCTGCAGATTAAAGCCCTGGCCACAATCTCCAGGATATGCTTGGCTAAACAACGTTAAGAAACTCAGTCTCCAAACATTTCACTGTTAATTTAATGCCATTTCCCCACGCCTGAGGCTTTCTGGGGGTGCTTTGGAGATGCATGGACACACGAATAAACCCATTAAGATAATCTACCCCACATAATCTGAATATTCCAGGGGATGCCTCGCTTCAGCTTCAAATACTGCAGCTGGAAGGCATTAGAGAGATTTATTCCACCAGAAAGAAACAAAATCTTTGAAGGATTGGTCCTCTCTTAGACGGTTCCCCACAGGCTGCTCCTGGATGCTGCATTATCCAAGCTCTCAGACTTACATCCTGAACAAAGCCAATTCTTTGTTTGAAAAGTGATGCCTGCATTCCAGATTCCCCCAAAATTCAGAGGTGAGGCTGTGGATGAGGTGGATCCAGCTCCCCACGAGCAAAAGATCAGCACATATTCCAAGGAGCAACAGGCTGGGTGAGTCCAGGGAGGATTTTAAAGGCAAGGTTTGGTGGAGGCCTTGGCACTGTGGGAGCATTCAGAGCATTCCCACAGGGCAGAAAATCAGCACGAAATCAGGTTTTGTCTCTAAATTCAGGAAAAAATCCTGGTGATCATGAGTTCAGAGAGTCATGGAATGGTTTGGGTGGGAAGGGAACTTCAGGATCATCTCATTCCGCCCCTGCCATGGGCAGGGACGCCTCCCACTGTCCCAGGCTGCTCCAAGCCCCAATGTCCAACCTGCCCTTGGGCACTGCCAGGGATCCAGGGGCAGCCACAGCTGCTCTGGGCACCCTGTGCCAGGGCCTCACCATCCTCACGGGGAAGGATTTCCCTCCTTCAGCTCAAAGCCATTAAATTGTTTAAATTGCTCATAAATAACCAGTAAAATCTTGAAGATAAAATGCACATTTTGAAGGCTTAGTTGCATATGAACTTTTGGGGAGGGAGGGGCTGAAATTTGCAAATTAAATGTAAAATAAACCCCAACAAAACTCACAAAGGAAAGTCCACAATAAAAAACACTCCAAATTCCACGGGGAGGGGATCAATGACCTGGCCACTGAGGGGAATCCAATACTCCCAGAATTGAATTCTAATTACAATGGATTTGTGGCACTAACGACTCACCCCTCCTCCCTCTCCAAATGTGTCTTTGCTACAGATAATTACACGGGGATAATTGTGAAGATTCCTCATATTGTTAAATAATGTGGATCTCTGCAGGGAAAACAGCAGGACAGGGAGCTCCTGTCAGGCCTCGGACACAGAGGGAGGTAAGGAAGATGATAATGAAGTTTAAATCACCAATATTCAGTGGCCTGGTGTGTGACTGCCTATTTGTCATCTCATGGATCTTGCTCAGGTCAACACGGTCCTAATAAATATTGGGCAGGAATTGTTCCCTGGGAGGGTGGGCAGGCCCTGGCACAGGTGCCCAGAGCAGCTGTGGCTGCCCCTGGATCCCTGGCAGTGCCCAAGGCCAGGCTGGACATTGGGGCTTGGAGCAGCCTGGGCCAGTGGGAGGTGTCCCTGACCACGGCAGGGGTGGCCCTGGATGGGTTTTGAGGTCCCTCCCAACCCAAACCATTCTGGATGAATCCATGAAGTCCATGAAATGGACACGATACCCTTGGCTGATCATGGCATTGCACTGAGCAATGAAGATTGAAGAATACTCCAAGAGGAGAATCCAGCGATGGATCAAAAAAATGTGATTTTTCCCCAATTTTTAACCAGAAGAAAGGGAGATCCTGCTGAGAAATTAACGGAGAACAGCACAGAGAACCACCTCGTTCTGCTGTGTAAATCCACAGCATTTTCCCTTCTGGACTACTGTGAGCAATCCTGACATCCTGGTCTCAGAAAGGCTTTTATGAAATGGCAATAAAGCATAGAAGAGACGATGAAAGGTGTGAAATGACATCTGTGTAAGGAAAAGGGATGAATAGACTGAAAACCTCCAGCTTGGGAGAAACGTGACAGTGGTTGGTCGTTTCTCCAAGGAGAATCCTCCATCCATCGGGTGGGAAGGTCAGAACCTGCAGAAAGAAATGATGTCTCCAAAGAGCCTGGAAATTACGTGTGGAATTCCCCACAGTTCGTGGGAACACAACGTGGGACACTGGAACACGAAGGGAAGAAAAGGGAAGATGCCCACGGGAGGCTCAGGGGTCACACTGGGTTATCTTCAAGGTCTTGTCCAGCTGTAACAATTCCATGGTGCTGGGAGCAGCTGGTTTGTCCACCCAGGGGAAGGGAGCTCCAAGAACAGCAGCAGGCACAGGTTCACATCTGACAACTTTTCCTTGGGATCAGGCAACAAAAAATGGAGTTTTTTTACATGCAGGCCTCAAAGACTTCTGGTGTGAGAGCAAACTTGAAACAAAGAAAGAAAACAGGAGGGGAGGAGGGAGATCTGTTCCAAATATTCCCTCTTTTGTTCTGCCTCACTCTGCTTTTAAAACATTCATTGTCTGAGGGTTTTTTCCTTCACTCTGTTGCTGTTTGGGGCCTGTTTGTTCACAGGAGATGGTTCAGACAGATCCATCTGCAAGCTCTGATTGACCCCAGCTCCCATCACACACCCCCAGTAAATTTTTTAACATCAAACTGCTCCCCTCTCTTCCACTGAGCATCCTCCAGGGATGAGCCACCCCACAAATCAATCCCATTTTAGAGGAGGAGCTTTGGAGCTTCTAAAATCACCTTCAGAAAAGCCTGGCAGGGCTCCCAGTGCTCATCCAGAGGCTCCTGCACAAAATGCTTTTATCCCACACAAGGGTTGCCCCTGCATCTTCCTCCCTTCTCTGCATCCTTTCCGACACCAAAGACACCTGGAAGAGCCAATATTCCCAGTGCATCCAGGAGAATCTCAGGAAGAGCCTGGAGAGCCTGAGGAGACAGAAAAACAATGGATTTGGGGTTGCACCAGTGGATTTTTTCCATAAGCAGTGACATTTTAGCAGATTATAGAGTGACTGGGGGAAATAGGAGGTCTGGGGGGCTTTTAGAGGCTCCTGCAATTTGAGGACTCCCTGGATTGGGGGATACTGGGAGGTTTGTGAGGGTTTGGGGGGCCCCAGGAGTTCTGGGGAGTCCCAGCTCTTGGGGGACTCCCAGAACTTGGAGAGGGGGAGACTCTGAGGGTGCTGGGATTTTGGGGTTCTTTGGACACCCTGGGATTTGGGCAGTTCCAGGTCTGGGGGTACTGGGAGGGTTGGGGAGTCCCAGGAGTTTAACCAACACCTCTCACAGCCCATCCTGTCCTGCACTGTACTTCTGGGGGATTTTCCAAGGGCAGGAAGGATGGCCAGGCAGCAAAATCCATTTTTGGGGAAGGGAGGGCTGAGCTGGGCTGAGTTATCTGCTAGAAACTTCACCAGCCCTGACAAGCCAGGACCAAGTCCTGAGGCCCAGGACCGAGTCTCAATCCCAGCGTGGTTCCACCACTCAGCCCTTGGTTGAAGATGTTTGAACCCCCCCTGCCTGATTTTTCACCTCCCTGTCACTCTTCTGGCACCACCAGCCCGTTGCATCGAGGGAAATGGTGGAAAAGTTGGGCTGGCCACAACAACAGTGGCCAAAGCACTGGGGGAAAGAAACCTCAGAGGTTCAGGTGTGTCAAAATCATAGGTTGGAGCAGATGAAGATCAACATCATCCAGTCCAATCTTCATCCAAATATCACCATGCCCACTAAAGCACATCACAAAGTGCCACATTTTCCTCTTTTTTGGAACACCTCCAGTGATGGGAACTCCACCACGCCCTGGGCAGCCTGTTCCAGAGCCTGACCACCCTTTCCAGGAAGAAATTTTTCCTGATGTCCAATTTAAACCTCCCCTGGCCCAGCCTGAGGCCATTCCCTCTCCTCCTGTCCCTGTTCCCTGGGAGCAGAGCCCGACCCCCCGGCTGTCCCCTCCTGGCAGGGACTTGTGCAGAGCCACCAGGTCCCCCCTGAGGCTCCTTTTCTCCAGGCTGAGCCCCTTTCCCAGCTCCCTCAGCCTCTGCTGGGGCTCCAGCCCCTTGCCCAGCTCCGTTCCCTGCCCTGGACACGCTGCAGCCCCTGCAGGTCTCTCCTGTCAGGAGGGTCCCAGAGCTGCCCCAGCACTGGAGGTGCCCCAGCAGTGCCAGCACAGGGGATGGGCACTGCCCTGCTCCTGCTGCCACCCCAGGGCTGGCACAAAGGAGAGCCAGAATCCTGGCTGTGATTCCCTCAGTGCTCTCTGCTCACACGCAGGACCTGTCCCTGGGAGGAAGGCAGCTCCTTCCAGAGCCCCTTTCAATCCCACCCCTCAGGAATGATGGATCATGCTCCAAACCGGTGCCACTTCTCCTGCAAGGCCTCCCTGCCAAGGGCATCGATTTCCTGCAGCCTTTTGATTTACTTGGTTCATCTAATGGAGCTGGTGGAGACAGACCTGGCTGTGTCCACTCCAGCACTTCCCCTCCAGGATGTGAATTCCCAGCACCTGGAGGGCTCTGCTGAGGCAGCAGCCCCAGAACTCACCAAGGAGAGGCTGAATTATTCACCTGTCCTGCCAAGAAAGGAGACAAAACGGTTTACAATACTATAGGAGCTGCTTTTCTTTT
This sequence comes from Nicator chloris, assembly GCA_013400495.1. Lineage (NCBI taxonomy): Eukaryota > Metazoa > Chordata > Aves > Passeriformes > Pycnonotidae > Nicator > Nicator chloris. The sequence goes on from WAAE01021240.1 coordinate 224,372, forward strand.
TCCAAAACAACCCCAACCGTTCCCTCATTCTCCAGCCCCCTGGGAATGCCACTAGCAAGAGACAGCTGAGCTGAAAACCAGTAAAGAAAGCAATCTGTTTATTTATCCATACTGGTTTATCCCTGTGGATTGGGTTATTCCAGAAACAAAAGAAAAGAGTTGAGTTTAGGACCAGGAAATAAGAGTGGAAGTGTTCATATTGGTTGTAGGGGGTTCCTGGCATTGTGTTCTGTGTGTTCTTATAATTCCAGGACACATCCCAATAAAAAAGACTGCCTGGATTTAGATATTCCCTGGAAACTGCAGGATATTCCCTGGAAACATCCCCCACGGAGCAGGATGTATTTCAGATGGTGCCCAAGGAAGAGAAACTTTTCTCTTCCAAACCCCCCTGGATGTATCCAAGGTGGTGGAAGTGGGTTTACAGCATTTAAATGAAACTCTCACGAGGAGCAGAAGCTGGAGAATGTCAGGATCTTCAGGATCTTCCAACCCTGCTGCCCTCAGGAATCAGGAATGCTGGAAAACACTCTGCTCATCCCAACCTTAATCCATGCCCCACTGAATCCATGCCAGCACTGCATCCCACTCCTGACTCTGAGGATGACGCCTCCTGTTCTCCAGCATCTCCTCCAAGGTTTTCATACCCATGGATGTCTCGTTCTCCTCCCATCCAGGGGATTATGGCCCTGGAATGGCTCTTTGCCATGATCAGCACCCTGGATAAATTCTGCTCTTCTGCTTCCTGAGAGGGCTCAGCTACTGAGCAAACAGAGGGGAGGGAATTCCCTGTTTATCAGCCGAGGGAAATTCCAGCTGCATCTTGTAGACAGGGAAAGGAGACCAGGAATCCTGGGAGAAGGGCAGTGCTGGCACTGGCACAGCCACAACAGGGAATATCACAAGCCACAAACATCCTCACACTGCCCCAGGGATGTCCAGCTTGGAATATTGTGGACAGCCAGGTTTTCCATGGAAACCTGTGCTGCTGTGCTGGGGAAAGCTCTGTCCTAACCCTGAGAGCCTATTCCAGCATGTTCTGGGATGCAGAGCTCTGGATCTGCAGACCCACACATCCCTCCAGGCTGGCTGAGGATCTTTTAATGCCCAGAATTCCTCAGGCCCCAGACTGGGGGCTCTCCTTGAACCTATTATGGATTGGGAATCCTGAGCCTGGGCCTATTTTTGAAGCTGTTATGGACTGGGAATCCCGAGCCTGGCCACACTGAGCTGAAGCTCAGGGTGATGTGTGACACTTCTGGACCTCCTCACGCCATCCTGGGCTTCCCAGAACTGCCTGGGGTGTTCTCTGGCACACCAGTCACCTCCCTCCCCTGGGGGTCCCCTAAACTGGGATATGCAGGTCCTGGCAGTGTCACTGCCCCCTTAAACTGGGATATGCAGGTCCTGGCAGTGTCAGTGCCCCCCTAAACTGGGATATGCTGGTCCTGGCAGTGTCAGTGCCCCCCTAAACTGGGACATGCTGGTCCTGGCAGTGTCACTGCCCCCTTAAACTGGGACATGCAGGTCCTGGCAGTGTCAGTGCCCCCCTAAACTGGGATATGCAGGTCCTGGCAGTGTCAGTGCCCCCTAAACTGGGACATGCAGGTCCTGGCAGTGTCAGTTCTTCCCTCTCCGAATCCTGCCTGCCACAGGAACACCAGGCACCCACCCTGGGAGGAGCAAGGCATCCCAGCAGGCAGAACAAACAGTTTGGGGTGATTAAAGTTAATAGTGGGGTGCACAAAAGAGCACAGGGATGGAGCAGCTGGCAAACAGCAGATTAGGAGGTCTCGGAGTCACCATGCCAGGAACTTTGGCCAGATGCTGCCAGGACTTGGGCAGAGAGGGATTAATTGACAGCAGGGAGTGAGTTAAAGGGAAAAATCACTCCCTAAATGAGGGAAGATCCCAGGGAATCCACGGAGTGATTAGACAAGCTGCTGCTTAGCCTTTAATTCAACAGGCTCTGGGTCTGCTCTTTATTCCTCAGGCTAAAGCCAGCCCTCCCCTCAGCCTGAACTCCCAGGAAATTAAAGCTGCCAGAGCCCCACAAAGCCCAGAGCAGCCGAGGTGACCCCCTGGAGGGTGAGGTCAGTGCCTGGGGACACTGCAGCCCTTCACAGGCTGGAGAAACAGGGAAAACAGCGGGATTTCCATCAGCAGGTTGGGAAGTCAGAGAACTTGGCAGCTGGGTCAGAAACGGCACAGGCACTGCCACTGCCTGGGGGGGCTTTGCCAGAGAGCAATGCTGGAGAAAGTGGGAGAGCTGGGAATCAGGGAGGCCTTTGGAAGGCGTTCCTGAGTCCCTTGGCCTCTCTTCCGAGCTGTTCCACGCTCACCAGGAATTGTGTCTGTGCTGTTCCATGCACACGTGGTTTGCTTCAAGCTGCTGAAAAGCACAGGACAGTCCAGTCTATACTTTCCCTGCAGACTTTCCACACTGGCTTTTTTAGGAGAGATAGGGAATAGCTCATGGAAGACACCAGTGCTGTTGTGGCACTGCATTACTGTGGTTCCATTCACTGAAATGCCAGTGCAGGGGGCAGTTTTGGCCACTAGAATGCAAAAAAAGACACAAAACTGTTGGAGGGAGTCCAAAGGAGGCCACAAGGATGGGGAAGGGTCTGGAGGGGAAGCTGAATGAGGAGGGGCTGAGGGAGTTGGGATGTGCAGCTGGAGCAGAGGAGGCTGAGCTCAGACCTCCCCAGGGGCTGCAGCTCCTCCCCAGGGGCAGCTCCAATTTCTGCTCCCTGGGACAGGGACAGCACCCAGGGCAGGGCTGGAGCTGGGCCAGGGCAGGCTCAGGCTGCAGAGCAGGAAAGGTTCTTCCCCCAGAGGGTGCTGGCCCTGCCCAGGCTCCCCAGGGAATGGGCCCGGCCCCGAGGCTGCCAGCGCTCCACGCGCCTTTGGACAGCGCTGCCCGGGATGCCCAGGGTGGGGTTGTTGGGGGGTCTGGGCAGGGCCAGGGCTGGGCTGGGTGATCCTGGGGGTCCCTCCCAGCTCAGGATATTCCATGGCTCTGTGACTCCCTGACACACATTCCAGGAGTGCCCACACTCAAGGGAGTGGGTGAAGGGCTTTCCTTGCCATCACTTAGACAATTCCAAACAAGGACTGGCTCCAGCAGAGGGTGAATCCAGCTGGAGGCTTGGGTGTTATCATGGAATCATAGAATGATTAAAGTTGGAAAAGACCTTCAGGACCACCAAGTCCAGCCTTCAAGGATGGCTGTGATTCAGCTCAACCCCCTGGAGCACTTTGACTACCACAGCAGCCCCTTCCTTCTTTTTGTGTACCATGATCCAGAAGTGCCGTCCTCCTTCACCCTCTCTGGGTATGAATTCCTGGTCTCAGCCAGGTGTCCCCTTTTCCTGTGCCTGTGAAGGTGACAGGAACTGAACAATGCCCACCCTGTGCTGAGCAGGGAGCCCTGGGGAGGTGCACAACAGGGGGAGGCCCTGGTTCCACCGCCCCCCTTGTGTCCAGCTGCTGGATTTAGGAAGTCGTGTTCTCTTCTGAGCTCAGGCCGCCCAAACCTTCTGTTCCAGGACTTTATCGAGCATCATGTGGAAGTACTTTGCTTTATTAAACTGGAGATTTGGGTTAAAAAGACTCAAATAACTAATTCTCAAAGCTCTCTATCCTCTTATTGCACTCCTGCCTTTAATGCCATTTGTCTCTGCCTTTCCATCCCAGCCAGTGGATCACAGCACTGCTGATTCCACGGGATCTCTGCTGGAGCCACCTCTGCAAACCCCCCTGGGCACAGCTTCTGGAATGCAAAATGGGATAAAGCCAGGGATTCTTCAGTGAGTCAAAACCCAGAGGGATTTGTAGAGTATTTTTATAGAATCATAAAACATCCTGAGCTGGAAGAATCCCACCAGGACCACCCAGCCCATCCCCTGGCCCTGCCCAGACCCCCAACAACCCCACCCTGGGCATCCCTGGCAGCGCTGGCCAAAGGCTCCTGGAGCTCTGGCAGCCTCGGGGCCGTGCCCATTCCCTGGGGAGCCTGGGCAGTGCCAGCACCCTCTGGGGGAAGAACCTTTCCTGCTCTGCAGCCTGAGCCTGCCCTGGCCCAGCTCCAGCCCTGCCCTGGGTGCTGTCCCTGTCCCAGGGAGCAGAGATCAGAGCTGCCCCTCGGGAGGAGCTGCAGCCCCTGGGGAGGTCTGAGCTCAGCCTCCTCTGGGCTGAACATTCCAAATGCCCTCAGCTGCTCCTCCTGTGGCCCCTCCAATCCCTTCACCCTCCTCCTGTCCCTCCTTTGGTCTCTCTCCAGCAGCTTTAGTTCTTTCTGAGTTTGTGGCACCCAAAACTGCCCCCAGGACCGTTTGCAAAGGCTCCTCCCCTGTCAGACAAAGCTCTTTTGGGGGGAGATGACATTTCTGGGCTCTGGACTGGAAAAAGCTGCACCAGCACTGGACTTGAGAGGAAATCCTTAGGGAAGCTGCTGCCATGAAGAATATCCTGCTGCCATTAGGAACAGGCTGTTCAGGGTGGCACTGCCACCCCTGGAAGTGGTAAAAAATGTGTTGAGTGGTGTTGGGGATGTGGGTTAGGGACGGACCTGGCAGTGCTGGTTTGATTGATCTTACAGGGTTTTTCCAACCTTAATGACTCCACAAAGATTTCTGACCAGCTGCTTTTTTTTTTTTTGCTCCATCATTGGCTCTTTAAACCATGTCCTTTAGGAGCTACAGGTTTAGGTCAGTGAGGTCTTGGACATATTTAACTTCCTTTTCTTATCTTTAAATCCTATTTTAGGTCTTGTAAAATCACTTAATTGCCCTGTTAGGGGAAAGTAGAGTTGAACTAATCTGTTTTCATCCCAACCCTTGATGCTCTCTACAGGTACTGAATGGGCTTAATTGCATCAAAAACCTCCCAGTGCCATTCCAGGTGGGAAAGAAACATCTCTGGGGTGTTTGTCAGACAAGGAAATGAAGTTTTAGTGAGTGGACAGCTCCTGGGAACGAAAAGGCAGAATGGAGTCAGACACAGCTCAGACCATGAAGGAACTGGGATTGAAAAGAACCAATCAAATTTAATCAAACCAAACCAAAACCCCCGAAGAAATGAAAATCCCAACAGCATAAAAATAACCCGAAGAGTAGCCATGGCCAGAGCAGATGAGAAGTAAAACCTCCCTCTGGGAGCTCCATGAGCCAGAGGATTTCTGGATGCAGGGGCAGAGGGGAGGTCGTGCCCAAGGCCAGGCTGGACAGGGCTGGGAGCAGCCTGGGACAGTGGCAGCTGGCCCTGCCCAGGGCAGGGGTGGCACATGAGGGGCTGTAAGGTCCTTTCCAACCCAAACCATTCTGGGATTCTGGGATATTGGGATTCTGGGATATTGTTCAGCCCTGAAAGTCTTTTGGAGGATGAACCCCCTATATCCAGAGCTATCACTTCTCATGGATAATTCTTGAGCAACATCTGTGTCAGACATTAATTCCCCAAAACCCGGAGGTTTCTCCAGAGCCCCTTTGTTCTCTGCACCCTCACCACCACCACCACCAGATTGCAGCCAAAACAACCACTGGGATAGAAAAAAAAACATAAAACCCCTTTTTTATAACCCCATTTCCATCATTTAACGTGATGTAAGCAACATTTCATTAAAACTCTGGTTCACCTGATCTTGGTTTGATTTTATTGTAGCACTTTTCCCGCTCCTGTGGTCGCTGCTGTTTGAAATCAGCCCAGTCCTGGGAGCTAAGTGCTGCAGTGACACCAAGTTTGGGGCTCCCACAGCAAAATGATTTCAGTGTTTGCAGGAACCACACAAATCCCTGCACACATTTCATGCTGAGGGCTGCCAATCTGCTCGCTGGGCTCTTATCTGGGGGGATTAGGGAGTTATCAGGAGCGTCTGAGAAGAGATAAGGCCCAGCAAATCCTTCCCTCCTGCTCCTGACACAACAACCACACCCAGGGGGAAGCCTGGGAGCAGAGAGGGATTGGGAACCCTCTGGGGCCCTGATCCCAGGTCCCTCCTGTCCTGCTCAGTGCTGGGGTTCAGTTCTGGATTGTCAGCACTGCACAGGAGCTGCTGCCAGGAAAAGCAGGAGCAGAGCACATCCAGCAGCTCCCAGGCTCCCAGGGCCATGCTGGGCTCCAAACAGAATTCCCTGGCACCCAAACAAGGCTTCCAGATGGCTGGGAAGGGCCAGGAGAACCCCACTGCTCCTCAGCCCTGTGGAGCAGGGCTTAAAAGCATTGCAAGGGCATCAAGGATGAATTCCTGGAGAATCCAAAAGCTGGCCTGCCCTGTGGGATGGGGAGGGAAGTGGCTGCTTTTGTCCCAGCCCTGCACAGGTGAAGCTTTGGGCCCAGCTGTTGCACAGGCACATTTGGAAGGTGGTGATTGCTTTCCTTGAGCTGCAGCCAGAGGACAAAGGGGAGAGGGCACCCCTGGGACAGCCAGGGGCTGCCTGGAAGCTCTTGGGGCTCAAGGGATGAACAAAAGTCTCCAACAAGGAGGAAGCCGCACAGGTCCCGAGTTCAGGACGTGTCCAAGCCTTCATTGCTGAATTGCACTTTCATTCCCCAAAATTCCTCTCTTCAGCTCCACTCCTGCTGTTAAACCAGCTCTTCCAGCTTCTCCCTTAAATGCATCCTGGTGTTCCCAGAGTTCTTCCTCAGGCTGCCAAGCCCAGTTTGGCTGCTCTTCCAGACATGGACTTACAGCTCCACACCACGTTTTCCTGCTCCTATCCACGGATTTCGGCTGCTTCCAGTGCCACACCATCCATCACCAGCTCCATTCCTGCTGCAGGATGAGGTTTTGCCCAGCCAGGGAGAACAGATGGTCCCTGAGCCTTCCACCATGTCAGACACTCCTCGGTTAGAAACCTTGGCCAGAGCCAAGCCTTTGGGGTTATTCCAGCATCTTTGGATCATTGGTGTCCAATTCCCTGCACCCCCGGGATCAGGCTGAGCCTGGAGAGGAATTTGGACTTTTCTAAGCAGGTTTTTTGTTGGAGCAGTTGGATTTTCTGTGAGCAGGGCTTGGAACTCGCCCCCAGTGCCCTCCCTGTGGTTTTCCAGCCTCCAAGGCCTGTATCCAATCCCCCCAAAGCAGTGCCTGCCACAGCTCCTTTATGTACGCCCTGGGCATGTGGGTCCTTATGTCCTTTCCTGATTAAATGTGGAGTGCTGCCATTTGAGAACAAGACTCCACGTGCCTGGGCCAGGCTTTAGGAGGGTTATAACTCACCCAGGCTACTCTCATGTCACTTACAGGGTTTACACTCAGGAGTGGAGATGGGTTGGGAGCAGCACCTGCCTGAAAACGGGAATGAGGGATCCTGAGCACCACCTCTCCTGTGGAATCCACCGGATTCCCACCTGGAGGATTTGGACAATGGGGATTCTCAGCAGTCTGGGGTTTTTTCCCCATATCCTGCTGCAGCTGCAGTGATGAACTGAGTCAGGCTGGCCTGGGGTGACCCCAGGTCAGGCAGGCTGATGTTCACACCTGTCTGCCAAAGGGAGGGCAGCCCCTCTGCTGTGTCTGGGGCGGTTCCCAACGAGGGAGGAAGGGATGAAGCTGTTCCTCAGCATCACCCAGTGGCCAAAGCTCTCTCCATACCCAGACTTTGGCTGATCTTCCCGCTGCTCCAGAGGCACCTGGTGCACAACCAATCCTTCTCCTCAGCACAGAGCTGCTGTTATAGCTTCTCTCTTTTTTTTTTTTAAACAAATCACCACAGTTCCAGCTCAAAAGACAAAACCAGTTGGTTCACAGGCTCTGAACCTCCCTGCAGCTCAGCCCAGATCCCCCAAATCTGTCACAGCAGTGGCAGGTGGTGTCTAAACCCCCCATTCCCTGTGCTGCAGCTCCTCTGCTGTGCTGCCTCAGGCAGAGGTGCTGGGGGTGCATTCTGTGCTGACTGCTCGTGTTTATTCCCTCGGGATATCCACGGAGCTCCCAGCTCACACAGCTCACACGGTCCAACCCATCACTGGATCCCACATAACTCTGCTGCTTTCCTGAAGAAACGACTGTGAGACCAAGAACATCAATGACCTCCCTGACTGAGGTTTGCTGTGCCCTGAACTCCGAGTTTGTACCCAAAACCTTTATTTGCTTTTTTAAATCTTTCCGCATCTGTTTGCACTTTTTAGTTCTGCTCTCTCCCCTTCTGCTCTGTTCTGTTGCACTCCATTCTGAACCAAACTAGTCCATGAAAATTCTGATTTCCCACTGCTTGTGATTCAGCACAAGCTGCCAGATTTTCAAGAAACCTTGGGAGGCAGCTGAAAATATTGACAGTCTAAAGCAGCTTCATGTCCATCCAGCTGAGCAGCCAACCTGTGATCCCCAGTAGGTAGATAGGAAATAAAATGGCCCATGTGAAGATCTTAATCCTAATCCTGAGAGTTTCAAATGGATTTAAGCCTTGGAGCAAGCAGCTCTATATCCAGTCCAAAATGCTCTTAACACCAGCTGTGATAACTGGGGCTATTCTGATTTTTTTTCTTATTTATTCCAGGTTTTGAATGCAGTTTATCTTTTGCTTTCCATAACCTCTTGTGGAAAGGAGTTCCACGGTTTAATACTCCAAGGAAACAGCTCACCTGACTGAGCCCAGCTTTTTCTGGGCTGGCTCATTGTCAGTCTTAATATCAGTGGGCATCTCATCAGCAGAGCATGACAGGGAGTTACCCACCCCACAAATGAATATTTGGATTTGGGCAGATGGGTTTTCTCCCTGAAAGGGCCCTTTTCCCCACCCCACAAATGAATCTTTGGATTTGGGCAGATGGATTTTCTCCCTGAAAGGGCCCTTTTCCCCACCCCACAAATGAATATTTGGATTTGGGCAGATGGGTTTTCCCCCTTTTCCCCTCCCTGTCTCCCAGAGAAGTCTGGAAGAGCCGTTTTGGGAGCAGGTGTCTGTGTTTTGGATCTGTCTCACTGGTGAGCCTGAGTTCTGTCTCACTGTGCAGAAGAAAATGTCATTTCATCAATTCTGGATTTGCCACCTCTCAGTTTAATTGAAAAATCTGCTGCTGCCTGTGTCAGGAGCAAGAGAGGACTTATCTGTACCTGTCTGTTTTACAGACAGTTAAAACACCTTTTGTTATTCTTCTGCTCACCTGAGGAGTCGTTTCTAATCCTCTCCAGCCTCTTTCAGGGGGAGTTTTTCCAGCCCTTGGTCACATTTGTGCAGCCCTGGACCAGAGCCTTTAAAAAATCCATTTACAACAACAGCCACAAGACCGAGGCCCCTTCAAACATCTGCCCCTGTTTGGGTCTGTAGCCAGGAGCTGTGCCCTGGAAATTGGGCTCTGGATCCATGTCCAGCTCCCAGCACCCTCCTAGACTCCTGGTGTTTGTAAATTCCATGAGTTCATTCAAACCCCGGGGTCACAGAACATCCTGGGTCGGAAAGGACTCACCAGGATCACCCAGCCCAACTCCTGGCCCTGCCCAGGACCAAATATTCCTGCCTGTACCTGGAGAACACCTTTGTACTCCAGGTGCTGCCTCTTCTCCCCCTCTTGGCTTTGCAGGGACCCTCCCAGGTGTGGCTGCAGCTGCAGGGTCCCCCTGGGGCTCAGCCCTGGGGGTCTCTGGTTACACCCCTGCCCACCCAAGGGAGAACACCAGGAAAAGCCCTCTGGGCCCTCCCATCTGCTCCTGCTGGGCTCCCACACCCAGCTCCAAACAAATCCAGGGACGTGGTGCCGGAGCAGCAGCTCCTCTCCCACTCCTCAGTCAGTGGCAACAGCTGTTTAAGCAAAAAGGTGAATTATTTTCCACTGAAATGCAAAAGTCCACCTTTAAAATCTGGTGGCTGAACCAGCAACGCTCTCCTGACCTTATTTGCAGTGCCCTGCCTTTGTCACTTGTCACAGCCAAGTGAAGCCAGTAGAGAGCTGAGCTTTTCTTCCAGTTTCTCCTTATTCCATTTGCCAAGCATCGATTTTCTTTTCCTTCTACCAGCAGAGCTTGAAATTAATAATTTCTATTTGATTTTGTCACTTGGGTGTCATCGATACTGGCAGGGCTGGACACGGGAGAAGCCAAATGTTCAGAGGTGGAAGTCAGGGAGGGGGAGCAGACAGCCTGGGATCAATGAGCAGGTCATGGAGCACGTCAGGGGGGGCTCCTGGGGACAGGCTGGACATTCCCTGGCTGCCAGGGAGGAGATTTCCTGGAATTCCAGCTCTGTGGCAGGTCCCGTTCTCCACGTGGCAATGGGAACAGCTGCAGGAGAGATTCCCTCCATGCCAATGGTTTTAACAAGAGGAATTGCTCCATTCACATCCCTAAACTGGATCTTGGCAAACCTGACAAGGGAAACAGGGGAAAGGGAGCAGGGATTGACACTGAGAGCTCCCTTTCCTGTTCTGCAGTGCTGTGTGAAGGCTCCAGGTGCTGTTGGAATGCTGCTGGAGGGAACAGAGGCTGGGCACCAGCTTCTACCAGTGTCCATGGAAAAGGCTTTCTAACCAGATCTCACCCATGAAATTTCCAATAAGTTCTGCCATCCACGAGCAAAATGTGAAACTCCATAGCTTGTTCTGGGCCAAAGGGAGAGGAGGATGGGAAAGATGGGAGGAAAAATGGAGGCTGGGCTGAAGGACACCTGGGAGAGCTGGAATGTGAAGGAGAATTTCTGACTGTGCCCAGCTCCTGCTCCCCTCGGCCTCCACAAAACTCAGTTCTGCATTTGAGGACCTTTAAGGTCCTTTCCAACACAAAGCACTGGACAGTTCATTATTTGCATTTTTTTTAGGACAGGGAGGTCACGGACCATCCTTCAATGGGGATCTGCAGCTCCTCCCAAGGGCTGCTCCAACTTCGGCTCCCAGGGCAGGGCTGGAGCTGGGCCAGGGCAGGCTCAGGCTGCAGAGCAGGAAAGGTTCTTCCCCCAGAGGGTGCTGGCGCTGCCCAGGCTCCCCAGGGAATGGGCACGGCCCCGAGGCTGCCAGAGCTCCAGGAGCCTTTGGACAGCACTGCCAGGGATGCCCAGGGTGGGGTTGGTGGGGGGTCTGTGCAGGGACAGGAGCTGGGCTGGGTGGTCCTGGGGGTCCCTGCCCACTCAGGAGATTTTATGATGCTCTGATCTCTCCCAGCCTGAGGCTCAGAAGATGAAAATGCTTTCTGTAACTGTCTGGAAATTATTTTCTCTCCCCATAAAATCCAATGGAACCAAATCAGGCATTTCAGATCTGGAGCTGCTGCTCCATCTGCTCTTCCCTGGGCCTGACCCAGGCCAGTGTCACATCCCAGCCCCCTGTGCTGCCTGCAGCCCTCCCTGCCTGAGCACTCTCCTGACCCTGGAGCTCAGGTGGAGTGAGCCAACGTTGAATGCAGGAAAAGCCTCCCTGCGGGGCCCCTTTGTGGCAGGAATTAACCAGTCACATCTGAGTGGGCAGCAGAGCAGCAAAGGTGCCAGATCTCCGTGCCCTGCTCACAGCAGCTCCTGTCAGAGCCCTGCAGGTGCCCATAAACCACTTAAGTGGCCATTAAGGGTTCAGGGAGCAACAGAAATTGGCACTGGAGCCCTCGGCCCTTCGGCTCCAGGCATTTATCCAGCGACAGATGAGCAGGCAGGAATTAGAGCTGGGAAGCACAAGCACCACTGAGCCTCTGTCCTGCCCTGCTGGAGAGCCGAGGGAGCCCAGCAGCTGCACTGGGATGGGATTTTCTCTTGTCGTGGCCATGGAAATCAGGGCTAACTGGGCTCCCCACACCCACAGCTCCCAGCTCGGAGGGTGCAGCTCCACATCCCAGCGCTGGGAGCTCTGGAGGAGCTGAATTCTTTGGTGCTCTGCCATCAGACGTGGTCAGACACACAGGGCAAGGCCTGGGGACACGCAGGATTTGGCTGCTGTGCCCTCATAAAGAATTTGTTGTGTACTGAGGGGGAGAGCAGGAGCCATGGCCCCACTGAATCCCACAGAACCACAGAATTATCCAGCCCTCAAGATCACCTCGGCTTCCAATCACCCCAGCACCACCGAAGTCCTCACTAAACCACACCCCCAAAGGCCACATGCAGATGGTTCTTGAACACTTCCAGAGGCGGTGACCCCACCATCTCCCTGGGCAACTCATTCCAATGTCTGACCACTCTGTCAGGGAAATATTTCTTTCCCAATATCCACCCTGAGCCTCCCCTGGCCCAGCCTGAGGCCGTTCCCTCTCCTCCTGTCCCTGTTCCCTGGGAGCAGAGCCCGACCCCCCCGGCTGTCCCCTCCTGGCAGGGAGTTGTGCAGAGCCACCAGGTCCCCCCTGAGGCTCCTTTTCTCCAGGCTGAGCCCCTTTCCCAGCTCCCTCAGCCTCTCCTGGGGCTCCAGCCCCTTGCCCAGCTCCGTTCCCTGCCCTGGACACGCTGCAGCCCCTGCAGGTCTCTCCTGTCAGGAGGGTCCCAGAGCTGCCCCAGCACTGGAGGTGCCCCAGCAGTGCCAGCACAGGGGATGGGCACTGCCCTGCTCCTGCTGCCACCCCAGGGCTGCCACAGCCCAGGTGCCCTTGGCCTCTTGCCCACCTGGGCACACCTGGGCTCAGACCCTGTCACCGGCACCCCCAAGGCCTTTCTGCTGAGCAGCTCTCCAGCCACTCTTTCCCAAGCCTGCAGCATTCCACAGGTTTGCTGGAGCTTTTCCTAAATCAGTCTTCTCAAGGAAAGGGAGGTGAGAAGAACCAAAGTGCCACCAGAGCTGCTCAATTGTGAGCAGAGTCATCCCTGGCCACTGTCAGCAGGACATCACCATTAAAATAATTTAATTCATCCCTCCCAAGATCAATTGTCTCCATCCAGCTGCGAAGGTAAAGGAGATAGAAGATCTAAAAAGGAGCCAGCTGTGCCCTCCTGCACATCTGGGCAGCGTTGCTCCACCCCCAGCTGCAGGAACAGCCCTTCCCTGCTCCACGTCCCTGCCAGCAGCATTCCCAGACAGGGATGGACAGGAAAGGAGCCCTGTGGGGACTCCCTTCCTTCCCCCTTTGTGCCCTGGTCACCCCCCTTTTGCCTGCACAGCTGTCTTCCTTTTCTCTCCAGCCAAAATGAGTGACATTTGCCCACTAATTCCATAAATAAATTCCATTTACCCCAATGGATCACCTGCATTCCCTGTCACCATCCTCACCCACTTTTGTGGAGGAGCTCCCATTTATATGAAAGATGAGCTGGATCTTGAAGCTTTGTTTTCCCTTTTTTGACTTCAGTTTATTTTTCAAACAGCTCCAGGCTTTGTTGTCCAAGGCCATGTCACCCGGGAGGTGTCCCAGGAGTTCCTGCACAGGAGGAGGACGAGGCTGGATTGAAAGGAGACTTTGGAGGACTGAGTGTGTTAAAAACCAGTTTTAAAGCTTGAGCTGGCTGGGTTTAGTCCCTGAGGCTTTTCCTTATGTTAAAACAATTATAAAGAAAGGATTTGGATTGCAGATACAGCAATTATTGTTAAAAACAGGAACCCTTTATCCAGTGGGGTTTTAATTTTTTGTTCTGGGCTGGTGTGGCCGGCTGTTGGGAGCAGGGAGGTCACAGGGGTGGCTGCTGTGAGGAGCTGCCAGAAGCCTCTCCTGTGAGCAAAGGAGCCAATTCCAGCAGCTCCAGGATGGGCCCAGCTGGCCAAGCCCAGCCCAGCAGGGATGGAATTGTTCTCCTAAATGATAGGGAATGCCAGGGGTGAGGCAGGAGCTGAAGGGGCTGCTCAGAACACGGCAGGGACAAGGCCCTCTCCACCCCAGGGAAAAGAAAAAACAACTGGGTGCCAGGTGCTCCACGGTGTCTGGGCAGGGGCAGGAGGGTGACAAACAAGAGCCAAGGCATGAGGGGTGTAAAAAGTGCAAGTTATGTTTTGTGTCAGGTAAATAGAAGTGACTTATGTAATTGTGGTTGTGAGATGTGTGGAAGACGGCCATGGGACAGTTATAAAGATAAGTTTTAATAAATAACCGAGAAAGGAACGTGGAATGAGGCTTTTAAACAAATCTCTCGCTTACTCGTAAGTGAATAAAGTGAGCTGCAAAGTTTTCACAGTACAAGTTTTGAGGTTTCTCACTAGTAGAAGTTTTTATAGGCTTTTAACAAGTAATTATTATAAGCTTTGAGCTGCTTTGTAATAAGAAGTTTAGAACTATAGCTTTAGAATGTCTGTGAAGATTTGTGATCACCTAAACAAAAGGAGGAAATAAGCTCATCCTAGACCTGTTACCAAAACCCAGGATATTGGAAATTTACGCTCCTGAGAAAAGGAAGATGGATATCTGCATGATTGGAAGAAGGAAATCTGGACATCAACCTCAGAAATTTATAAATTTGAAGAAGGAAATCTGGACATCAACCTCAGATCTTAGGGTAGAGTAACCTGATGTCACATAAGAATTGATCACAATAGAGTATAGAAATTCAAAGGAAGAAAAATAGAAACTAAGAGGAAACCACCCAAAATGGAAACTGCTGAAAAATGTGTATTAACATGTATAAATACCAGCAAAGACCAGCAGTCGATCGTGCAGGTGGAGGGACCCCCCCCGCCCCCACTGCACCCAGCGCTGTTTGCTCACATTTTACCATCCAAATTATTAAATTAATAAATAAAATTGCTGCTTGATACATTGGCTGAGTCAAGCTTCTCATTTATTAAAGGGGGGTACGTGTGTGACAGGAGGGTCTGGCATTGAGGGATGAGGCTGAAGGGCTGGGACAGGCACTGGGAGAAGCCTGGGAAGTGCAAGGATGGGGTGGGAGGGGAGCTCAGGGGTGGGACTGGGAGTGGGGCACACGTGGAGCAGAGCAGAGCAGCTCCTCTCCTGGAGCACATTTCCCACATCCCAGAGAAGACAAATGGGATTTGCTTGTGGTTATTGTATAGATTTACAACCCCCTGACACGGGGCAGAGCAAACAGCAGCGGCGGCAGCCTCTAATGGAGACGGATGACAAACACATTTAATGAATGAAAAGGTGATGAAGCGCTCCTGACACAGCAAACCCCCCAGCCTGCAGGCGCCGGCACGGATCTGTGTCACACCACTGTCACACAGGCTGCAGCACATCAATCCCAGCCCCGCTCCCAGGCATGAAGGGCACTGGATCGGGCTCCAGACCACGCACAGGATCACAGAATCGTGGAATGGGTCGGGTTGGAAGGTTCCTGAAAGCTCCTCTCATTCCACACCCCACTACGGACAGGGAAACCTCCCTCCTGAGGTTTCACCTCAGGCACGGAGATTTTATGGTGGGAAGTTGAAGTTTTGGGTTGTTTGAATGATGGAGAGACAAAACTGAAATTTCATAAGGGGGAAACACCAGATTTTCTGATCCATCCTCAGTTTTGAGCATTCTGCTCAGTACAGTGCTGCTGTTGAGACTCCGGAAAAGGCAGGGAAAAATAACAGGATCATGGCTTGGCCAAGTCTGGGGATTTAGGAGTGGAGTGGATTTCCCTGGACTTCAGGGTTAAAAACAAACCATGTGTGGTGCTCATATGGGGTTGCTGTGGGTTCAACACCTCAAAGCCAGGCTCAGAGAGAGGTGGAAGCCCAGCAAGGGCTGAGTTTCCCTGCGGTCGTGCTCCAGACCCAGCACAAACCTGGGCTTACAGCCTGATTGTTTGGGCCTGCAGAGATTTGGTGACAGGGCTGGGTCACACAGAAATTAAAGATTGAATCTAGGCCATGATAGGCTTAGAGGAGATGATCTCCAAGGCCTTTTCCAGCCTAATTGATTCTGTGATTGCCACGTTTGCACAGGCCTTTGCTGGGGCTGAGCCTGGCTGGGCTAAGCCTGGCTCTGTGTGATTTTGGGGGGCTCTGCTGCAGGCTGGAGCTGCCAGGGCTCAGCTGTGCTGATCACAGAGGGGTTTCAGGTGCCAAACCAGGCAGGCAAAGCTTTGCTGTGAATTAAACCCTCCTTAAACCCCATCCAGCCCCTGGCTGCCCCAAATCCTCCTCCCAGCCCCGCATGGGGTCACTGCCCCCCAAAAAGGCAGCAGGGCTGGCTGCAAATCAGCCTCACTGGTTCAGGGAGCTTCTTGCACGTCTTGGATCTCATTCAGAGCCTGATCCACACACAGCTGAGGGATAATTGGGCATTTGGAGCACTGGGAAGGGGAGGGAGGGGCAGGCAAGCATTTGGGACAAACCCTTGTTGCTGTCACTACTGCCACAGTTTGTTTATCCTGAAGCTTGCTCTGGATTCCACACAGAGCCTGTTGTTTTAGCCCTTTCTCCCTGGATGCAGGGAGATTGAAGAATTCCCAGCTCCCACTTTTGATGGTTGCACATGAGCCTTCCCCCCCTGCTGCCAGTTCAGGAGAGCAGTGCTCAGAGCTCTCTGCACGCTGCTGAGAGCTCTCTGCACAGGGCTCAGCCCAGGCATCACCTGCAGCAGCTCTGCCAGCATTTCCAGCCTGTGTCCACCGACACAGCTGGAGTTCAAACACTGGGGTTTGCTGCTCTGGAGCTGGAAGGGAACCCCAGCCAAAACCAGCCTTCCCCGCCTTCGGTCCCCTCCCCAGAGCCACCACCACGGGATAACCCAGCACCTTCCCCAGAGCTGTCCCCTCCCAGTGTCACCATGAAGAGAAGGATAGCCTGTGCTGGGGGAGCAGAGCTGTGCCAGCAGGGAAGAGGAGGCCATTCCCCCCTCATTCCCTCCCCTCAGGGAGGCTGAGGCATCTCCTCAATTTCCACCCCATTTCCCCCTCATTTCCCACCCCATTCCCCCTCATTTCCCACCCCCTTTCCCCCTCATTTCCCACCCCATTCCCCCCTCATTCCCTCCTCACAGGGAGGCTGAGGCATCTCCTCATTTCCCACCACAGCATCATCAGGGGCTGGAGCCAGAGCAGCAGCCCAGAGCTTTGGGGACAGGGCAGGGCTTGTCCTGTGGGGCTGCTGTGCCCATTTTGTTCCCCTTGGGAATTCAGTGTGCTGCTGGCACTCCAGTACACCTGCCAGGAGCCTGCTCTGACTGGGGGCAGCCCCAGTGCTCCTGTCCCGAGGGGAACTGGAGCCTTTGGAGAGGCAAATCCACCTCCACTGCTGGGCCATTCAAACATCCCTCGTTATCATTTCCATGGGTGGTGCCTGCAGAGTGTTCTCCAGGGGCCAGGAAGCACCAGGACCAGGAGATTTTTGAGGGATCTGGGGGATTCCCTTGCTGAGGGCAGAGGGAACTGCCAAGGGTTCTGACTTCCTATGGAGGGCACAGATCCTGAGCTGCTCCTGCTCAGAAAAATCCCCTACACTGCTCCTGCCCTTTTGTTTCCTCCTGCTCCTGATTTTGTCCATTGGACCAGAGCAGACCAGTTTTATGGAGCTGAGAGCACTTCAGCTGGGCTGAGAGGGCTGGGATTGTTCAGCCTGGAGATGGGAAGGATCCAGGGACACCTCCCTGTGGCCAGGTTGGGTGGGGCTTTGAGCTGGACAAGGCAAAGGGTCCCTGCCCATGGCAGGGTTGGAACCAGGTGAGTTTTAAGGTCTCTAACAACCCAAACCATTGGGAATTATGATCCTGGGGCCTTCCAGTACTTAATAAGGGCTGATGAAAATGAAGAAGAGTGATTTTTCCGTGGTCAGAGAGCGGTAGGACAAATGGGAATGGTTTTAAACTAAAAGAGATTTAGGTGAGATGTTAAGAAGAGGGTGAGGGTGGGCAGGCCCTGGCACAGGGTGCCCAGAGCAGCTGTGGCTGCCCCTGGATCCCTGGCAGTGCCCAAGGCCAGGTTGGACACTGGGGCTGGGAGCAGCCTGGGACAGTGGAAGGTGTCCCTGCCATGGGGTGGAATGTGATGGGCTTTTAGAACCCTTCCCACTGCCACTATTTCAGGGATCCCTGAGCCTCGCTCACTCCAGAGCCACCCTGGCACTGTGTGCACCACAGATCTCCGCAGAGGAGAAACCAAAATCCTCCTTTGGGATGCCATTGCTGTGGGACAGGCCCTCAGACCCACCTGCACGTTCCCCCCAGAGCTGGTGACAGTCCCAGTGCTACCAGCCAGCCTCTGTGACACACAAAGCTCAGCAGCTGCTCCTTCTCCACTGCTGTGCCCCTGGCTCCTCCTGACCAGCTCGCAGGACACAGGTTGTTGCCCAGCCCTGTGATTTATTCAGCTGCCTGATGCAGGCTCTGGCAGGGCTGTGCTGTCCCTGCTCGGGCTGAACACTCAATAAAAGCTGTCCATAAACACAGAGGCCAGAGGGGAACATGCCCTGACAATGGGAATAAACAAAAGCAGAGACGCTCTGGGTGCAGGAGACAAACAGAGGCAGAAACACGGCTTGGTCGGGGCAGGATCTGCTCTGGGGGTTTATTAATGGCACAAATGATGGGCTGGAGATGTAGTTAAAATCTCCAAGCTGAGCTGGAAGGAGCTCAGAGAGCAGGGCTGGGATTCAAATCTGACCTCCCTAAACAAAGATTAACACTGCAAAATGAGTAAAAGAAAATTCAGAAAGATAAATGGGGAGTGATGAGCTCAAGGAAGAGAAAACTCCGGTGAAAAAGCAAAGGAAGAATAAGTGAAGAGGCCAGGCAGGTCTGAGCCAGGTGTGTTTTTCCCTATGGGAAAATCCTGTCCCTGCAAGAATTAGACCCTTGAACTCCAGGGTCAACTTGCAACCGGAAAATGTCATTCCACTCTCTGGGACAGGGACAGCACCCAGGGCAGGGCTGGAGCGGGGCCAGGGCAGGCTCAGGCTGCAGAGCAGGAAAGGTTCTTCCCCCAGCGGGTGCTGGCACTGCCCAGGCTCCCCAGGGAATGGGCATGGCCCCGAGGCTGCCAGAGCTCCAGGAGCCTTTGGACAGCACTGCCAGGGATGCCCAGGGTGGGGTTGGTGGGGGGTCTGGGCAGGGCCAGGGGCTGGGCTGGATGGTCCTGGGAGTCCCAGCTCAGGATATTCCATGGTTCTGTGATCCCCTGTTGGGGCAGAGCTCAGGCTGTGGTGACCCGTCAGGTATCCAAAGGAATGAGGATTTTCCCACGGGGTGTTTTCCCATCTGAACGGGCCTGGCAGTCCAAGGGGGTAAACTGAGCATCCCTTCCTGTGGCCCAACCTCAATCCTCTGAGCCAGGAACAGACCCAGAGCAGCAGGAGGGGAGGGAGGGGAGGAAATCACAACAAAATGTGCTGGAAAACTGTTGCTCCTCTGCTGCACTTTCCCAGGTGCTCTGAGCAGGGAGTGACTCCATCCCATTTGCCCCCAGTGTCACCCTGGAGGGTGTGGGAGGCCTTTGAGAAGACCACAGAGCCCTGTGGGGCAGGCACAGAGCATTCCCTGCTTCGGGGTGATCCCTACACACTGCTCCTCCTGGTGTTCATTAGCTAAGAAAGCTGAGGAAATGAATCTTGACGTGGCTGATCACAGGATGAAGGTTTCCTACATGGAACCAACATTTCAGTGAGCCTCAGAATGGAACAGGAGAGAATTTCCAGCAGAGCAGGGACAGCCTTTGTCTCCATCTGCCCCTCCCTGGGATTTTCCAACCCATCATGTCTAAGAAGGGCTAAAATTCCAGCAGGTGTTCCTTGAATGATGAGCAATGAGGAAAGACTGGGTTCGGGATGAGGAACAGTGAGAGTTTGGGGTGACTTTTTTTGAAATCCAGCCAGGCTTGGAGGGATATTGCTCCCTATAAATCCACTGGAGAAATCTCCAAGGAGGGAAAGAGGCATTTAAGCTAAAAGCAATATTATCACAAGGATAGGTGGCTATAAAGTGACCAGAGATAAATTCAGGCTGGAAATTAGAAGAAGTCTCCAAACAGCTGGAAAATAGGGAAGGGAAGGTTTGGGAAGGTTTGGGAAGGTTTGGGAAGG
>WAAE01021240.1:245321-272985 GCA_013400495.1 Nicator chloris
GCTGATCTCTAAAATCCCCTCTTCCTGCCTTCTCAGCAGGCCCCTTCCCACATGGTCAGAGTTATTGCCCAATATCCTGTCTCCTGGTCCAGCATTCCTCACATCTCAAAAGTTACTGTCATTTCTATTTCACTTCCAGGCTTGATGTTTTCAGAACCTGTTGCCAAGCCATCATATTTATAAGATTTCCCTGTATCACCTTCCCCAACAGATGGGCAGGGCCAGAGATGCCTGAAGTGCTCAGTGATATCAATTATCACCCACCACGTAATGAACCCTCCCAAGAAAGCCCAGGTTGGGCTTTACAGGCCCCAGACAGTTTCCCTTTTTCCATTTGCTGCCTCTCTCACAGGGGAGGGAGTTTATGGAGTAAAGCACCCTTGAGTGGTGTCCCTAAAGCTCCAGACAGACTTTAATCCCCAGTGGAAGCACCAGCAAAAATCTGCTTTGAAAGGAGCAGTTTCGAGTCACTTCAAGGCAGCCACCACATGGGACCTGGGAGCTGCTGGCTCCTCGTTTGTTTTCCAGATCCAGGGAGGAAAAGCAGCCCCTCCCCACTTGGAGATTTTTCTTCACTAGAGAAAATAAAATAAAATTAAAAAAAAAAAACCCAAACAAAGAAAAAACCACCAAGAAGGAAGATGAAGAGGGCTGAGTATTGAACAGAGAAATGAGAGCTGCGTGTTTTACATCCTCTGCAAAAAGGATCCACGAGGAGAAAATGGCTCTGGGCTCAGCAGGCGGACAAAGGGAAGGATTGGGAGAGCTGGGAAAAGGAAAACCACGGCAGTTTGAGATGATGGCATGATGCAGAAAAGGCTCGTTAAAAAATCTGTTTCAAATGGGTGTTGAAGGGAACTCAGGGGTTTGTCTAAACCCATTTTTGTGTGCGTGGAATGAGCTGATGCTCCATGGAAATGTGATCCTGGCTGAGCTCCCTGCTCAAACACTGCTGGAATGCTGATCCCGGAGCTGGAGCTGCTCCTGCCTGTCCTGCCCTGTGCCTGGAAAGACCTGGAATGCCGGGATGGGCTCGTGCTCCTCCCCACCTGGGGATTGATGCCTCCAGGACCACGAGGCAACAGCCTGAAGCTCATTCCAACAGTGACGTTTCAGGATACACAGCCCCAAAAAAATGGTTTCAGTTTTCCTCAAAAAAAATTTCCATTTGCTGTTGAATTTAGCTGGGGCTTTTCCCTTTTTGTCATGTATTTTTTATGGGAAGAGGCTTCTTTTGTAGCTGCTCAAATCATCAGTGTGGTGCCTGCCCACCACGTCCTGTCAGAGCTGTTTGGCCAGCCCGGAATTATCGATTCTGGCAAAGCCTGGAAACCACAGATACAACGAATTCCCAGGTAAATCTTGGCAGCCCCCGGGAATGACAGACATCTAATGGACTTCCAGAGCAAGTTCAGCTTCAGGGGGCAGCTTTGCAGCCCCTGGGGTGTTTGACTGGCACGCTCAGCAAGACTGGGAACGGTAACAAGGATTCCACGGCACTTGGAGCAACCATCCCTGCTCCACGTTCTCCTTCCCCACTGCTCCTCCTGAAAAATGGCTTCTAAATGGCTTTTTCTACAATAAACTTAACGTCTTCAGATTTTATTTCCCACTTGAGGTCTAAATCATCTTTGCCATAAATGTAAAACAACTCAGCCAACGGTTTGGTGGGGCAGGTTTACAATATATCATTCCAAGAATAATTTAGAAACCTGGGAAGTTTTCTTTCCCTATAAATTTGCTCAGCTCATTACTGAGATAGGCTGTGAAATGAGTGGATTCCCACTGGAAAATGGGAGCAGTGGAAATCTGAGAGCCAGCAGTTGGTTTTGATTGCTTTGCTACACTCTGAAAAAATGTTTCTTGTAAGCAGGTGGTGGATGATCCCTATTGGATCACACAGGAGGGATCTGGTGTGACTCTGGGTTAGCCAGGATGTGGTGGAACAGCTCAGAGGGTGAGGGAGAGGGACCCTCTCAGCCTTTGTCTCCGTGACCTTCCCTCATCCCCCACAGTGTGGGGAAGGAAAATGTGAGCAGCTCCACAAGTGCTGGGGCAGGGCTGGGGAATCCATGGATAACAGCTCCACCTCCTTTGATCCATTGCTCCTGGATTGGGTGGTGCTTGTGGGGCTCTCAGACAAGAGTTTGAGATCCATGAGCACAGCAAGCAGCGAATCCCACCTGGAGAATCCCAACTCAGCTTCCTGGGAAGACTTCAGGATGGAGCCAACACTGCCTGGATGGGAATCCTGCAGCAGGAGAAGTTCAGGAAAAAATTCTTCACAGAAAGAGTTGTTGCAGTGCGCAATTTTATTTTAATTGCAATTGGATCTTCAAAAATGGTTTCTCCCGGTTTTCCCTCCTTATAAGTTGGTTCCTCCCTGAATGTCAGTTATCTCCACTCCTCCCCTTTTTCCAGGACCTTCTCTGCCAGTTCCAAGTTGCCCATGCCCCTTTCCCTTACATGGTGTTTGAATCCCCTCCCTACTGAGTGTCAATTCCTTTACCCCACTCCCTCATTTCTAGACCCTTCTCTTCTCCAGGTGCCCTGACAGGTTGCTAGAAACCTGACACTCCCCCAGGTTGTCTTAATTGGTTATGCCTTTGATAGATGTTCTGTACCCCCCTCCCCTTCAAAATTGTCATTGGTTGTACCCTTGTCTCCTCCCTTTGTAACACCCTCCCTTAAAAGCCCCCGTCATCCTTTGTTCGGGGGCTCTTGTGCTCAGGCTGTTCACAGGGCAAAGCCTGTACCTGTTGGACCCCTGGCCAGAGTCCTCTCACTGCACTGTTGCTCCCCTTCCCATTCTACCAAATAAAGTAGTTTGGGGAACTCGCAGCAGTGTGGTGGTCCTCTTCTCCTGTGCCTCGCTCCTCGTCGTGTCTCCAGTGGCTGAAGATATACTCAAGACCAGCGGTGAGCAGGAGCCACAGCCTGCCTCACCCTCTGGGTGGGCTCAAGTGGGGCTTCTCCCAGGAGAATCCCGCAGCCCAGCGTATCAGCCGCACCTCTCGGGAAGCTGAGCTAGCCACAGCCGGGCCATTGCCAGCTTCGAGAGCCAGGGCAGCGCGACAAGAGTGGTCAGGCATTGGCACAGGCTGCCCAGGGCACTGTGGGGTCACCATCCCTGGAAGTGTCTGAAACTGTGACATGTGGGGACATGGGTTAGTGGAATGGTGGGATTTGGTCCAAGGTTGATGGATGAGCTTGGAAGTCTTTTCCAACCTGAATGATTCCGTGATTCTGGGAACTCAGGAGGAAACTGAACTGTTCTGAGAAGGGAGAACATTCTGCCTTTCTCTCCCTCTCCAGGTCACTCCGGGGATAAGCCAGACTGCAGGAATGGAAGCAGGACCAACCACCAGGTTGGTTAGAGTCTGGATTTAGCTGTTCCTGAGGTCAGCTCAGAGAGGCACTGCCAGGGTCTGGGAGTCAGCCTTGTGCTCCCAAGCCAGACAAGGAGAACATGGATGGATCCTGGGCAGGGTCTTCCACCAGATTGTCCTCAAAGTCATTCCCAGTGAGGAGCTCTTGCAGGTCAGACCTCTCCAATCACAAATTTGGGCTCATATTTTAGTTTCAGGAGGGTGTTTCAGACCCACGTCCCTTTTGGGTGTGTGGGGTGACCTGTCCCCCCCCACAAGTGACACAGACCCTCCCAGCCATGAGCACAAAGCCACCCACAGCCAGACCCCCAGTGGGCTCCGTGGCCTCGTGCAGAGGGGCTTTAAACCAAAGATCCAGAGCTGAACCCAAGAACGGATCCCTTGAAATGATCCTGGTTCTGGATGCAGGGGTCAGTTCTCCTCCCAAGGCAGAGCCCAGCAGCCACTTCCCGACAACGCCCCGCATGAAGAGAGTAAATCCTCCTCTGATAAACTTCCCCGCTTTCCAAGACATCAACAGCCTCGTGGATTCCTGAAAAATATTTTCGATAATTCCTCAGAAGTCACTCCAAGAAATGGACCATTTCATGCTATGGAATGACAACAAAAATCCCAACAATCCTGGACTCTGCCAGGGAAACTCCAACCCCAAAGCTGAGGATCTCTGCAGTCCCAGGTGAGCAAACCGGGTACAAGCACCTCTCATCCCAAAGACTTTCCCACCACAGCTGTGCCCTGCTCTGAGCTGGGCTTTGTGGCCACAAAAAGGCTAAAGCATGGCCTAACCCGGCCCCAAACAGGGCCTTAAGCAGGGCCTAAACAGAAGTTAAGTTTTGAACCAAGGGGTGACCAAGGTGTCCTAAACCCCACAAGTGTCCAGCAGAAACCCAGAATTTAGCATCCAAGTGCCATAAATACAACACAGGGAAATGCACTTGGAATGCAATGATCAAATCTGCATCCTGAAATGGCAATCAATCACCTGGCCAAGGCCTTTCACTTCCAGCCCCGGAATTATTCCCACTCTATCAAACAACTCCTTTCATCAGCAGCTCCATCTTCAGATAATTTATGGGCCCTCCTTCCTGTCTGCTTCTCCTCATCTCCATAGAGACAAATGGTTTTGGGAGAGCATGGGAGAATTTCACTCCATGGATTGTTAGAAATCTTCTAATTTCCAGCCTTGCTCCACTCAGGGCTGGTTTATATCTATTTGATCTATTTCCATGTTATCCCTTAATAGCTTTTCCACATTGGATATTATCCCCCAGATGTGTTTCTATTAAGAGCCATCACCTAACCCCTCCAAGTCATTTTGCGCTGTTGACAAAGCAAAGCTCTCCAAGTGTGCTTTCCCAAGGCAGGTGCTCCAAGCTCCCTGATCCATCATTCCTCTTTCCTCATGCAACTCAAAACTCATTCTTAGGCCAAACCCATTAATTGGATAATCTGATTCTTCATGTGAATTAAAACTGAAGGAAACCAAAACATTTTTGTCTTCATTCAGAAGGGAATGTTTGTGTTTCTTTTTCCAAAATCCTTTTTTGCATCATTTTCTTTTCAACTCCCTCAAAAAAGTTTAAAGGCCCCTAACATTTGAATTCAACTTTTCCTTTTATCAAAACAGAATAGTCTGCTTGATCCATTTTTTTTTCCAGTGTGGGAAATGAAAAAATATTCATTTCCATTTCACTTTGTGGAATCATGGAGATGGGAATTAAATGAGAAATGAGCTCTGGACCCTTAAAGCAGAAGTGTTTTGGTTCCCTGGTGAAGTGGAAGATGTTCCTCCCAAAGCTCCTGGAGGCAGGAGTGCAGCTGGCACTGCCACTCCGGTGGTGGGATGGGACTGGGACCAGCACAGGCTTGCTGACATCCCTTGGGAGCTGGGAGATCCAGACTTTTCCTGGGGGAAGCTCCTATTTACAAAAATCTGTGACAGATTCCGCAGCAAATTCAATCTTTGCCAACACGACTCAATCCCTCCTGCTGGGTTTAGATTCCCTTGCAGGAGCCTTATTCCGTTTCCCAGGAAATCACTGCTCCTCCTCATTCCCGGTGCTCCCTGCACTGTCCAGAGGCAGGGGGGGAGCAGATGGAGCTGGGGCCTTGTGCTCCCGGTGTCTGTGACCCCCCACTCCCGGGGCTTGGATCTGGGGGCTTTTTCCAGCTGTGCCCACAGCCAGCACTGTCCCCACAGCTGGGGGGACCCCAGTCCTGCCCAGGGTGGGGAACACTGGCTTCTGGAGGGCTGGGATGGGCTGAGATGGGAATTCTCTGCCTGGGCACTGCTCCAGCCCCTGGATCTGGGAGCACAATCCTCTGACCCATCCTGGCAAGGCCAGGCTGTGGAAATTACACCTGAAAAACTTTTTCATTTCTTTATCAATTCTGCTCCTTCAGGAAACCCCTTTCCCCACATTTCTGCTCAGAAGGATCCCAGTCCCAAGCAGGGTTTTCCAGCTGGATCCTGGCTGGACCCTTGCTGTCTCCCAGCTGTTCTTGCCTCTCACCCCAGACTGATCTTACCCCTCCCTTTTCCATCTGCCCACAAACTCCCACCTCTACTGAAAACTTCTCAAGCTGTTTCTTTGCTGTTCTCCTGCAAACACCTCCATTCCCATCGAACAGCTGCATTTTCCCTCCCTGTTCCTGCATTTCCCGCTTTCAATCTTCGTCTTTAGGTGTATTTTCAACACTTATCAATTTAAAATGAATTCCTGCTCCAGTCCTTTCAGCAGAGAACTATTGAGAGAGGCATTCATCAATCCTTGGGCAGATAAAAGAATCCTTTTTACCAGCACTACAATCCCCAGGCGAAGGGAAAAGGGACAATGGGAAGTTCTAATGTGGAGTCTCCCAGCATGTCCCGCTCTCCATTATCCCGGTGGAGAAAAAAATCAGAGCTTTCAGGCTGGGATTCGTGAGATCAAACGTAGGCAATCATTTTAATTGGAATTAATTGCTCTGCACTGGAAGTGTTGACTCCAGGGGAGCCTCCATTGAGGCTCTGAAGGAGACATGGAACAGAACAGGTCCAGGTGCCCTGACCCAGATTCCCTGGATTGGACTGGAGCTGGAGGCCAGGCCAGGAGATCCCTCACCCCCAGCAATGGGCAAAGAAACTGGAAAAATGAGGGATCAGTAAATTCCTGCCATTAGGAAAGGGCTCCCTGCTGGAGTCAAGGACACATGGATCATTGATGGACTGGGATCCTTCATGGAAACATTTTGGGAAGGTTCTCCCTGAAAGGGGACTCTTCTCCCCAGTTAAGTGTCCCCACCCCTAAAGGAGGCTGGCTGTGCACCAGGGCCCTGTGCTGGCTGGCAAAGGCAGGCAAGGACAGAGCAGGCAGGAATCAGCCTTTGGAAGCCCTGGAATGTGGATTTGGAGGAGAGGGTTGGGCAGGAGGTTTAGGGAAGCTCAGGGAGTGTCCCTCTCTTCCCATCATCCCTTTTTGCCTCCTCCTGGTGTCTCCTGGAGCAGGGCACGTCCTTCAGCTGGAGGGTGGAGGCTGAGGGTGAGGTCTGACATCAGAAAGGTGGGGGATCCATTCCCCATGAGGATCCTTTCCTTTTGAGGATCCTTTCCTTTTGGGGATCCTTTCCCCATGGGGATCGTTTCATTTGGGGGATACTTTCTTTTGGGGGATCCTTTCATTTGGGGGATGCTTTCTTTTTGGGGATCCTTTCCTTTTGGAGGATCCTTTCCTTTTGGGGAGCCTTTCCTTTTGGGGATCCTTTCCCCATGGGGATCCTTTCCTTTTGGGGACCCTCTCCCTGTGCCTCCAGAAATTCCTTCTGAACAAATCTCTCTCCCCTTCCTCTGGGGCAGCAATTCCACCCCCCAGGAATGTCAAGGTGGCAGCCTGAAGCTCACTTGGCTTGTGCATTTATCCCTTTGGACACTGGGACTCCCAGGGCCTTCACAAAGCCCATGGAGACGCCTCTGGAAGCTGCAGGAATTTTGCAGGCAAGCTCTGCACAAAATGACTCATCCAGGCTGGGCAGATCAGCCCATGGGTTTCTTTTTTATCCCATTTTTTTCACCATCTCCTCCTCTTCAATCCCCAAAATAAAAGTCTCCTCATGGGTAA
Source organism: Nicator chloris (assembly GCA_013400495.1). Classification (NCBI taxonomy): domain Eukaryota; kingdom Metazoa; phylum Chordata; class Aves; order Passeriformes; family Pycnonotidae; genus Nicator; species Nicator chloris. The sequence continues at coordinate 252,808 of WAAE01021240.1, forward strand.
CTTGAGTGAAATCCTCAGGATGTTCCTCATCTTTTCCAGGTTCCCTCCAGGAGCAAGTTCCCACTGAAATCCTGCTCTGATGAGATTTTGTTCTGGCTTCAGGCATCCTGCTACAAATCCCAGGAAAACATTTCTTCTCCTGCCCCTCTCCTGAAGGGGAGCCTTGGTCCCACAGATGTGTTGATGGAGAAACAAGGATTTTCCCAGTTTCTCAGGGAAACAGCCTGGAGGAGGGGAAAATTCTTCACTAACAGAGAGATTAAGCCCTGGAGCAGGCTGGGGTGGAATCCCCATCCCTGGAATCCCAGGAAAGGAGCAGACGAGTCACTTCACCGTGTGCTTGAGTGGATATGGGGATATTCAGTGAAAGGCCGGATGGATGATCTTGGAACTCTTTTCCAACCATGTGTCACATCAACTCTGTGATTCCATGTCTGGTGAACCTTCCAGTGATTCTCATGGATCATCTGTCCAGCTCTTCACTCACAGAGGGAGCGAGTTCCCAAGTTACCATGGAGATGAGAGCGATGGAAAAGAACTCGGAGCAGATGGATGCTCCCAAATGAGCTCCTGTTGGCTCTCCCAGAACAAAGGGAATAAAAAGATGCACCAGATTGGAATAAAGCTATGGAAATTATTGATATAAACACTGATATCCCAGGGATGAGAGTGAGGCTGTGAGAGAGGCCAAGGAGCAAAGGGAAAGAGGAGTTTCCAACTGGGAAATGGGGAAAAAATGAAGTTTTTGGGGATCCATGATAGACAAAGGGGTTTAATCTTGAAAATGCCTTTGGGATTTTTCCAGAGACATTGGCTGCTTTAATGAAAGTGATTGATTATATCACTTTAAATATGATTATTATATCACCAGAAGTATATCAAAAGTCGCCCTTCCCTGGTGAAATTCCTCCTAATGGGAGAATATCACTCATGTCCTAATTAATGTCAGGAGTGAGTGATCCCTGGGTCACTTTACCAGGGAAGTAAAGAGAAGCTTTACCCAGATTTTCTGCATTATTTTTCCCTGTGAGGATGGTGAGGCCCTGGCACAGGGTGCCCAGAGCAGCTGTGGCTGCCCCTGGATCCCTGGCAGTGCCCAAGGCCAGGTTGGACATTGGGCCTTGGAGCAGCCTGGGACAGGGGAAGGTGTCCCTGCCCATGGCAGGGGGATGGCACTGGATGGGCTTTAAGGTCCTTTCCCACCCGAATCATTCCATGATTTAATCTCCTCCATTAGAGCTGCTCATTAATCTGGGAACATCTTTTTTAGGAACAAGGGCTTGAAATGAGCTCACATGGCCAGGATGCACCAGGACGGATCCTTGGGCAAGTTTGGGACTTATCCACCATGGAAAACACTGTAAGAACACGGATGTTTATCCCCTAAATAATCTGCACTTCCCTTTTCTCCTTCCTTGGTGTGTGGAGGAGTGGCAGAGTGAGGCTCTTTTCCCATTTCCCAGGAGAACCATGGTCTGGGGACACCCTGTGTTGTGGGAATGTGCAGCTCCTGGTGGCTGGGGCTGGCAGTGGGACCCAGGAGCAGCACTGAGGGCTCTCTCTGGATTATGGGATTTCATAAAAGGACCCAAAAGCCCCCTACACCAACGAGATGCCTTTGGATGAGCCACGGGAATCATGGAATATGTGAGAGTGTCACAATTTGGGATCTCAGGGAAACAACCATTCCTTGGGAATCACTCACCAGCCTCTTTTTTTGAAGAGAACTGGGAACTTTTCCTCCAAGGATCTCAGTGCAGTGTGGGACTTGACCCTGACTAAACCTGCCAAGGACAGAGCCAACTGTGACAGCCAAGCCTGAAATTCCCATTTTAGCATCATTTTTGCTCCACACTTTGCTGGGAAATTGTGTGCTCCCTTATTTTTTGTGGAATATTTCAATCCCTAATGATGCACAAAGCTGCTGGTTATTATCACCAGTGTAACACATCCTAAATCAGTGTCATAATCCAGGGATCTTAACAAGGAGAAATTTATGGAGCTGTTAGGAAGCAGGAAAGTAGGGAATGACTCGTGACTGGAAGAGTGGTGTGTGAAGTGCCCATGCTTCTGCACATCTGTATCCATTTCAGCTAACTTCCACTAAAACACTCCCAGCAAAACACAGGGAAGCCCTAAAGTTTGGGAGCCACATCCTGAAATGAGATGCAAAGTTTGGGACCACAGAGTTGTTAATGATCATTATGTTTAATGATAGGGAATAGCACAGGGAGGTTGCACTTTGTTCCCACAGGGAATTAGTGTTCCTGGGAATGCTGTGGGGCCAAAGCCCTGTAAGGGGGAACTCGAGGAAGTCCTGGGTTTGGGGAGCTCTGGGATACATTTAGGAAAGTGTTTGGAAAAGGTGGGAGTCCGTGAGGAGTAAATCATTCCAGACATACACGATTCCTTCCTAATGGAATAACTCTGGGGCTGAGGAGAGGGGGACCAATAAATTCCATAGATCTGAGAAGGTTTTCCGTGTGCCTTGGCTTGATGCAGTTTCCCAGGATGAATTACCCTGGAGCCTTTTAATCCCGGCCTGGAGCTGAGCTTGGCAGGGTCTCTGCCTGGCAGAGCCAGTGTGAGGGTGGAGACTGGGGATGGTATCCCAGGAAATGCCAGATCCACTTCAGCTTCCCACATCCCCTGCTTGACCTCTGCGTGTCCCAAGCCCCTGCTGGCACCACCTGTGACACCTGGCAGGTGTCACTGCCCCGGGACAGTTGTCACCTCGGGTAGGAGCCGGCTGGAGGGTTTATTCAGCCAGATTTGGGTGCTGCTGTCAGGTTGGTGAGCGGGCACCTCCTGGCTCTGTCACTAGGACAGAGCTGTCACCTGCAGCCTTCAGAGGACACGAGCACCAACTCCTGGTGGGAAGCTGTGTCATGCTGCCATCGGGATTTCATGGACACTCAGTATTGTCTGGCCTGACCTGAAAATCCTCCTGAATCCTTTCATTTAGGACCTTAAATCTCATCCAGTGCCCCCCCCTGCCATGGGCAGGGACACCTCCCACTGTCCCAGGATGCTCCAAGCCCCAATGTCCAACCTGGCCTTGGACACTGCCAGGGATCCAGGGGCAGCCACAGCTGCTCTGGGCACCCTGTGCCAGGGCCTGCCCACCCTCCCAGGGAACAATTCCTTCCCAATATCCCATCCAGCCCTGCCCTCTGGCACTGGGAAGCCATTCCCTGTGTCCTGGCACTGACTGTCCAGGTAAAAATTCCAGGCTGTTGTTCCAGGACAACTCTGGTTCACATTGAGTGACTTTGTGTTCCCGGGGCCTGAAGGAGCCTCTGGAATCAGCTCCCATCAGGAGCTCTGAGCCAGAGTCTCCTGATCCTGATGACACAGATGGATTTACCTTCCCAGTGGGAAGAAAGGACTCATTCAAATGAGACCAGGACAAGCCAAACCTGCTGAGCTAACCAGAGAAATGAGAAGCGCTTTAAGGAAGGATGAAAGGAATGCTCATGGAATCATGGAATGGTCTGGGTTGAAAAGACCTTAAAGCTCATACAGTGCCACCCCCTGCCATGGGGGAACTATCCCAGGGTGCTCTAAGCCCCATCCAACCTGGCCTTGGACATTTCCAGGGATGGGGCAGCCACAGGGAAATGTGCTGATGTGCTGAGCTTGAGTGATGACACCAAAAAACCTTCCTGGGTTTTCACACTGAGTCATCCCAAAGCCAAGGGACACCTTCCTCCCCCCCAAAAAATATAAAATAAAATAAAATAAAAAAATTTTTAAAGGTGTTTCAATCCATTTTCCATGGTTTTGAAAGGAAAATAAAACCAGTAAAATTCTACAGAACGTAAAAGATTTGATCCTGTTATTCCAGAAGACACTGCCAGCCATTGTATCCCACTCCATTACTGCTCTGTCAGGGAATCATATAAATGACTAGGATCCAAATGAAGGCCCTGTAACATGAGATAAAAGCAGGATGCAGCTCACATGGGGAAATGTGGGATTTTGAGACAGTTTGAGACAGCTGAGAATCAAATGTGCTCCCAAAAAAATATTCTCTCTCTGCAGATGAAAGAGGGAAAGAAGACAAAATTGTTGCTTCACTGCCACCCACAGAAAGCTGGAGATTATTTTAGGGAAGAGCTTGCACAGGCTGCTCCTTGGGAACCTGCAGAATGGAAGAAATCCCAAATAACTTCTCTGCTGAGGGCTGTGCTTATTCTGTCCTTTGTATGGCATATCCTTCAAATCCCTGCACAGGTGGAAATCATGGAATTCTGGAATTGTTTGGGTTGGCAGGAACACTAAAGCCCATCCAGTGCCACCCCTGCCATGGCAGGGACACCTCCCGCTGTCCCAGGCTGCTCCGAGCCCCAATGTCCAACCTGGCCTTGGGCACTGCCAGGGATCCAGGGGCAGCCACAGCTGCTCTGGGCACCCTGTGCCAGGGCCTGCCCACCCTCCCAGGGAACAATTCCTTCCCAGTATCCCATCTATCCCTGCCCTCTGGCAGTGGGAAGCCATTCCCTGTGTCCTGTCCCTCCAGCCCTTGTCCTCAGTCCCTCTCCAGCTCTCCTGGAGCCCCTTTAGGCCCTGGAAGGGGCTCTGAGCTCTTCCTGGAGCCTTCTCCTCTCCAGGTGAGCACCCCCAGCTGAAACACACATTCCAAAAATTATGTCAGGAAAATTGAGACACCAAGCCTGTTTACCCAGCTTTTTTCATCTTCAAAAGAAATTACAACCTCATTAATGAGTGCCTGAGCGGTGTGAGACGGAAATGCTGCTGTTCTGGATCCCTGAATCCGGAACAAAAGGGGAGCTATGGCTGGAGCAGGGACCTGCCTGTGCCAGGAATGCCCTGGAGCATTCCCGAGGCAGGAATGGGCCCTGGAGCATTCCCGGGTCAGGAATGGGCCCTGGAGCATTCCCGGGTCAGGAATGGGCCCTGAAGCATTCCCGAGGCAGGAATGGGCCCTGGAGCATTCCCGAGGCAGGAATGTGCCCCGGAGCATTCCCGGGTCAGGAATGGGCCCTGGAGCATTCCCGGGTCAGGAATGTGCCCACAGGAACCAGGAGCTCCACTCCTGTGACCTGCGGAGAGGTCACCTTGGACAGGTGACCTGCTCTTCCCATGTGGGGCTGGGATGGGATCTATGGGGCAGCGATAGGATCTGTGGGGCCGGGATGGGATCTGTGGGGCACGGAGGGATCTGTGGGGCAGATTTGGGATCTGTTGGGGCAGGAATGGCTCTTCCCCCATGTCCAGTGGGGGTGGAAAGGGCACGCTGGGATGCTCTGGGATGAGCCCCATCAGCACATGGAGCTGCTCCAACACTCGGCAGTTCGGGACAGAATTCCAAGCAGAGTGGAGAGGAGTCTGTGCTGAGAGCTCTCCTGTTCCACTTCTCCTCCCCATCCGGCCCCTCCAAACAGCAGGGATCTGTTTTCCAACATTTTCATTCCCAGGGCTGAGTGGGCTATGCTGGATCCCATGGGAACGTGAGCCTGTTCTTCCCACTTGAAGATGAGACAGCTCCTCTGGAAACATTTTCCTTGTTTAATCTGCATCTTGTCACTGGAAAACTGCCTTTCCACTGGAGTTTGATTTTAATGGGGATTGCTTGGATTTTAATGGGGATTACCTGGATGGCTGCAGGAATTCTGCAGTTCAAGAGCTTCCCATGGCCTCTGGGGTCTTGGAAACTTCTGGGTCAGATGAGACTTGAGCTGAGTCCCAGCCTCATCCCAAGGTTTTTCATCTGGTTTCTAAATATTCCTGCCTTCTCCTCTCATTTACATTCCTCACAGTTTGAATGTTTTGGAATCTGGATAAAGAGCAAAAGGGAAAAAGGAAAACCAAGGAGAAGATGTGGGAAGAGCTTCCCAAGGGGCTGGGGAGTGACAAGTCCTGGAGCTGGCAGTGCCTCTGGATATATCCTGAGTATCCCCAGAGTGTCCAGCCCTGCTGGAGGTCACTGACACCGTCACCAAGGAGTTTCCCTGGGTCACCCCCCCGGGTGACCTCAGCCATGGCTCTGGGAGTGATGGGGCCAAAGGCTGGGACACTTCTCCCTGGGATTGGGAATCTTTGCCCTGGGAGTGAGCTCTGAACCCTGCCAGCCCTTTTCCAAAAGTTCTTCTCCATCTCCCGGAGATGTTCTGGCAGCTTGGGTGATCCATGTGGGCACCAGCCCAGGAGTGTCACTTCCAACAACACTTTTCCAGTGACATTCCCGGGCTGGAAACCAAGGGAAGGAGGAGAACCCTCAGAATGGATCTGGGTGCAGTTGGAAGTGGGGATGGCTGGGCTGCCTGGAAATGAAGTGGCATGGAAGGGCTGGAGCATGGAATGCTGGAATAACCGGGATGATGGGAAGGTGTTCATCGCTTTGCTGGCTCTGCATCGTCTGGATGAAATCAGGGATGCTGCCATTTAATAAAAACAGGAATTTTGGCACCTGGAATTCCATTATGACCAAACTAACTGGGAAACTTTTCCTGGGAAAATCCCTGTCCAATTCCAGTCCACTCAGGAAGCTCTGCCCAACTTGAAGCTCTGGATAATCTTGCCCTCCTGCCTCTCTAAAATTTTCCATAAATTCAGCATTAAGGATTAGAAGAGGAATTTCTTCCTGGAGAGTCAAGAGGGAAGAGAGCTGGCAAGATTTTCCAGGGAAGGAGCAGGAAGGGTGTAACTGAGGGGGGAAAGATGGGCCTAAAGACAGGAAAGACAAGGTTAAACCTCACCCAGGATTAAACCTGCACTCAGGGTTAGGCCTGCACCCAGGGCTAAACTTGCACCCAGGGCTAAACCTGCACCCAGGGTTAAACCTCACCCAGGGTTAAACCTCACCCAGGGTTAAACCTCACCCAGGGTTAAACCTACACCTAGGGTTAAACCTCACCCAGGATTAAACCTGCACCCAGGGCTAGGCCTGCACCCAGGGCTAAACCTGCACCCAGGGTTAAACCTGCACCCAGGGTTAAACCTGCACCCAGGGTTAAACCTGCACCCAGGGCTCAACCTGCACCCAAGGCTAAACCTGTACCCAGGGCTAAACCTCACCCAAGGCTAAACCTGCACCCAGGGCTCAAACTGCACCCAGGGCTAAACCTGCACTCAGGATTAAACCTCACCCAGGGTTAAACCTGCACCCAGGGTTAAACCTGCACTCAGGGCTCAACCTGCACCCAAGGCTAAACCTGCACCCAGGGCTAAACCTGCACCCAGGATTAAACCTCACCCAGGGCTAAACCTGCACCCAAGGCTAAACCTCACCCAGGGCTAAACCTGCACCCAGGGCTAAACCTGCACCCAGGGCTAAACCTGCACCCAAGGCTAAACCTGCACCCAGGGCTAAACCTGCACCCGGGGCTAAACCTGCACCCAAGGTTAAACCTCACCCAGGGCTAAACCTCACCCAGGGCTGGATCTGCACACAGGTTTAAACCTGACCCTGGACTTTGCTAAAATGCTTTAAGCCGGTGTTTGTTGAGCCTTCAGGCACAGATTTTCCTGTGCTCTTCCCAAAAATTTCCCTCGGCAGTTTGTGTTCACTGGGATATTTTGGGAGGGGCCCTTTGCTTTTTTCCTTCCTGAACTGGCCCAATATTTGCATTTTATTATCCCTTGTTTGCATTCCACGTGTTGCTGGTGGTAATTTGCTGTCCTCTCTTCCACCTCTGGAAAACGTTCCATGTTGTGTCCTCGGAAATCGGAGTCAGTCCCATGGGGCAGGTGAGCTCTCCATAAAAAACAGCTGCAAACCAAGGGAATTTGGGAGAGGGAGCTCAGAGGTGAGAAATGCTCCAGGGATGAGGGCCAGGAAACAGGGCAGGGATCTTAAAGTGAACTGGATAAGGGAGGATTTTTGGGAAAAAAATAACATAAGGAAAAAAATAGTTCTAGAGGGTTTGTGGGAGTAGCACAAGGAAAATGTATTGAGTGTATCAGGTCAAACCCTCCCAGCACAGGGAAGCTGCTCCATGAAAAGAGGGTGGAAACTGGGCCAACGCGGGGGGGGAAAAAATCCCAGGGAAATAAGAGGAATGTTTCCAGGTGTAAAAAGCAAGGGAAGGGCAGGAGAAGGAAAACAATCAGCAGGGACATGAAGAGTGCTGAGAAATCCTTCTGTAGGCACCTAAACCAGGAAAAATTCATCTGCTACTCCTTGGGCTGGTAAAATTCCCAAGGGAAGGCACAAAGAGAAGTGTTTGATGCCATCCCTCTGCCTTTTCAGAGCTGGAATGCCTGGGAAAGAGAGGCAAAGCTGTGGGAATGGAGCTGGAACAGGGAAAAGCAGGAAGGAGTTCCAGAAATTTGTGATTCTCACATGCTCTGAACCCACCACCACTCAGCCCTGAGTGTTCCAGGCTGGTCTGAGCTGCTCATTCCCGTCTCTAAGAGCACCTGGGGAAGGAGGAGGGAGGCTTCTGGATTCTATTCCCACTTCTGGAGCCAGGAGAAGACCAAGAAGCCTTGGGAGGAGGGATATTCATGGGAAAAGGGGGGAATTCAGCCTCAAGGGATCTCAGGGAGGCAATCCTGTCTCAGGCTCAAAGCACATTGAGCAACAAGATGAGGACAGTTTGGGCAGGGCTTTGTCTAGTTTGGGCTTGGATTTAGCCAGTTTGCGCTTGGAAATCTCCAAGGTTGGAGCCTCCCAAGCTGCTCCAGTGATGGGATCAGAGCCACAAGGATCAGCTGTGATGATGCTGAGAAGTCTCTTTGTTATCTGGTGCCTTCGAGGGCTCCCCCTCCATCTCCAATTTGCAGGTGAATATTTTGGCATCTTGAATTTGCATTTTGGGGTCTTGATTTTGGAATTTGCTTCTCCTGGGTCCCACTGCCAGCCCCAGCCACCAGGAGCTGCACATTCCCACAACACAGGGTGTCCCCAGACCATGGTTCTCCTGGGAAATGGGAAAAGAGCCTCACTCTGCCACTCCTCCACACACCAAGGAGGGAGAAAAGGGAATTGCAGATTATTTAGGGGATAAACATCCGTGTTCTTACAGTGTTTTCCATGGTGGATAAGTCCCGACTTGCCCAAGGATCCGTCCTGGTGCATCCTGGCCATGTGAGCTCATTTCAAGCCCTTGTTCCTAAAAAAGATGTTCCCAGATTAATGAGCAGCTCTAATGGAGGAGATTAAATCATGGAATCATGGAATGGTTTGGGATTTTGTTACAGGGGCCATACTGGATTCATCAGATTGCATGAAGGAAAACCCTTTTCCAGGGGGAATTTTCAGGGTGCAGCCTCCGTCCCTCTGAGAGGGGCAGTCTGGATCTGTTCCAACCTGCATTAATCAGCAGCAGACACTTGTCTGACATTAAAACTCCAACCCCAAGTGCTACACCCACCACATTTCTCTTGGGAAGAGAGTAAAACAGCAGGAAAAACTGCAGGTTTCCCTCCATCCAAAAACCAGACAGGTTTGGGGTTTAACCCTTTATTTTGAAAGCTTTGTAAACAGACCCAAAGCCCACCTTGACCTTGACCTGGAAGAGCCAGGAAGCCTTTCCAAGGGGATAATTTCCTGCAGGAAACACCACACTGGTGGTTTTGTTTGGCTGGGGTGTTTTGTTTCCCCAAACATCCAAAGCTGCTTCCTTGCTTCCCTGTCACGGACAATTTGTTTCCCAACAGTGATCAGAAAACAGGGAAGGTCTTCCCTCCTCCTGCATCCTGCTGGGGATGCCTCCAGCTGCTCCCGGGAGCAGCAGCAGGAGCTGGCCAGCTTCCAGCCCGCCAGCATTTCAGCTGAAGTGAATGAGCTTGGAAAAAAATCCAAGCAGCTGGAGCAGATTATCCAATTTCTATCCCTCTTTCATTTGGCAGCCAGGAGATCTGGCAGCTGGGCCTCAGAAATTGTGGAAGCTTTGAACTCCTTTAAAAACCCTTTGGATTGGGAATTCTGGGTGTTTTCCTTGCTCTCTGCCCAGCTCAGGCTGGGTTAGGATTTTGGAGGCTGCCCCAAAACACAAGATTCAAGTCCAGCACTGCCAGCAGGGACCTTCCAGAGTGAAATAATTCCTTTAATCCCTGGGGAAAACAGGGAATTCGTGGATGTCCTGCAAACTCCATGTATTATCCACCTCCCTGGGCAGGGATTTATTTCCTGTGCTGCCCCATTAGGAGACTTAAACTCCATTTTGGGGGTGAGTGGCTCTGAGCCCCAGCAGCAGCTGGAGCATTCAGGGTGGGCTCTTCCATCCCAGTTACTCCTCAATATCCACAGTGAGCTCCAGGGAGTGTGCTTGGATGTGTCTACAGGGCTGCAGCCTGGGTTTGAGCGGTCCCAACTCCACCCCTGGTCCCAACTCCACCCCCTGCAGCATTTCCAGCCTCCATCAGCCTTCCCTGACTCTCTTCCCTTTGAGGAGCAGAGCCACAAACTCACCTTTCAGAGCCCATTTTCCCTGTTCCTCTACTCCTATTTCTGAGGGACAGGGGAATGTGAAACCTCCCTGCTCTGCTTTACAGCTGGATGTTGGCACGGCCCCACTCAAATATCTTTTGACATCCCCCAAGTGATTCTTTGCAAGGCTTTATTATTTATTTAGTGGGAGTGAAGGATTCATTCCCCCCCGGACTGACGGAGCCCAAGGATTCCCACCCGCAGCTGAGCCCCACATTTCATCCTTGGCTGCTGGAATTGTTTGCATCCATTCCAGAGCTATTGCACTTCATTCCTGCCCAATAGATTTTTATTTGGGTATGAAATCAAAAAGTGACAGCACATGGAAAGTTAAGGAATGGAGAAATCCATAACTTACTTTGATACAGCGGAGCTGATGTGAGTGTGCTGCGCAGGCCTTAACCAGTGCTCAGCCAAACTCAAGTTTAAGCTTGGTTTTAAGGAGTGCACAGATCACCCTGAGCTTTCTCTTCCCTAAAAATTCTTTCCTAATAATCCTAATTATTAGCCAGGAGTGTTTTTCCTCCACCAGTTCTGCCCCTGGAGCCCCGCTGGGCTTGGAGCTCCTCCCCAGCTCAGGGTTCCTCAACCTTCCTGTGCATCCACATCCCATTCCGTGGGTGGAAACCACTTGGAGATGTTCCCACATGGCAGGAGATGTTTCTGCTGGACAACAACGTTTTCATGGCTTGCTCCCCAGTTCCTGGGAGCCCTCCTGCTGCTAGGCAAGTGCTGAACTCTGGATGCTGCTCCGAGCTCGTGGCAAAGGCGGATTGATGGATCCTGAGCCTCGGCACAACACAAGGAGAAGAAAATGCTCCCAGGCCAGGAATGCTGGAGGCAACCACAACCACCATTTTTGTGCTTCTTTGCCCACAAAAATGCTCCAGTGGTTTTGGCTAAATTAGGATTTCCTTCACCACTTTCCAGCATTCCTGGGAAAAGTGAGATGCAGCTTTCCAAGGAAAAAGAGGGAGGAGAGTTAGCAATTGAACCCGTTTGTTTTCCAAGGTTTTAGACATTTTTTACCAAACAGACCACATTTTCCACAAGAAAAACAAAACAAAAGGAATTTATATAGGATCAGCATCCAGCCTTTCTCCTGGAAATCTGTGCAGAACTATCCCTGGAGAAGGCTTTGCACCTCTCCTGATTGCTCTGGTTGTATGGCTCCCAAATGAAACCTCACTTCCACCTGGGAACATCTCCCAGATCCATGGAAGGAAGCAGGATCTGTCCTTGGCCCCTCATTCAGAACTGGACAGGAGAGGAAGCAATTCTAACATTTCACTCCATTTTATTCCAATTAAAATGGAATAAAAATCCTTTTCAGAGTTTAGGGATATTTAGACAGAAAATTAATACATTTTATTTCTTAAGAAAACTATTTGAGATTCCTGCCATTCATGTTTTCTTCATAAAATCTTTTTTACTTTTTTTTTCCATGTGGAAAGTTGAGTATTTATTAAATTGTGGTGAAAACTCAACAAAGGAAGGTTTTGATAAGAAAAACACAGCCTGGAACTTGTTGACATCCAGAAATCTCCAGGTTCCAACTTCAGGACAGGGCCCCCAGGCAAATCCTGCCAGGATTTGGGGCAGGATGAGAATTCCAAACCATCCCCATGGTGTTTTGTGTAGGGGAAAATGGGATCATCCAATGCTTCTGGGCTGAAGGGCCCAGATCTGCTTGGTTTCCTCTGATTTCATCCACATTTGGGATCCCTGGAGAAGAAATCTTTGGACTGGACAGGTTTCCTCTAATGCTGGACTTGTTTTCAACGTCAGGGATGGCCCTGGATCCCTGGCAGTGCCCAAGGCCAGGCTGGATGGGGTTTGGAGCAGCCTGGGAGAGTGGAAGGTGTCCCTGCCCATGGCCAGGTGAATCACACCCAGGGACAGGCAGGGACACCGAGGGACACACAGGGACACCCAGGGACACCCAGGGACAGCCCGGGCTCAGCCCCTCTCAGCTGGGGCTCCTCTCCAGGCTGGGCAGCCCCAGCTCCCTCAGCCTCTCCTGGGCACCGAGATGCTCCAGGCCCTGGCTCAGCTGCAGGAGCTCCTGTCCCTGCTGTGCTGAGGATCCAGGGCTGGGCACAGCACTGCAGAGGAGCCTCCAGGGCTGGGCACAGGGGCAGGATCTCAACACAGTCCAGGATGAGCCATTTCCACCGAGGGCTCTTTTGTTCTTCAGAACATCCCTGGCAGTTCTGCTCCCTGAGAGCGCCTCTGGGCAGTGCCAGAGCAGAGCAGGGATGCTCTGCTGGAGCAATTATGGACCTGACAGTCCAAAGGGAAAGTGGGGATCAGCTAAAAAGGGCAAAAAGTGCTCTTTGTACTCCACATCCTGAGCAGGGAAGGCAAAGGGCCTGATTTAAACCCAGCAAAGGCTCCGGGAATCCATCCTGGGAAGGCAGAAGCGTCAACAAGCCGAGTTCATAACCTTGGAGCCAAAGAAGGAGCCCATCAGTTCTGTGTGAAGCTGATGGGGCCACAGCTAACCCAGGGGGATCCTGGAGAATCAGTAGTGCCTCGGAAGCTTTTCCTGCAGCGCTCTGCTCCCACCTGACCCAGGAGGAGTCGGGAACCTTTCATCTGTTTTTCCTCCACAGTTCCTGCACACACGTCCAAGTGGCAAAGGTCAGACATAAATATTCCAGATGAGCAAATCCAAAGATCTATAGCTGAGGTGAGGCAGCAGAATTCCTGAGGGACACGGGCTTTGCAGGAGATGTTAACAACATTCCTGCAGCTCTCGGCTCTGCCCCGTGCAGGGATGTGGAAGTCTGAGTCTGGGAGCTTCAGGGCACTCCCTGCCGGGGGCATTTCTGCTGGAAAGCTCAGTCATGGTCTCCCAATGGATATTCATGGGAATATCCCCCCAGAAATTTCATGGGAATATACCCCCAGAGCCACTGCAAAGGGTGTGGGGCATGGAGACAGCAGGGATGTGTCCTACTCCACGCAAAGAAGTTCAGGTTGGCACCAGCAAGGCTCTCTCCAGTTTGGGCGTGAATTGTCACACCAGAAAAAGGACAGAGATGGCAGTGACACCTGACAGACCCCTGTCAGCTCTTCCCCAGCCTTCCTAGAGGTCCCTGTGTGACGCTTTTGGGGGATGCAGGAGATAAGATTGAGTTGAACACAACTCCAGCCCCCACCAGCCAGAGCACCTTGGAGCCAAACCAGCCCTGGGCTGGGCCTTCCTCTCCATTCAACCCACAGAGCCCATTTCCAGCTCCAACCGTGTTTGCAGCTTTCTATTTTAGCATCCAAAATGCTTGGAACAAATATTTATCCCACTAATAACTAAAACCAAACACTGCATGTTTGTTTGGGAGCACACTAGGACGCAGCAAAGTTTGGGATCTCCTTCATTTTCATTCCAATAACGAAGAGTGAGCAACACCCTCAGGCACAGGGTGGGATTGTTGGGGTGTCTGTGCAGGGCCAGGAGCTGGACTGGATGGTCCTTGTGGAGCCTTTCCAAACTCAGGATATTCCATGATTCTGTGACCTACCCATGGCCCAGAGGTGAGAATTTCACAGCAGCAAAATCCTTGCTGAGGGACACTTGATCCCAGGGCTGGCAGGCAGGGAGTGGTGCTCTGCTATGGACTCTAGGACATGACCATCACTGTCTAGTTACTGCCCAGTTACTGCCCAGTTACTGCCCCGTTAATGCCCAGTTAATGCCCAGTTACTGCCCAGTTACTGCCCAGTTACTGCCCAGTTAATGCCCAGTTAATGCCCAGTAAATGCCCAGTAAATGCCCAGTAAATGCCCAGTTACTGCCCAGTTGCTGCCCAGTAAATGCCCAGTTAATGCCCAGTAAATGCCCAGTTACTGCCCAGTAAATGACCAGTTAATGCTCAGTTAATGCCCAGTTACTGCCCAGTTACTGCCCAGTTGCTGCCCAGTTACTGCCCAGTGAATGCCCAGTGAATGCCCAGTAAATGCCCAGTAAATGCCCAGTAAATGCCCAGTGAATGCCCAGTAAATGCTCAGTTAATGCTCAGTTACTGCCCAGTGAATGCCCAGTTACTGCCCAGTTAATGCCCAGTTACTGCCCAGTTACTGCCCAGTGAATGCCCAGTTAATGCTCAGTTACTGCCCAGTGAATGCCCAGTTAATGCCCAGTTACTGCCCAGTACATGCCCAGTTACTGCCCAAGGACCACAGGCCAGGTGGGGCCCAAGCAGAGCCCGCTCTGCTCCTCCTCTGGTGGTTCATTATCCCACTCCACAGCAGATTCCCAGTGCCCCCCTAAAAGCAGCAGCCACTCCTTAAGGACACCCGGGATTAATTGGGCATCATGAAAAGCCGGTGGCTGTGAACACCTCTGTTTAATGTTTTACTCTCCTCATTGAAGCACGGGAGCCTTGAGAAAATCGCCTTCTTAATGGCCACATCATCATCATCATCATCATCATCATCATCATGAGGTGCAGTCATTAGGAGGGGATGGGAGCAGGGGGACCTGGCCGTGAATAACAAAGGGAAGACCAGCCAGGGATCAGCCAAGGCACCAGCCAGACGGGTCCTGGTGTGCACGGTGACCTCCTGTTCTGGAGACACCCCTGGGGACGCGTTTGTCCTGCGGGGGGACAGGTGACAAAGCAGAAATACCGCCTGGAACGGCGGGGCAAGGCACTAAAACGGAATGATCGGCTCCGAATTAATTGATGTAACTGTCCTATCAAAGTGCCTTTATTTGATAGCCCGGGATTGATTGCTCCTGTTTGCTGCAGCACCACCCTCTCTCCTGCCAGGAATAAAAGCAGGCAACGGCTTTTAAACGCAGAGCAAATGGCACTTTCTGTCCCGTTCCCTGGGAGGGCTGCAGGGACAGCACGAGTGGGCAGTGGCAGTGTGACAAGGAGCCTTCATCTCCTCCGTCAGCCTCTCCGAGGTGGGACGAGCTCCAAGGATAGCCACAGACATGACAGCCTGTCGGGAAACACGGGCTGCTGCAGCCCAGCCTGTGACACAGCACCACGGAGAGGGACAATAAATAATTGACAGCGCTGGGGATTAACAGAAGTGTCAGAGCACAGGAACCTCAGCCAGGGCTGGACCCGAGGTCTCTGCAGGCATGGAAAAGCTCCACATCCCCAGAAAACTCAGAAATTCTGGAAGCCACCTGGGCCTGGGGAGTCCTCATGTGCCCCACAGATGTCCCCCATGCCCTGTCGTCACCTGAATGTAGAAATGCTGCGTTAGTTTGATGTCACTTTTAGACTGCAGTCAAGCCTGTGCAGGATCCTTCTGGTTTGTTTTTAAATGAACCTGTGTGTCCCAGCCCGTGGCTGGTTCCAAAATCACACAATCCTGGAATATCCTGAGCTGGGAGGGACCCCCAGGACCATCCAGCCCAGCCCCGGCCCTGCCCAGGCCCCCCAACAACCCCACCCTGGGCATCCCTGGCAGCGCTGGCCAAAGGCTCCTGGAGCTCTGGCAGCCTCGGGGCCGTGCCCATTCCCTGGGGAGCCTGGGCAGTGCCAGCACCCTCTGGGGGAAGAACCTTTCCTGCTCTGCAGCCTGAGCCTGCCCTGGCCCAGCTCCAGCCCTGCCCTGGGTGCTGTCCCTGTCCCAGAGCTGCCCCTCTGCTCCCCCTGGGATTTCCCCTGGATTGGCACCACTTGAGCAGTGCTGGGATAAATCTCTCGGTTCCAGCCCCAAGTGCTTTCCCTGGATGGCCACAAAACTCCACCTAAACATGGTGTGGGAGAAACCCACCCAAAGAAATGCTGAGGGAATTTGCTGTCCCAGCAGCAAGAAGCTCAGGACCGTGGGATTTGCTCAGTTTGTATCCCATGGGAAATCCCATTCCCAGCTTGGAGCTGAGATAAAAACATGACAGAGACGAGACACAGCTGTTATGGATAAAAGCCAAANTGTGGCCACAGCTTCCACTTGGACCGTGTCTCCTTCTCCGTGGATGAATTGGGATTTTACAAGGCACAGGGAGCCAGCAGTGAGGGAGATAAAAATTAATGAGGAAAATTTCTGTAATGAAACGAGCAGTGAGAAAAAGGCAAAAGAGACTTTTCCTGGAGTCTTAAGCAATGATGCCCCAGGCAAAGGAATTTCCCCTGCTGTTGTTTCAGCCTGCACTAAAGGAGTTAGTGACAATGACAGGGTGAACAAACAGCTCCGGTGACAAAAGGGACAGAATTTACTCTGCAGCAGGAGAAGGATGGGGCAGGGAGCTCTTAGGGCCATTAGGGGATCCCAAATTGCCTGGCCCTGCCGGCATTATCCGTGTGGTGCTTAAAGGAGGCTGAATCAATCTCGGAGCACTTGGCTTTTATCTTAGAATGTGTGTAGAGAAAATTTGGGAGGTCTGGAAAAAATAAATGCTAAGACTATCTTTAAAAAAAGGATAAAATGGGGATCTGTTGCCTGAAACACCCAGGACAAGAATGGGAATGTATTATCTGGCAAAGTGCTTGTGAACACCTGGGAGATAATGAGGCAGGGAATTACAGCCAAGTTTGATTTGTCAAGAGCAAATCACACAAAATCAATTTAATGCCCTTTCGTGGCAGCGAAAACGGGCCTCGTGCTCAGGTGAGCAGTGATGGATGGCAGGGATCAGGATTCCAGCGAGCAGGAACACTCAGCTGGCTGGGGAGAGCACAGGGAACACCCAGAAGTGCAGGGAAACATCCCGGCATGTCCCTGCGTGGTGGGGGAGGACGGGCACCGTTCTGGAGGTGAAAAGAACCTGCCTGGAAAGCTGAGTGTGGTGTGGCTCAGCTCAGCCAGGACCTGGCTGACTTGGGAGGTGCAGGAGTGGGAGCGATCAGGAAAACAGGATTTGGGGAGGAAATCAGAACTGTCACCACTGGAAGCTGATGGAGGAACACTGATGTCACTTGGAATTGTAGGGAAGGAGCTGCAGAGGTGACACAGCATCCTGTCACCCGAGTGTGGGAACGGGGTGACCGTGGGGGTCAGGTTGTGAGGTGATAATGAGGGAGAACTCCCAGTGAGGAAGAAGAGTGAGGGATGTTTGAGGTGTCTCTCACTCGGTGTTTGGTGCCAAGGTCTGAGCTGACCACGTGGAGTTTCTTGGCTCCTGGCAGGGGATGAGCAAAATTCTGCTTTCTTCAGGCCCAGCATGCAGGAATTCCGTGATTCCCTGACACTGCTGGCACCTCTGGAGCAGCACAGCAGGACCTGCCTCTGGCACAAATCCCAACCAGGTGCAGCCAAACCTGTTTGTGAGACACCACAGACTTCCCCCAGGGATCTGGGAATCCTTGGGGACCTGGGAATGGCCTTTTCTCCCTTGTGGGTGCTTCACCTCCAGGCCGCTCCCCTTTCCAAGACCTGCTCAGGAATGTTCCTTGGGCACCTCCAGGGCTGTGCCTGGGGTGTAACACCACCTTTGTGCCCTGCCTCAGGGTTCCAGCCAGCAAACCTTGGATTTTAGCAATTTATTCAAAGAATGAGAGAGAAAATCCCCTGTGTTGGAAGCTCTGAATTTACATAAAGAAATAAATCAGCTTTGTTTGTTTGCTGGATTCAAGAGAACCTCACTGGAGGATGAAGGTGACCACAAAGAGCTCTGAATGTGGGAACTGTGGCACCAGATGTCCCAGAGGTGTGGCTGTCACTGCAGGTGTCTGTGCCAGCCTCTTTTCTGTCCAGTAACCCCTGGGCATCTTCTCCCCTCACAGAGTCCCAGTTTGGGTGGGAAAGGACCTTAAAGCCCATCCAGTGCCACCCCTGCCATGGCAGGGACACCTCCCACTGTCCCAGGCTGCTCCAAGCCCCAGTGTCCCACCTGGCCTTGGGCACTGCCAGGGATCCAGGGGCAGCCACAGCTTCCCTGGACATCCACAATTCCATCCCTTTCTCCGTGCTGTCCATCCTTGCTGACACTTCATCATGGCCCAGGGAGCAACAAAATGAAGTTTAGTGGAATTGCTTCTGTGGCACAGCCATGGAAGAAGGAGTTTTCTCCTGAAGGCCCAGGATTTAATAAGGAGGAATGGATCATTTGCAGGAGATCACGGCAGTGGGTGAGTCACTGCTGTGACTGGGCTGGGTGACACCACTGTGACGCTGCTGCAGCTCCAAAGATGTCACCAGCCTGAAGGGGAGTAACGCAGCCCTGAGCTCAGCTGTCCAACCACGGGATGGAGGGAAAGGGGACGAGTGGGATGGGTGTGGGATGAACAGCCCTTTGTCCTTCAGTGCAAACACAACGTGATGGTGGAGCAGGCAAAGCCAATCCTGCAGCTCAGCTGTCGCTGCAGACGCTCCTGGGAATGACTCGTTGTGGAATTGGCTTTCCAGGAGTGACAGAAATGTGTCAGGTCCCCGTGTGTCCCAGCAGAGCTGCAGATGCTGCTCTTGAGGGCACTCCATGCTCTGGGCGTTGGGAAAAGAAACCCAGATGGGGGGAAATTAAATCAGGGTTTTGCTGGGGGTGTTCACCAGACTCCCTGTGCGCCCCTGCAGATGCTGCATCCCTTTAGCTGATAAGATCTGGTCCCAGGACCCTTCAAAAAGCTGCAGGAATGGAAGAGATGATGCCTGATAGGAGCCCAAGGCCACCCCTCACCTCCTTCCCTCTGTCCCCATATGACTCTGCTCCCCTTCTCCTCTCTGTTTGTTCCTTTGCTCTTCTCCTTTCTCCTTTTTCCTTCCCTTATTCCCTATCTATGCTCCAGTGAGTGAGGCTGAGCCACCAGCACATGGGTGGGATCCAGCCCTGGTTTTTTGAGGGAGGGTTCTGATTTGTCCTTGCCTCCTGTTGTAACTTCCTTTGGTAGTGGAAGGTTAATTGTGTGCTCCACAGAGCTCTGAGCTCCCTGATTGAGGGGGCTGTTGAGAGCTGAGCGTTGCTGCAGCTCTGATTTAGTCCTGCTCACCAGGGTGATAAATTATGGGCAGATATGAGCCCAGAATGTTGAAGTTTGCAGGCTGCTGAACCTGTGCTTGCTCTCCAGCAGGGAAAATTTGGTGTTTCCCTGCTGCTGCACCTCCCACATTGTGTCAGGGTTTCTCTGGGGCTCTGCTTGTCATCCTGGGGTTTTGGGGCTGTGATTGAACGTCTCATTTCTTGGGATTTGAACCTCAGATTTTTGTGGTGTCAGAGATAACAGCTCTGGGGATAAAATGCCTCCACCACAGAGCTGCTGCCTTGGAGGGCAGGATGACAGGACCATGGAATGGTTTGGCTTGGAAGGGCACCTTGAAGATCCGGGTCCAGTTTCATCCAGGGTCACCTGGTTGAGGTTGGTGGACACCTCTGGGGTCACCTCATCCAAGCCCCTGCTCAGGCAGGGCCACCCACACCAGTGACAAGGATCCCCACAGGAGGGGGGAATTGTGGCTGACGTGGCCACCATTGGCTCAGGGGCTCCAAAACCAGGGCCACCAGCAGAAGGGTTTGCCCAGCAAGGTCCCTCTCCTGGCAGAATCTCGAGGTGGAAAAACTGCTGGAGCTGAAAGTGGGGATCCTGCCCACGAAGCAGAGCAAAGATCAGCAGGCTCCTCCCCATTGTCCCTGACACTGGAGCAAACCCAGCAGATGGATTTCGACCTGATGGTTACCTCCAGATGCCTTCCTTTCCATGCCAAAGGAATGGCAGGAGAGCATGGGTCCCACTGCTTCCCAGGGATTCTCACGGAGTGCATGAGGTCAGAGCTGCTGCTGGGCACAAATCACCCTGGGGACCCCCTGGCACTGGGGATCTGCTCCTGAGCACAGAACCCTGCTCTGGGGGAGATGTGGGATCTCCTCTCCTCTCCTCTCC